>JAZGTN010000166.1:0-28268 GCA_037783415.1 Leptasterias polaris
CTGACACCTCTCTTATTTACATTTGAAATTAAGTTATCTAGGCATTGGCGAGAAGTATCCTTGTTGCCATTTAATTGTTCCTTTTTATTTCCTTCAGACAGTGTTTTTTCGATTTCTAGGGAGAGTAATTTTTCAACTAAACGTGCCAGTCCATGCATGGTATCAAAAACTATATTTTTTAACGGTATTGATGGAATTAAAGATTCTGGGAGTTCCCTGTCGACAAGAACGTCAATATCTGTTCTAAGACCAGTTTTCGATACTTCACTTTTCTGTTCTTTACCTGCATGGTGGTAAAACATCCATCCAAATTCTGATGTTGGACTGAGCTGTTTGGAGCCATCTAACATTTTAATTATAAACATTTCATCACCACACATGTAAAAGTTAGAGCAAGTCTTAGATTCTGATATAAAGTTTTCAATAAAATTATTTGCCTGTATGTTCATTTCAAGATTGTCCCGGGAATCGCTTTCATAGAAGATTGTAAATGGATAAGTATGTTCTGGGCTTTGATAGGAAACATTATGTAAATAGAGATCATTGTTTAGTAGTGACAGGGTAAGGAAAGTGCTGTGGCGTCCACCAATTTCCCTACCATCCCCCCATAGTCTTACATTTAAATCATTCTTTAGAAATGGATATTTGAAAGAGAGTATGTCTAGAAGGCGTGCAGGATTAATATACCAGCCAGTAGCCGTACGTCTTGGCAACAAGATGGCATTAAATTCTTCTAAGTACCTATGTTTAACACTTCTGACCTGCCTTGATGAGGGTAGAATGCCAGGAACTTGTTTCCTCATTTCTGCTATCAGCCTTGTTCCACTTAAATTTTCTGAAACATATATCATATCTTCTGGACTAATTGGATGAAGATCCTTGTACATCTTTTGTACATGCTCCTTCATTGATTTGGAATCATTTATTACTGATAGTAATAATTCCTCAGACTGTTGACAATTAGAATTAACTTGAGAATTATTTTTTAGGTCAGGGGCAAAGCTAAAGCTTTCCTGTTTCGGATTTTCCATTACATGATATTTGACGTGCCTCTGCAATTCACTAAGCAGAGCTACTTTAAGTAATTTCTTTTTTGCAGGATCACCAGTGTTAAACTTGGTAAGCAAAACCAGCAAAGCATCAATACTAATAAAGAGCCTTCTCTTTCCTTTTGTATTTGTGTCAAATGACTCATTGACGCACACATCATTTTTTGTTAGACACGCGTCTATGTGTTTCCAACCTTCTTTTTTTATGTGTTCAGAAAACTTAACACAGCTGGCAATCTGCTCAATACCGACAATAATTTTGTCCTTCTTAACCGTAAATGGGACAGACAATCCATCCAGATTCATGGACTTTGTTACAAATGATGTGTTACTTTTACCAGTACTTGAATTCATGTTTGTACAACTTGCTGTTTCCTTCTCAATTGATTCACAGATCTGTTCTTCCATTGGTTTCCTTGTAATGTCCTTCCTTGCATTTGCACATGTGTTAGCATATACTTTTAAGACAGTATCTTCAATAACCTTCTTCTGGTTTTTCTTGTAGCATGAGTCAACTCTGAGTAGTTCTAATAGCGCGCTTTGAGATCCACTCCCTTTTTTTCCCTTGAACCAAAAATGATGGTGGGCCTTTTGACAACCTTTTGTTAAGGAATGTATCAATCTTTGCAAAACCACATTTAAACTTAATTCCCGCTAATGTTAGAATTTTTTGGCAAGAAAAATATACGCTATTGCTACGAGTGGTATGTGGAATTTCATGCCCACAAATCTGAACAAAAGACATATTGGCCACTTTCTCTGTTAGCATTTTCACAATTGGATGGCTATCACTTGTTTCATTTTCATTTTGAAAGTCGTTCTTGTTCTTTTGGTTTTGTCTGAAGTGGTGTTTTTTAAGTGGGTTGGCATTTTCTTTACCAGCAGATGTTGACCTCTGTTGTCGACATGGAGATGCAGGGGGAACATTCAAACTTTTGGGTTTGAGTACAGGCACATGTACTTTAAAGTTGCAAGTAATTGGTGATGGTAGTTGGCAAGAAGCTCTTGTTCCATTTTCAACGTCACCAGACAAAGAACTTCCAATTGGTGATCGACAAGGAGTACTATCACCACCAAAGAAAGAAACATTATACTGAGAATGATCAGGTGTACTTGTTACTGGTGGTCGACAAGGAGTACTATCATCACCAGAGAAAGTAACATTAGACTGGGAAAGATCGGGTGTACTTGTTACTGGTGGTCGACAAGGAGTACTATCATCACCAGAGAAAGTAACATCAGACTGAGGAAGATCAGGTGTACTTGTTACTGGTGGTCGACAAGGAGTACTATCATCACCAGAGAAAGTAACATTAGACTGAGGAAGATCGGGTGTACTAGTTACTGGTGGTCGACAAGGAGTACTACTTTTATCCTTTGCATAAATAAGGACATGTACACCATCATGACTTTGGTTCAATGAGATGCGTTTTGCGCTGTTCACAGTTAAAAACTCCTTGTTGCTATGTCTTCCTCTATTGACAGCTGCAGCGTAGCTTAACTTATTTCCCTGTGATGGTGTTGAACTAATTATGCCAAGGCGTTGGACTGCAGCGGAGAATGATGGAAAGAATGCAATGCCATTTTTCAGATCATCCAAGACTGCATATCTGTCATCCACTCTCACAATGCTATAAAAGTGACCTGGGCTCATCTGCACAGCTGCTGTCAATGTATAGGATGTCCCATGAACAGCTACATGCTCATCAACAACAACTTCAGGCTTCATAACATTTCGTCCATTCTTGTCTAGGCCAAGAGTTACCAACAGAAAATTTGGCATTTCGAAACACTGCCCCTCTAAGACAGTATGTACAGATACAGAACAATTCTGACATAACACACGACGACATTGACTCCTCACAGCTTTATCTATAGCCCCACTCAGGCCTCCGTTTAAGTTTCCTTTATGTTTCTCATTAATTGAGTGTTCATAAAACAAAACAGGGTTAATAACACAATTCACAGGATATTTTTGTTGACAGGTAGGGCAAGTCCCATGTCCATTGTATCCTGTCACAAACTTCCTGCTGTTATCGTGAAATTTCTCAAATGCTTGTAGTATTTCTGCATCTCCACGACCCTTAGGATAATATCCTGCAACATTGTTGGACAGCCAGTCCCACAATTCCTCTCTAATCTCACAGCATGGACCTATCTCCTCGCGTAAATCACACAACGTGATAAGTCTCTTCAAGAGAGGATTTTCACCACTTACTCCACTCTGGGGATCAAACTTAAAAACACCAAAATAATAAACTTCTGCTAATGCATCTACTGCACAGGAGGCTTGCTGAGCACCATGCTCATGCTTCAAACATCTGAGAGCATTCTGGAAATGCTCAACTTTTCCAAAAATATCCATAGTACAAATCACAGAAAGAACAAGGGAAAATTCATGTTAGCAGCAGCGTACAAGCTAAACAGAGCCAACATTGTAATCCAACCAGCAAGCAACCACTATTGCAAAACAAGCGCTACAATGTACAATTCATTGTTCACAGGTCAAAACACTGGCATGTAAAACTAACAAGCTACAGTGTATGTACAAATACAGTATTTCAACATGTGCATGTACATGTACTCCCTACTAAAACATACCATTATAAGCACATGAAACTAATTGGCTACAATGTATGTACAATCAGACCCAATGAAAATATTTACATGCACTGGCATGTAAAACTAAAAAGCTACAGTGAATACAGTATTTACATGCACGTACATGTACATACATGTACATGTATGCACTCACTACTAGAACATACCATTGTAAGCACATGAAACTAATTGGCTACAATGTATGATGTACAATCAGACCCAATGACAATATTTACATGCACTGGCATGTCAAACTAAAAAGCTACAGTGTACAATACAGTATTTACATGCACATGTACTCACTACTAAAACATACCATTGTAAGCACATGAAACTAATTGGCTACAATGTATGTACAATCAGACCCAATGACAATATTTACATGCACTGGCATCTGGCATGTAAAACTAAAAAGCTACAGTGTATACAAAACAGTATTTACATGCACATGTACTTTTAAAACGTACCATTGTAAGCACTGGCATGTAAAACTAAAAAGCTACAGTGTACACCAATACAGTATTTACGTACATGCACATGTCCTCACTACTGAAACATACCATTGTAAGCACATGAAACTAATTGGCTACGTACAATGTATGTACAATTTTTACATTAGAGAGCTGCCACTGGCTAAAATCCAAAAAATATGAAAATAGAGGGGCCAGGTTAGAAGCAGCACTCACAGAAAGCCCCTGGGTTTTAACATGTAAAAAGCTTCAAAAAGTGATCATGGCAGCCTGTTTCTAAATTAGAAGTCAATGGTCAACAGTGTTTTTATCTTTTTGCAATTGAAATCAGCTGTGATGCATTTCCAGATACATTTCCCCTTGAAAATGACAGCATGTGTTGCCGAAAATCAAAAATCTATCGTCATACTTATTAGTACCATTTTTGCTCACTGCAACATCAGTAATAATGCCAAATAACGTAAACTTCAAACTTCATTTTAGACATTGACAAAAAAACTCCAACACCCATTTTCGACCAGACAAAAAAATAAAAATAAATGATGCAACCATGGAGGTACATGTACACCTACATCTACAATCTTGGCCTAACATTAAAATTTCAAACTGTTCCAGATCTTAATAAGATTAAAGGGAAGACAATACTAAAATTGCAGAGATAACTTACACTTCTGAAGCCTTCATGTGTTCTTGTAATGCAGTCCTGTACATGACATGACTACTACAGGTACTTGTACCTGTTGGAAGGACTCCATCAAAGTCTGCAACTTTTATGCAGCCGGAGATTCGCAGATCACTTGATAGTTTAAAGCGCACAACTGTCACGTATCTTGTCACACCATCTCGAACAGCAATATCCCAGCTGCCACTAAGCAAAGTGTCCAGTTTCTCCAAAGTCCCCTTTAAGTAGCTGAACTCAACGCACGTGGAGTCCGGTATTGACAGCCCCAGAAGATCACAGTCATGTTCAATGGACAACAGTCCCAAGTCAAAGCTTCGCCGTCTGCTAGCTGACCAGAATGTGAGGGAAATCTCCTTCATTAGGAACTTGGAGAGCTGCATCTTCCGGAATTCTGTCCGGTATGAAGTACTTTTCATATTGAGTTTAGATGCCTGAAAAGAGTCCCTAACTAACTTTGTAGAGACTTTTTTAGCTTTTCCAGACACTGGGTGGCCTATGTCTTTCAAACTGGCTAGTTTCAAAGAAACACCTATGTGCTGTTGCACCTCATCTCCAACCAATGGCCAACAAAAGGCTGTGTGGTCCAGCAGGTTTATCTGTGCTATCATAACCAAAATGGACAGACCATGCACCTGTGTAAATTACAAGAATATTAAAAAATTATACATGTATGTGTTCTTGGCTGTTAACTGTACGAAAAGGAGCAGGTCCTCGACACACACAGAGACTTGGAAATGAGTTCTTACATTGTCCTCCATTTTGAAAAACAATGAAGTTTCACCACTAGTCAAATCATCTGATGTTTAACAGGTTAAAGTGACAGAAAGACACACTTTCATGATCAGTGAAACAAGATTTTGTGTGGTGAACTGTATGCATCGGTGTATATGGGTAAAAACCAAAATGAATATTCTTTATCCCCGATGCAAATTTAACAATAATTTAACATCTATTGTATGAAGATTCTTAAATACAAATCTCCAGATTAAAAAAAATGTACGCAAGGGCATTGCTTAAAGGATTTTGGTACTTTTTGTAACAAAACACACAAAGTCCACAGATTTACATTAAACTTAAACTTAACATTAAACATAAACTTAACATTAAACATTAAACATTAAACTTAAGACCGTTTGAAGAATGATAGTAGAAAGCTTCCCTTAAAATATTACTTGCTGAGGTGCTGTAGTTTTTGAGAAATGAGTAAAACAATGTCACGAAAATACGTTTTACATGCTAAAATAATTTTTGTCTCCTGAGACGAACATTATTTTTGTGACTCGTTTAACTCATTTCTCAAAAACTACAGCACCTCAGCAAGTAATATTTTAAGGGAAGCTTTCTACCATCATTATCTTCAAACTGTGTGAGTTTGATGTAAATCTGTGGACATTGTGTTTTGTGTTCTACAAAAAGTACCCAGACCCTTTTAGAGACAAGTGACCCCAGTCTGCATACATTTACAAGGCTCCTTATATGCATTTATACTTGTCAAGGCATTACAACTTTCTAGTGTACAAAGCATTTATATTTGTACAACGAGAAGAGAAGGCAATATTTATGAACTTACTTCGAAAACTTTTCCACACTGGTGATGTCCAACTCTAAAGACCTTGCCGTCAATTTCTGTGTGGTCCATCTGTTGTACATTTACCTGCATGTGCTGACTTGTTGCCTCTTTTGGGGAAATGCACCCCAGTATTGCCTCCCTTTCCTCCACATCATGATTCTTACTCTAAGGACAGAAGGGGCATGTTCAGTATTATAACAAATATTCAGCCAAAAATGCACCGCATCACAGAAAATACAACAGCCCTTTTTTTTTTTTAACACTGTAGGCATATGGACTTGCCCTTCTCATGTGAAAAATAAAAAACCTACATTCCTTGAGAAATATATTTTTTCAAGCAGGCTGTTAATCTTATCATCCCATGCAAGCTTTCAAACGACATGTAAAAAGTTGACTAACGTTCCGTGAGTTGAGAGTAATGTACCACTGATCTTTCGATTTGTCATTCTTAATTGTCGCAAGTACATGTAGTACCGATTAATGATGACAAATCAATGGCCCACCTAGTAGACTCCATACTCAGAACCAGTTTCTTCACAAAAACGACCAGCAAAATCATTGAGTCTAATGACCCTACCCTCCTCCCTCAAAAAAATTTAATTAGTTAATTAGTGGGGGTGAGGAGGAAAAGATTTAAAAAGTCTTTGGGCTGTGATGAGACAATAAAATTAGTCCACATATTAGAAAAAGTAACAAGCAACATTGGCCAAAAGATGGGAATGCCTTTACAAAATCTCGAAAAAAGGTATGTAGAATGAAGTCTCAGTTTAAAAGAGTACCTTGACTTGAGTGAGTCTTCTTTTCTTCTTTCGTTTTGAAGGTTGCGATTCAGACTGGGCACCTGTGCAAAAACAAGAGAGAATGTGTATATGAATAACAAGAATCAATAAACTCAACAATGCCATGATAACAATTTCCTAATTAAAAATATAAGCCTTGGACTCGGTCAAAGGTTTAATGTTAATGTCCAAATCGCTTCTGATTGCTTGGGAATTGCTAACCCCATTAGGGTTGCAAAACTTAAGAAATAAAAACAAACATTAGAAATTCTGGACAAGTAAGTTGAAAAATCCTTCTGGGCTCCAGTTCCAGCCCCTTCGTGGCTAGCCGCCTTGTGTATAACCAAAATAAACCAAGCCAAGATGGCTTCGACGAAAGGCTTGCGTTAGGTTGAGGCCTGAAGTTTGATCAGGCAAAAAAAAATTAAAGAATTTTGCTTCAGATTACATGCTAATCAAAAATAGGGGTAGGTACATGCAGGTATGAATTTTGTGTATGTTTTTAGCGTAAGATACAGGACTGGTGAAGACCCCCAAAATTGTTCAGTTTCAGTGTGAAAGAGTACTGATTATAAAGATAATACCGAAACAAATACAAATCTTTATGAAAAATCTACCTTTGAAATACTATCACCTTCGAGAAAATTGTATCTGAAAGCGGTTTGCAGTTTTCTTTATTGCAATTGTCACTAATTAGTTCTGTGAGTATTTTGAAAACTAGATAATTGTAATAAACGTATCGTTAAAACGTTCAAATCAATCATTGCTTAAAAGCTGTCGCACTTGTTTTTTTGTTTTGTTTTTTTTGGGGGGGGGGGGGGTAGGGGGCAGGGGGCTTTTTTCTTGGTTATAGGAAAACACTTTTTTTAAGGCCGTGCTGACAGATAGGGTAAATCGGGAACCATAAATCAACTCTTTGTTTAAAGGGGGACCTTGGCAAGATTTGGTCAGGTCTTGCAATGGTAGTTGTTGTGTTAGTTCGAGGGCCTGCCAAGTGAAAAAGGTTTTAATATGCAGTGCAGAGACATGCAAAGCCAAATTGAGACATGAAAATCAAAAATTGCATGAACAAAAATCTACTGACCGGGCAGCATGACAAAGCGGATATCCAAATATGATCCATCTTGCAGGAGAAGATTCTGGTTAAAGGGATCAACAATGTCGATGACTCCTTCCCCATCTTCAAAACACACCACATCTCCTCGATGACACTTTGCAAGGAACTTGAACTGTTCTTTGCTTGGTCTGTTTGCCCTTGCATGTGTTCTAGTACCAGTGTATGTGTTCACCCCTGTAGATGAAGATGTAAATGAAACTTGCGATAAAATAAATGGATAAAAAGAGTAAAAAGAGTACATTTTATTATTTGAGGAAAACATTGTAAAACGTTTTAATATTTTATTAAACGTCAATAAATTATGCATTATAGAGTGTGTGGTCATGGTGGTGCATTATTGCAAACATACATCATGCACTCACCGTGAGCCGGACGGAGTCACTGAAATTAAAACAACCCAAAAATAATTTGTTGTACGTACAACCATGAATTTATATCATGATATGGAATTGACCCTATATACTAGAGCCCATGATGATCACCATGGAGCTACCTAGCCACAACTTGAATAAGCAAATAATCGCTAGCTATTTTACTTAGTATTTAGGCCTATTTTTATATCAACATTCTTGCAAAAGTTTTCCTTTTTCGATGGCAATAAAAATGGACCTTATAAACAACCCAAAAGTACTAATAACCAGACTGAAAATCCCGCAAATAATCTGCTAAATACTTGCTTTCCAACATACTCCCAGCCAGTGAACCATGTCATTTTGTATCCTTACGGAACGTAACATAAAGTGACATTTCGATCTTACACACACACACCACACGCGACAACACACACACTTAGACCCTTTTCGAAACCACGGCTTCGGCTCAGGCTAGCCTGGCCCCGCGGCCGTGTTTTGACAATTATTACGCGTGCTTTGCGTACGCGCTCGGGGCTTCAGACGAGAGAACGGAGCCTGAAGCCGAATCCAAAGCTGAAGCCGTGGTTTCGAAAAAATAAAATAGTCCGGTTTCAACCCAATGACGCGTCACCCTTGACACGGCACTGTCTTGCTCACGGTTTATGAATCGAAGAGTCCAAAAACCAGACAACCTCTCACACACACAACCTCTCACGATCACTGGATAGTAGGTGCAAAATGTTGAGCGACCCCTCGTTGCAAAGGCGCTGTCTTCGTCAATCTTTCGATAAATCAGACATGGATTGTATCTCCGTCGTGTCTCGCGGGCCATTTAGTTCCCTTCCACTTAAGATTTCAACGTTGTTTAAGTTGTTAAAGATAATTATTCACACTCGGGGACCGGCAATAATTAAAAAGCCTCACATATAAGCATCATTTTGAGGGGTAGTATGACATATTTGGACATTTTCGGCTGCCCAGATGCCGCCACAAAAACTTCATCGCGAGTGGAATCCGATGATTTGATGATCGATATGATATTGCGAAGGGGATCGCGGGACACAGGGGAGGAAGCAATTGCCAATAGTATAAAAAATGATCTGGATGAAGAAACTAAGTATTATTAACGGAAATGTGCGGTAACCTTATAAATGTGGAATTTTGTTGGTCACACTTTAATTCAATCATTTCAGTCATTGTTGAATTTATGATTTTATTCACTGCACTATAAAGTATTTCCCCGCCAGTGACTAGTATTTCTCCAGATTCCTACAAAACATACCACACTTCTTCTACATGTATGTATAAAAGGCAAAACCTCCAATCTATGTTTTGTACTTTATGCAAGTTTTTCCCAAAATCAAAACCCACGAAACCCGACAGACTAAATAACCCCATCAAAAGAAAAAGAAGGAAAAAAAGATGAAAGCGTTAGCCTACGGGTAAGAAATAAGAAAGGGCCGCCGACCATGTACAATGCGGGTGTCCCAGCTACTGAATGCACGCTTTCGCACCCCTTCCCAAAGGAGAAAGAAGTGAAAGGCAGGAAAGCCACTTAATTAAGGCGGCGAAACAGAAAGGAGAGGGGAACAAAGGAAGAGGCAAGAAATCATGGAGTGGTTGGTGGTGTCTACACCACAGGGGGCTGAAAAGGCACACAAGACGGATAAGAGAAGATTGAGGTAGCAACTTTAACAATGTATTAAAGCAGAAGGAGAATAACAAACATTGAGACGAAAAAATAAAAGAGATCAGTTACCGCATTGAGGCGGTGTCTGAGAGCGTTGGGGTGACCTCATCTCGAAATATTTAGAGCTGCAAACCCATGCCGGGATGAAGGCATTTTTCCTCCATGATAAAAACCAACTACATGCGGTCGCAAAAATACCGACAACTCACGACCCCTCACGACAACAAATTTTAAATGCACTTTAAAAGAACATTGAACATAAGTCAACCGTTAAACATGTAGAAGAGTCATATACATCTAAATAACTTTCAAACTGTTGAAAAAATAACTTTCAAACTGTTGAAAAAATTGTATTTTTAACTGTAAAAAAAGTTATTTTTATTTTACCCCGAATTAGGAACGAACGGTATCCGCCATGTTGTCTTTCGACGAACCTGGACAATACCATTATACTGCATGGGTAATTTCTGAGGGCTGAGTTGTATTTTTTTTTCTTTCTTTTTGGTATTACTAGCTGCTGGGTTTTGTTCTCGTAAATAACTAAGCCGCCACTCTGGAAGTTGATGTTACAATGGGAGGTTTAAATATAATATTTTTTTCAACTCCATGAGAGGCACATAAAATGGTAAATAATCATCTTGCATTTTGTATTACCCCTGTGGTATAATGGAATCGTCCAAGTACGTCGAAAGACAACAAGGCGGATAATACTGTTCGTGACTAATTCGGGTAAAAAAAACAACCTTTTTTTACAGTTAAAAATACAATTTTTTCAACAGTTTGAATTTGTGATTTAGATGCATATGACTCTTCTACATATGACCTATGTTCAAATTAATGTTCTTCTAAAGTGCATTTCAAATTTGTTGTCGTGAGGGGTCGTGAGTTGTCGGTATTTAGTGCGACCCACTATGTGTTGGCTTCAAAATGGGATTAGCGTCCTGTTTAGAAAAAAGCGCGGGAAGTCCCGAGTGTCTCAAGATTCCTGTACAAAATTAAGTTTTTTTTCGTTCGAAGATGTGAGATATCCCCTTCGAAGTATGGAATTAACAGGGGGGGGAAATGAGTTTGTACCAATTCTTCATTGATGGACAATCACTGTTTTTTGTTTTGGTTTTAATGTAGTTTTGGTTTTAATGTAGTTTTGGTTTTAATGTAGTTTTGGTTTTTAATGTAGATCCCGGTTGCGGAATTAGGAAAATGTATTTATTAGTATTACCATGGAGGTAGAAGTGTATTTTTGGAGAAATTGGGTTGGAAAGCTGGCGTGCGAACCGACAGTTTTGACGTCACAATGCGCTTGGCGTTGAGTATGAAGCGGGATATTTGAATGATATTTGACTAGGATAGTACCTAATACGTAGTTCGGCCACGTGTTCGTGTGGCAGATGGGACAACTTTTCGTTAACGGCTTTTCTGTAAATAACATTTTGACAACTATAGAATGCAGGTACACTTCGAAGCTATGACTGCGCCTCCGCGGAGACGGAGTCGCGGTCAGGTTCATAAGTACACAGCACACCGGAGTCGGGGTCACGCTCTGTTGCTTAATTATAAATACGATAAGTCACATGACCTCATTAGAGGATTATTTCAACAGGGAAAGAAAGCCTGATTTCCGTACAATTATTAATATTGCCGTAATACACATGACCCCATTATAGGATTATTTCAAAAGGGGAAAGAAAGCCCGAATTCCGTACAATTATTAATGTTGCCGTAATACACATGACCCCATTAGAGGATTATTTCAAAAGGGGAAAGAAAGCCCGAATTCCGTACAATTATTAATATTGCCGTAATACACATGACCCCATTATAGGATTATTTCAAAAGGGGAAAGAAAGCCCGAATTCCTTTTTTTTATTTTATATTGCTGTAATACACATGACCCCATGAGAGGATTATTTCAAAAGGGGAAAGAGAAAGCCCGAATTCCGTACAATTATTAATGTGGCCGTAATACACATGACCCCATTAGCCGATTATTTCAAAAAGGGAAGGAAAGTCTGAATTCCGTACAATTATTAATATTGCCGTAATACACATTACCCCATTATAGGATTATTTCAAAAGGGGAAAGAAAGCCCGATTTCTTACAATTCTTAATATTGCCGTAATACACAGGACCCCATTATTGGATTATTTCAAAAGGGGAAAGAAAGCCCGAATTCCGTACAATTCTTAATATTGCCGTAATACACAGGACCCCATTAGAGGATTATTTCAAAAAGGGAAAGAAAGCCCGATTTCTTACAATTCTTAATATTGCTGTAATACACAGGACCCCATTATAGGATTATTTCAAAAGGGGAAAGAAAGCCCGAATTCCGTACAATTATTAATATTGCCGTAATACACATGACCCCATGAGAGGATTATTTCAAAAAGGGAAAGAAAGCCCGATTTCTTTTCAAATATAAGTATTGCCTTAATACACATGGCCCCATTACAGGGTCATTACAAGAAGGGAAATAAAACCCGATTTCCATTCAAATATAAGTATTGCCTTAATACACATGGCCCCATTACAGGGTCATTTCAAGAAGGAAACTAAAACCCGATTTCCATTCAAATATGAATATTGCCTTAATACACATGGCCCCATTACAGGGTCATTTCGAGAAGGGAAATAAAGCCCGATTCCCATTCCAATATAAATATTGCCTTAATACACATGGCCCCATTAAAGGGTCATTTCAAGAAGGGAAATAAAGCCCGATTTCCATTCAAATATAAATATTGCCTTAATACACATGGCCCCATTACAGGGTCATTACAAGAAGGGAAAGAAAGCCCGATTTCTTACAATTCTTAATATTGCCGTAATACACATGACCCCATTATAGGATTATTTCAAAAAGGGAAAGGAAGTCTGAATCCCGTGCAATTATTAATATTGCCGCAATACACATGACCCCAATATCGGATTATTTCAAAAGGGGAAAGAAAGCTCGAATTCCGTACAATTATTAATGTGGCCGTAATACACATGACCCCATTAGAGGATTATTTAAAAAGGGGAAAGAAAGCTCGAATTCCGTACAATTATTAATATTGCCGTAATACACATGACCCCATTATAGGATTATTTCAAAAGGGGAAAGAAAGACCGAATTCCAGACAATTATTAATATTGCCGTAATACACATGACCCCATTAGAGGATTATTTCAAAAGGGGAAAGAAAGCCCGATTTCTTACAATTCTTAATAAATTATTGCCGTAATACACATGAACCCATTCAAAATGAGAAAAAAAGTCTGAATTACTTTCAGCTTCCCCGTCTTCAAAAACGCCCACTATCGGCCATTGCCAACACAACCTCTATCGGCCATTGCCAACACCGCGCCTCCGCGCCTCCAGCTTCTCCGTCTTCACGATTGCATCATATGCTCGTCTTCATAAAAACGCCCTCTATCGGCCATTGCCAACACCGCGCCTCCAGGCTTCCCCATCTTCACGATTGCATCATTATGCTTGTCTTCCTAAAAACGCCCTCTATCGGCCATTGCCAACACACCGCGACTCCGCGCCTCCAGCTTCTCCGTCTTCACGATTGCATCATATGCTCGTCTTCATAAAAAACGCCCTCTATCGGCCATTGCCAACACCGCGACTCCGCGCCTCCAGGCTTCCCCATCTTCACGATTGCATCATTATGCTTGTCTCCCTAAAAACGCCCTCTATCGGCCATTGCCAACACACCGCGACTCCACGCCTCCAGCTTCTCCGTCTTCACGATTGCATCATATGCTCGTCTTCATAAAAACGCCCTCTATCGGCCATTGCCAACACCGCGACGACTCCGCGCCTCCGCGCCTCCAGCTTCCCCGTCTTGACGATGCATCATTATGATTTTCTTCCTAAAAAGCCCTCTATCGACAAAGCCCCCACCGCGTCTCCGCGTCTCCGCGTCTCCGCGTCTCCGCGTCTCCGCGTCTCCGCGTCTCCGCGTCTCCGCGTCTCCGCGTCTCCGCGTCTCCGCGTCTCCGCGTCTCCGCGTCTCCGCGTCTCCGCGTCTCCGCGTCTCCGCGTCTCCGCGTCTCCGCGTCTCCGCGTCTCCGCGTCTCCGCGTCTCCGCGTCTCCGCGTCTCCGCGTCTCCGCGTCTCCGCGTCTCCGCGTCTCCGCGTCTCCGCGTCTCCGCGCCTCCGCGCCTCCGCGCCTCCGCGCCTCCGCGCCTCCGCGCCTCCGCGCCTCCGCGCCTCCGCGCCTCCGCGCCTCCGCGCCTCCGCGCCTCCGCGCCTCCGCGCCTCCGCGCCTCCGCGCCTCCGCGCCTCCGCGCCTCCGCGCCTCCGCGCCTCCGCGCCTCCGCGCCTCCGCGCCTCCGCGCCTCCGCGCCTCCGCGCCTCCGCGCCTCCGCGCCTCCGCGCCTCCGCGCCTCCGCGCCTCCGCGCCTCCGCGCCTCCGCGCCTCCGCGCCTCCGCGCCTCCGCGCCTCCGCGCCTCCAGGTTCCCCTGTCTTCACGATGGCATCACGTCATCCTAAAAAGCCCTCTATCGGCCAAGGCCCCCACCACGTCTCCGCGCTCTTCATCTGCAATGCCATTAACCTACCTGACAACACTCGTGACACTTTGACTCCCTACGCCCCTAACATTTTATCTGATTCATTCATTACACATAACACATGACCACACACTAAGTATCGTACACTACATGTACATAACACTATGCCGCCTCAACCCTACCCCACAAAATAGCCGCATGATTAATACTACAAATACAAGTAGAATACTACTTCCGTTCGTGACCGCGTCTCCGTCTCCGCAGAAAAAAAGACTGCTCCGGGTGTACCTGTATTCTATAGCTACTCCAACATTTTTATTATTTGTTCAAGATTTCTTGTAAGCTACACCATCAATGTCAAAGCACAATGAAAGAAGAGGAGGAGCTCCTTAAGCAAAGTAGAGTGATTAGTTGGGCCAATATACATCACGGCGTAAAGCAATTCCAACAGTATTCAACTTTTACTATAACAAATAGTACTTATAGGCCTACATGTTTAATGAAGTATTATGTGTAAATTTTTACACAAAACATACAAGGAAATATTTGATAAATGTTGTGTTACTTACGTCTTTGTTGCTCGTTAAGTGGCGGCACTGGAATCCTTATCACATGGTGATCATCGACGTTTGCGCAAATTTCATGGCCTCGATAGCCGGGAAATTTCACAACTACAACACCATCACATCTTTTCTCCGCTACTTTTCCGTCGCGGCTGCCAACATCGAATTTTCCCGTCATTTTCTCTTAAAAGTTAGCAATGCATGATAGGTTTGTTGAAGCAAAGTCTAAAATGAAACACAACGGAGCTCAAATCAAAGGGAAATGACGCGAAACATCAAGACCCACGCTACTGTAAAACGTGGCCAGCGGAAGCATTCTTCACTTATCACGGACTAGAAAAACAGTGCACATCCGACTATGGATATAAAATGCGCCTTCTGACGTTCGAGGGCCAGTGCAGCGGTTTAAAAACGATTTATTTTTCACTCTTAGGATTCTTTCCCGATGTTTTTTTGTTCATAATATAAGTAGATTTTTTTTTTTTTTGCGTAAACGTAAGGTTTAACAAGGCTAGGACAGTCCTATTTTAACCGGCAGCACGACTTTATCTATACACAATATTAGTGCGCACGCACGGCACAGCCGTCGGAAAGAAAATCTACACAAACATTTAACCGTTCTCTGTCATTCCTTGATGGATTTTTACCATTCAAAAAAGAAAACCAAATAACGTTTTACAATTCTAATTATTTTAAATATAATATCACTCAATATTCTAGTGTTCAATTGAAATAAATTCACATGGATTCCTTCAGGCAGGATGGCTTTCACACCTTTGTGAAACACTTATCGGTTTAGTGGTGATAACAATCTTAATCCCCCCAACTCCCAGCTGATTTTTCCCTTTTAAGACCCTCCAAAAATATGCGTCCAGACCCGACCAGATGTCGGGTCGGGTTTTAGAGGGCTGGACACGTCATGTGCCAAATACATATCTATTATAATGCCCCACACATAAACTCGCTAAATACACAGCCAAACAGAAACAATCAAAATATCTATCATTCGTATCTTTTGAAGTATATCAAACTGCAATTAACAACGCACAGTGGGCCAGTTCAACATCAAACTGCGCCAAAATAAGCAAACAATGATTGTTTCTAAAATCAATACTCCCATTTTGTTTACTGTTCCCAGTCATCCAGAGGCATATTAAATAAAAGAATTAATGAAAAAATCATTTCAACATACGGGTTAAACCCTTTTATAATCACCAAATTGTAAAACATGTGACGTAAATAGTTAAGATTAACGAGTATTTTAACTTGCTGCTCTGAGCAATTCATACAAGATAACGCCATGAAAACCGTGTCGGTGGTTTTTCAGCCTATAATTTTATGAAAAATAAATTTATATGCAGTTTGATTTCTGTTTACTGTTTGGAAAATCCAGAAACACCACATATAATGCCTTTTTAAAGTAATTTGTTTTCTAAAGAGGCAAAAAGAAAATAAACTCTCTCTGTATAAACTTGACCATCATTTACTTCGATTTGTTTTACAGTGGAGAGAAAACCATGTACATGTCAACAGCACAACTTCAATGACTGGTCTTGTTGGACTTTGTTCAAAATCAAACAGCCCCTACGACTTGAGAGTCTGACAGATTGTGTTGCCATGAGATTTGTACCTCTGCAGAAAAGCTATTTAAAAGCACAATCCGTCATCATTTACTTGAAAGTTGTTTCAAGGTGGAATCAAACACACTAACTGTCAGTGACTGTTGATGTGGAGTGGTCCAAGGATGAGATAAATACGTGTTTATAATCCAAACCTCGAAAAAGCGTGGTTAGTTCTCAGTCGTCATCAGTTCAGTATACATAATATCGAAACCAGTTTTTACTTTCAACATTATTTACAGTTCAGTACAATGGCAGTTTTACCTAGAAAGCGGTCAAGTTGATCAAGCTATCAGGTCTTCAGGAGATCTTTGAAATGCTGCAGTTTCACTTGAAATTTGTGTCACGGACAGGGGTAGGGTGGTGTAACCCTGCTGTGTGGTAGTCCGTTAACTTTTGAGAAGTTGGATGCCCACTTACAGATATTAATCAAATTCAAACAAAGAAAGTCAAAACAAAATGATTTTGGACCACAAAATGACGATTTGGATTTATTTCTAAGCAAGTTCACAACAATGGCTGAACAGAAGTATGTATAACTTATAAGTACAATGAGGTTCCGAAAATAGTTCGACCTCGACTCCCTCGAGTTACATAACAAAAGTCAATATCCACAATCCAGTCACATTAAATTCTACTAAAATGATCACAAAAATCCCATCAATCTAGTTAAGGGAAGTTAAATTGACCAAGTCTAATACTGGTTCAATCGAACTTAGTCCAGTTAAATATCTCTGCAAATATCCTTATCGATCGGTAATAATAATCCCTACCAGTAATAATCCCCGTATTTAATCCACTTATTTAACCCCTGAGGCCTATTTAATCCCTGAGCACCACCATCACCAAACAGCCAACCACTCACGAACTGGTAATAAAACAGAGCATCACTATAAAATAAATAGGACAGCAAACAGTCGCCGGGTGTCATACCCTCGTGTAAAAGTTTGACACACACAAGTTTCGGACAATGGAGTCAAAACTACTCAAAAATAACTCTTTCCATTCCGCCCACTGCAAGGAATCATCACTACAGGGGATCTATAACCCGCAATGAAAGGACGTAGTAACATTTTAGAAACCAACAATGAATAAAAGCGGAGAAAAAGGAGAATTTTACTCACACAAAAATCAGCGACTTGACGCTCTTCAACCCAGAGAAAGAATTGAGCGGGAATGGTGTTGATTCCGGCCAGCTCACACACTACAAATTACTACGCGATTTATTTAATATTTAAAGAATTGGTTTGTTTACCATGACAGCAGAGTAATACAATAACCAAACACGTTAGAAAAATACCCAAGACAATTACTTCAATTTTAAAGTAATAAAAATGTCAAAAACTAATCTATTGGCGAACTTAGTTCTCCAGAGTGGATGTGGACGACCTGTGACCTAAGATAGTGCTACGGCCCATCAACAGGGAAAAGAGCTAAATATAGCCTACTATGCTAATGATGTAGCGGCCAGGTCATGACACAGGTTTTTTTCCTTGTTGGCCCATACTCATGCAGTACGTACAAATGTAATAAGGTTACGCACGGGCCAAACATTAAACGACCATACAATAAATTATACACACGGGGCTATACAGGAAACGGCCATACCGTCACAACTTCCCTGCTAAAAAACCATGCGCCCTCAAATGGTTACCCTTCGAGCCGCAAAATATAAAGTTGAAAGCAAATTGATGTGAAGTCGACTATATCTGAAAAATCACACACATCTCTCATTGTTTACAAAACTAACAGTTACCATTGCTGAAAGCAACTTCAGGTTACAAGAACACAGAAGAGTACCGGTACTTATACAATGAGTTATAAACTTCACATTAATTGAGATAAGAATGTGCCTCATAAATTGTTTTATGTAAGTCCACATTTTTCAAGAAATAAGAACATGTTACTACTTCTCATATGAAACAGTAATTAAACATATAACACAGCTAAAGATCTTAAGATCTTATCATCAGTGACCAAATACAGTAATGTAATTAATCTTCACTTAACTCAATGAACAATATTAAAACTTTGAAATGGAACATCTCAATACAGATAAAAATGACCTCCATTGACATAATATTGACAATGCAACAATACAGGTTGGAAACAAGTTATATTATGTGACCCAAATTACAATTTACATTTATAGATGGCATCCTTCACCCCCCTGCAATATTTTCCCATGCCTTCTACAGTTGGGTGGCAACCATCTACGAGAAACCTGGGGTGATTCACCCTGCGCTGACTATGCAGAATGACATCTGGGTACTTGGCCAAAATACCTTTAAGTAACCTATTAAATTTTTGAGCCCGACGATTAAATGTGGAAAGTGTGACCTGTCCAGCCCGCAACCCTCCAGATCTCTGAATGATGGATAAGAATATTGTTTTCTTTGGGATGATTTCATTAGATTTAAGAAGTTCTAAAAATGTTTCAACTTTTTGTAGAACAACCTCAGGGCATTCAGCTTGGTTGCACAAATCATTGGTCCCAAGATCGACGATCAGAATGTCTATTGGTTTGGACCGCAATTTGGAAAGGTAGTGGTCTGTATTGTTTATTATTCTGGCAAAATTTAACCCAGGGTGCCCTTCTACAAATAAGGTGAATCTATTACTCAGACCAACAAGAGTCTTTGTGTCGATATGTCTCTCACGAGCTTGCCGCAACACTCGTGCGGGAAATGAATGTCCATACAAAAATACAGAGGTCTTACTTGGCATGTCCGTCTCGGCCATGTCAAATTTACAAAGATATACAAAAGTGTAAGAGAAAAGTAACCAGTAACTTTTTAAGTATAAATAGCAATACTACAACTTAACTACGTTTACCTTATTTGGTAAAACAAGAAAAATCCGATGTTGGAGAAGAACCAGAAGGAAATGAAGGTAGTCAGGAACTGTTACCTACAAGAGGTACCCTCCAAGACCAGCTAGCCCTCCAGCAACAATTTACTTCAATCACAAGGCAACCAACCCAACAGCGCAGAGAGGTGGTAGAAACCTTTACCTACTAGAGGTACCCTCCAGCACAACTGGTGTCGGCAACCTCTATAAAATAGAAACAACATAAAATAGGGTTAATTACATCACTAAACATCAATGCACTACATACACATACTGCTGGTATTTATGTATGATACAATCCATGTAACCAAAGAACTATAAGCCCACAATCAAATATTACTTAAGTTATTGCATTAGGCCATCCTGACATCAGTTTCTTTAGTCTCTCAGACCTTCGCAGCGCACTAGCAGTAGTTGGCAAGGTTTTGGGTTCATTCTCGTTTACTACATGCAGGTCATCACCCTGCTTCTTAGTTTCCTCATTTGACTTAAGGTCTGGGGAAGAGCTATTGGATGGGAGCTCTGAGCCAGTTTCTAGTGAACCAGGCATAGTTATAATCCAATCCCATTCAGGAGGATCATCATCACTTTTACTATTACCCATTTCAACCTCCTCTTCGATGAAAGGCAAATTCAATAACGGCTCACCGTTACACTCTACCAATTCTCCCCTAGGGTCACGAACAAGCATCTTTCTGTTAACCCAACGCTCCACACCTCCAGAAAAAGGTCTAACTGAATACAAGTCTCCTTCCCTGTTACATTTTACTACTATGTATTGCAACTCCCCATACTTGTCACTTAGTTTATGTCTCTCAGTGAATGCGCATTGTTTGAGCAGTACCCTACTGCCAACAGAAAGTGGGTCTGTACGTGCACGTTTATCATAGCGAAGCTTGCTAGCTTGCGCAGCTTTAATTAGACGCTCTTTTGCCAACCTATATGTATCTTGGATAATCTTAGCTTGTTCCTTGATGATATCCTCATTCCAGTCACTGTGAGTGTTATTAATTAACTGGTCTAATGGCACAGTAGGCTGGCGACCAAACATCAGTGTATAGGGTGTGAACCCAGTGACACTGTGTGGCGTTGAATTATACATAAAAACTAGATGTGGGAGTAGTTCTGGCCAACTGCTACGACTTTTACGATCAAGTGACCTAATTAAGCCACACAAGGTTTTGTTGAATCTTTCAGTTTGGGCATTACCCTGGGGATGATAGGAAGTTGTTCTTGTTTTGTGAATGCTGTATAGTTTGCATAGCTCTTGTATCACGGCGCCCTCAAAATTCCTTCCACGATCAGAATGGAGTTGTACCGGCACTCCGTAATGGACAAACCACTGGTCCCTTAACGCACGTGCTACAGTGGACGCTTTCTGATCTCTACAAGGCACTGCTATTGCAAATTTGGTGAAAGAATCTGTCATCACAAGAACATCTTCCATATTCCCTCTCCCTTTATCAAGCTTTAAAAAGTCAATAGCTAATCTCTCTAAGGGTCGGAAAGACAAGAGATGGCGCATGGGTGTGCGAACGGTCGGAGTAGGAGACTTAGTGAGGGTACAATGATAACAGAGCTGAATATGCTCACGTACATGAACACCCATGCCAGGCCAAAAGCAACGCTTTTTCATAAAAGCCAGGGTTCTACCTGTCCCCTGATGGCCCCACTGGTCATGAGATGACTCTAAAATTGTCTGGCGAAGAGTCTTCGGTATCAACAATTGGTAAATCGGACCCAAACCAGGCTCCCTCACCAGCCGATACAACACCCCGCTGCGCTGTACTAAACTAGACCATTCCCTGATCCATCCCTTCAACTCTGTTGTTTGAAACTCAGGTTCTGGAAAATCCTGACCAGGTTCCCATCGTTTATCCCACAGCGTCCAGACCTTGTTAAGGGTATGATCCTCTTTCTGTAATGCGGCTAACTCACTAAAGGAAAATGAGGGCAGTACTGAGGGAGTAAACCCTGGTGGAGAGTTTGCGTCAGAACAGTTGGTAAAACTAGGTAAATCTGCATGAGCTAATCGAATCAGTGTGGGTATATGAGTACTTTGTGTTACTGAATCAATAGACTCAGCAACCTCATCCACAGTGTTATGGGTTGGATTTCGACTTAGGGCATCAGCGCATTTGTTAGAGCGACCAGTACGGTATTTGATTTCTAGATCAAATGGGGCAAGTTGGGCAACCCAGCGTTGCTCGGCTGCACCCAACTTGGCAGTCTGAATATGTGCCACAGGATTGTTGTCAGTCCATACAACAGTTTTTTTCCCAAGGAGATATTCCTTGAACTTTTCAGACACTGCCCACTTGAGAGCCAATAATTCTATCTTAAAGCTTGATAAGTCACTGTAATTCCGTTCAGCTCCCCGTAACCCTCGGCTCGCATAAGCGACCGGGTGAAGACTACCATTATCATCATACTGAGATAAGCAGGCACCAAGACCCTTCAAAGATGCATCTATCTCTAGGACAAAGTCCCTATCAAACTGAGGAAAAGCCAAAACAGGAGCCTCACAAAGTGCTCGTTTGAGTATTCCAAAAGCTTCTTCAGCTTCTGTTGTCCATATGAAGGGCTCACGGCCCTTCCCTGCTTTTTCAGGTGACCTAACACTCAATGCATGTAAGGGCGCTGCAATAGCGGAAAAACCCTTAACGTACCTACGATAGTATGAAGCCAAACCTAGGAATGACCTCAACTGACTACCGCTAGTTGGGTTTGGCCAATCTCTTATCCTAGCTATCTTTCCCTGGTCTACCGAAATGCCCTGATCACTAACGACGTGACCCAAGTGTGACACAGAGGTCTGGAACAATTTACACTTAGACCCCTTCAGCTTCAAACCATTGTCCTCTATCCGGGTAAAGACTTTGTCGAGTCTGACCAAGTGCTCCTCAAATGTAGAGGAAAATACCAGCACATCGTCCAAATACAAAACAACTTCTGAAAGATTCAAATCCCCAAAGATAAGTTCCATCACCCTTTGAAAAGTACTCGGACTGTTACTTAGCCCCTGTGGCAACCGCAAAAATTCATAGAGTCCCCATGGGACCCGAAAGGCTGTCCTAGCTATGGAATCTGGGTGCATGGTTACTTGAAAATACCCATGGGTCAAGTCTAATGATGAGAACAATTTAGATCCTCCTAAAGACTCTAAAGTTTCATCTATCCTGGGTAATGGGAAAGCATCTCGTTGTGTCTTTGCATTTAGACAACGATAGTCAATGCAGAGTCTCAATTGACCGGTTTTTTTCTTGACTAAAACAATTGGACTAGCATAGGCACTAACAGACTTGCGTATTATCTTCCGATCAAGTAAATCCTGCAAAAGTCCCTTCACTTCAGTCATTTGACTAGGCATTACGCGCCTGTACGGCAAATTTACTGGCTTATCATCTGTGAGCTTTATCTCATGTGGTATGAGATCACAACTACCCAAATCTAATGGGCTCGCTGAGAATGCATGCCTATGTCTCTGTATCAAAGAAGCTGCAGCTTCAGCCTGTTCTCCACAAAGGTCTTTCAAACTTAGACCAGGGGGGAGACAAAATTTGGTTCCATCCAAAAACACATATTCCTCACTGGGTCTACTTAATGGATCGTCCACTACATCATCAGTTACTTCATCAGCTGCAAATTTTGATTGATTCATGCCAACATTGGGGTATTCTATCCCCTCTGATACGACCCGATGGACGGATACATCTAATACATTATCAACTAAGTCCACTGCCACATGCTCAGACAATTCCACTATAAAGGCAACAGCTACTTTGACATGGGCAGCAATTGTGAGTGGTTCATCACTATTGTTTACAAAGAACAACGATAATGAGTCGTTGTCTACCTGCTGGACACCTTCAATTATACAACATAAGGAACACAGGCCTTGGTCAACTTCCTCACTATAGTCTCTGACCTCAGCATGGATACAAAAAGGATGTGCCTGCAACAAAAGCAGTCCATTCTCTAAACTAACTGGCAAACTTACAATACTACACTGAATTTTCTTCACAGATCCTGGAGGTATTACCTCATTTACAGCAGTCCTTACACTATATACTGGCCTTGGACCATCATCTTTATTTCCCTTACAGTTTGGATCAGTTTCCTCAATAGGCTCAAAAAATCTCAGAGCCAAATCCCAGTCGGACCCAGCAACAATATTGCCAACACAAGCCTGCCGTCGGGCAACTAATCTCAAGATATTACAGCCCAATAAAATCGGATACTCTTCTCTACGAGGATTGTGACCATCTTCGGTGTCACAGTCGGTCACCAAAAAACTAGCAGTGAGCTTGCGACCTAACACTATTATTGGTGCTCTTAAATACCCTTTGACTGGTATTTCTAGATTATTAGCCCCTCTTAAATTGATGAACGATCCAACATCACCTAAGCTACCAACCCTTTAACCCTTTGCTTCAAGTATTGGTTATAAAATGCTGAAGATATAAGTGAGGTCTCAGCCCCCGTGTCAAGTATGCAATTAACCATCCTTCCCCCAATACAAATTTGAGCAGTAGGGCTAGGAGCAAGAAGTTCCTTGCGAACGGTTGTGGCACTAACTTTATCAATATCAACTGACTTTGAAAAATCTGAAATGGGCATTGCCGCGGCCTCCCCCACAGTGCCCTCTATGGCAGAGGCGGCACTTTTCCCGAATTAGTCTGTTTGTATGGCAACTTGTTGGGGCTCATACTATGTGCTTTAGGTTCAAACCCTGCACCACTATTGGCCTCATCGTTCTGTCTCTTATAGCAATCTGCTATATCATGACCTCGTCTTGAGCAATATGAACACTGGGGACGCTTACTGTATTGTTTCTGATTAAGTTTATCATTACAGAGGTTATTGACTGACCTAGTTAACTCGTGCAATAGATTGTCCCTCTGCTCTTGTTTTAACATCATGCTCTCTAAAGTTTTGTTCATTTGGGCTTGACCATCCACCAATGACTGAAGTAGGTCAATGCGAGGGGTGCTTTTTGTAGCAACCTTGTCTATGGTTTGGAAAGTGTTTGGACTCTCATACGGTTCCTGAGCTGGGGCATCCATATCTTGGAATAATTTCAAGGCCAAGTCTCTGAACTCAAAGAAGGAAATGTCAGTATAGTCTATCTGAAGCCTACGCAGTTCGCGCTTAACATATGGCCTTGCAACCCCCTTAATCAACTGCTCTGTCAAAGCCTTCTCACGGAGGCGTGAAATTGCCTCGCCCTCTTGAGGGTCCACGGCGGCCATTTCAATACGACTATAAAAGACGACAAGTGCACGGCTAAAATCTGTCAAACTTTCCCCTTCACGCTGAGTCCGCGCATAAAATGCTGCGTTCAATGACTGCACCGATTCAGTTGACCCAAACCGTGCATTCAAGGTTGATATTAATTTTGAAAAACTCTTGCGATTTTCTGGGGGGCTGCAGAGGATTTCGTCTCTAGCAACTCCACCCAAATGATCAAGGAGCACCGACACACGATTAGATTCATCCAAATCGAGCTGACGGCAATATGTCTCTAGTTCTTCAACCCACTCACTAAGAGTGAGTTCACCACTTCTTTTAGGGTTGCCATAAAATTTGGCAAGTTTAACTGTTGGAGCCCTCTGAAATTGCAATTTCTGAAATGCTCCAGCTAGCGTATCAGCCAGCGCCTTCTGTGACTGTGCCAGCATCTCCCCATATATTTCAGGGTTTTCCATGTCTTACAAGTAACAGTCAATTAGATCAAAATAACAAGTCTAGCAAAAACATGCCAAGAAATGGACATTAAGCTCACCAAAATGTTCCTACTTGTACCACTCTACAGTACGGAATTGTGGGTTTACATACACCCCACTATATATCTCAAATATAACTGAATGCTAATAACAACAGTTACCAAAAGAGGCAGTCATTTGGATCAAGTCACACTGACAATGATATTTGATAATTATTTCTCTCATGCAGAGACCAGAACTTCTAATAGGTTCCAAAGACAACCACCAATAATCACACCGCTAGCCCTTCCTTGCCTGATACAAAATGGGTAAATGACCCAATATCCCTATAATAAAATGAGGCTAACATGGGTTGGATCAACTTGATCAACCACGACTTAAATGCCTACACTCGGAAGCGGGATGTAATGAAATTCACAAAAATATAGCAAGGGGAAAGAGGGCAGCTAGCACAAAGCAGCGGTCTCTGCAGGCAAGAAACTTGCAAATAAGCTAAAATTAGCTAAGATATTTAAACAAATGAATTCTCTCTCTGAGTTGTTCCCATAAAGGAGATGAATGAGTGGTTGGCTTACTCAAAAGTGTTGATTCTTGGCTGGGGAAGCTTGATTGTAGATGGTTCCAGACTTGTGCAGAAAACGTCAAACCAGTCAGTCAACGAAGCGTAGTGCTCAGGGATTATAGTTTTATTAATACTGTTCAAATTATTCAATAAACTAGTTTTTGCAGCCCAAATACTCTGTTTTAAATTATAAAGTCTGCAAGAAGGAATCCTGTCTACGACGCCATATTTACTGTCACGGACAGGGGTAGGGTGGTGTAACCCTGCTGTGTGGTAGTCCGTTAACTTTTGAGAAGTTGGATGCCCACTTACAGATATTAATCAAATTCAAACAAAGAAAGTCAAAACAAAATGATTTTGGACCACAAAATGACGATTTGGATTTATTTCTAAGCAAGTTCACAACAATGGCTGAACAGAAGTATGTATAACTTATAAGTACAATGAGGTTCCGAAAATAGTTCGACCTCGACTCCCTCGAGTTACATAACAAAAGTCAATATCCACAATCCAGTCACATTAAATTCTACTAAAATGATCACAAAAATCCCATCAATCTAGTTAAGGGAAGTTAAATTGACCAAGTCTAATACTGGTTCAATCGAACTTAGTCCAGTTAAATATCTCTGCAAATATCCTTATCGATCGGTAATAATAATCCCTACCAGTAATAATCCCCGTATTTAATCCACTTATTTAACCCCTGAGGCCTATTTAATCCCTGAGGCCTATTTAATCCCTGAGCACCACCATCACCAAACAGCCAACCACTCACGAACTGGTAATAAAACAGAGCATCACTATAAAATAAATAGGACAGCAAACAGTCGCCGGGTGTCATACCCTCGTGTAAAAGTTTGACACACACAAGTTTCGGACAATGGAGTCAAAACTACTCAAAAATAACTCTTTCCATTCCGCCCACTGCAAGGAATCATCACTACAGGGGATCTATAACCCGCAATGAAAGGACGTAGTAACATTTTAGAAACCAACAATGAATAAAAGCGGAGAAAAAGGAGAATTTTACTCACACAAAAATCAGCGACTTGACGCTCTTCAACCCAGAGAAAGAATTGAGCGGGAATGGTGTTGATTCCGGCCAGCTCACACACTACAAATTACTACGCGATTTATTTAATATTTAAAGAATTGGTTTGTTTACCATGACAGCAGAGTAATACAATAACCAAACACGTTAGAAAAATACCCAAGACAATTACTTCAATTTTAAAGTAATAAAAATGTCAAAAACTAATCTATTGGCGAACTTAGTTCTCCAGAGTGGATGTGGACGACCTGTGACCTAAGATAGTGCTACGGCCCATCAACAGGGAAAAGAGCTAAATATAGCCTACTATGCTAATGATGTAGCGGCCAGGTCATGACACAGGTTTTTTTCCTTGTTGGCCCATACTCATGCAGTACGTACAAATGTAATAAGGTTACGCACGGGCCAAACATTAAACGACCATACAATAAATTATACACACGGGGCTATACAGGAAACGGCCATACCGTCACATTTGCATGGAATTTTTCTCAACACATCGCAATATAAAACGATCAGAAATTCCAAAGAATTTCAAGAGAAGATGAAAGCAGCCCTGTGCACATTTCTTTATAAACTTTAAAAGAAAATGGAAAACTTGCAGCCGCAACAAATCTCAGTTCGAGAGGACACATACAGAATTGGTTACAAGCTGAATTATCGATGATATGTTTTACACAAGTGTGCTCAATACAGCCATTACTACGAAGGAGAGATTGAGTCATTGAATAAGTTCCATCACAATAAAACAGATAATTCTACGCGCATGCCCATTCGATCCAATAATACGGACGTTGTGGAAATTATCGAAGCTGGGTCGACTGCAACGTTGATAAATAATTGCCCGCCATGTTTGTTTTCAACATCTGATACCTTATTTTCAGTTTCAATTTAATATAAACCTCCTTCATGTTTATATCACTAATGTATATTTTACAATCTCAATACTCATTCAATATTTCTCAACTAATTCACGACAATTGACCGATTTTCATATCCAATTTCATCAATTTTTGAAACATGAAACTATGATTTAGCATAACTCAACTTCTGTTAACGTCATCATGACTTACCAACT
>JAZGTN010000167.1:0-464946 GCA_037783415.1 Leptasterias polaris
CTCTGTAGTGCGAATCTATTTTATAGCTCCATGATCTGACCAAACTAAATCGGTAAGCTGGTGGGAAGGGGGTGGGTGTAAACTTTGGTTCTTAATCTTGTACTAAGTGAATGATAGAAATAGGAAATCAATATAGCATAATGGGACATAAAGAAATAAACATCCACACATCTATCATAACATTTCACCATGTGTGTGAACATGTCCACGCATTCAAACCGAGGACTTGGAGAGGGTTTTAACAAAAGGGATCCGGGAAAAAGTCACACCGAGAACGTCCTCGATTCGATTTCGTGTACAAAACCAATGGGGACGTCTCAACAAAAAAATATGTCCAAACAATGGGAGAACAAAGAGAAGTCCTCGGTTGACACCATAAACACGTGTGTGTGGGTGTGTGTTTTATTCTCTTATTACATATTACAGTTCCAATAGGCATGAATGATGGGAGGGTGAAATTTTAATGTTATCCCAGTGTACCATACTCACTAAACACCCCAATGAAAATGTACACAACTGACACAGATAAACAATATAATTCTCCAGTCAATATAGAAATAACTTGTTGATGCAGTTTCTTCAAGAAATTCAATTCAACACAGTGATACTTGAAAGAGAGGTAACTATAAGATACAAATTAGTCTGGTGAGCAAAAACTTGCAAATTATGCTTGAACCTTTGAAGTCCATTAACAATAAAAACGTTGGACACAAAACTTCAAGAACAAGGTTGTGTTTTATTCTTTTATTACATGTTACAGTTTAACAGAATTTGTTTTGTTTTATTCACAGTTCATTTAGAAGTGATGGTAACCATCAGGACCAACTGAATGCACAAAGGCTTATAATATTTGAGGTCTGGGAATAGGACAAGAGCGGGTCATTTTAAAAGTGGCTTATAACATGGTTCACTTTTTCATTTTTTCATGATTATTTCTGGCAATAGCAACTTTTTGTTTTTTACACTTTTGAGAAAACAGAAAAGACCAGTTTGTCAGAAAATGTGTGTACATTCATGCAATAATGCAATAAATTAAGCAGCAATGATTTACGGGGCTTTTTCAAGTCCCCACCAAAATTTGACAATATTTCAGGCTAAAAATATTAATCTTGTTATTGGCACTACATAAACACCAACCGTAAACAGATATCTGTATAACCTTAACAAACATAGCAATTCTTAAATTGGAATGAAGATTAGATTGGAATGGAACAGTTTTCAAGTTCTTGGCACTTGACTATTCTTGTACATACCACAGTAAGAGAGAGCTAGAAAACGTGGTTTTTTTTGAGAAATAATGTAACAGTTTTCCTTATGTTTCTATTATTTCACTGGATATTTGTCTATTTAATTTATTGTTTTCTTACACAAAAACACCCCCAGTATTCTAGGGAAAGGTTCACATCATGACAGCAGAGATAGCTAAGAGCATTCATTTCAAGCTAACAATAAAATATATTCCCTCAACTTAGCAGAGAAAAAACGTACTCAGGTTTGATGATAGAGAGTGAAACATGCTTTAAACATTGAATTGCTTCTAGTGATTGCATTCTTGTATATCACCGAGAGAGTGTTTGGTTATAAACTAATAGAAGGTTTGTCATTATTTGCATAAAACATAGGGTGAGGAATGCTTTATATTAATTTAGACATCTTGACTTTTTTTTCATTCATTGGATCTTGTAGATTCTTGTACAACGCAACGAGAAATTTCAGATAAAAACAAATATGTACAACAAATTTGTTATTATTTACATAGATATAGTGACATGAACCTTACTCTCGTACCATGTTTCTGTGATTGTATTGACTGTTGACACAGTAAGATTGCTTAGTTAATGTTTTCATTATTAAGATGTAACACATATAAGTGAGTGACTGATGTGTCTTACTACGCTCCTTTCACCATTCAGAACCAGTCAACTGCATGGGTTTTGTATGGTAGAACAACTGTGCACACAACTAGCTGTGTAAAGTGTAAGCATTAACCACAAGATAGCACAAATATTGACTGCATTGAGTGCCATGGAAACATACGACTCCGGAGGTGATCATTCATCGGGAAAATATACCGGTCCGGGGATCACCGAGGGGGTCGTAATTTTAACTAAGTTAAGTAAAATCAGTCAACATTTGTTACACCAGAATTATTTATTGTGCCTAGATGTATAGGTAGGCCTACTAAGAAGCTGCTGTAGGGATGGGTATAGTTCACTGGTTGCTACCATGGGTATGGTAAAGTGTGTCTACTGGATGTATAGGTAGGCCTACTAAGAAGCTGCTGTTGGGATGGGTATAGTACACTGGTTGCTTCCATGGGTATGGTAAAGTGTGTCTACTGGATGTATAGGTAGGCCTCTAAGAAGCTGCTGTTGGGATGGGTATAGTACACTGGTTGCTACCATGGGTATGGTAAAGTGTGTCTACTGGATGTATAGGTAGGCCTACTAAGAAGCTGCTGTAGGGATGGGTATAGTACACTGGTTGCTACCATGGGTATGGTAAAGTGTGTCTACTGGTTGACACCAATACTTTAAAGGTATTTAGTTGGGTTGATAGAATCATGACGTCCTTTAGTTTTGTGTAATAAACCAATAAGAGTTCCAACAACATTTAACAACAACAAAATAATAATAATAGTACAGAAAGTCCAAAGAGTGTGAATACAAAGTAAAGTCCTTGATTTACTACATTTTACCTAGTCAAAAAACATTCAAAAGTGTGATTATAATGGCAATAAAAAAAGATCAATACAAAAAGAACTAGACTTAAATTTTTGTTGCATAACAAAAACGAGGTGTTCGGCATGATATTAAAATGTTGGTCGTAATACATCCCAGCTGTCGTATTCGTAATTTTAAAAAAACCATCACTTGTCAAGTAATGGACAAAATATATGACAAGTACTGTACACGAAGTAAATTACGACGTTTTTTGTAAACGATGATATTTACATAAATCTTACAATTTTCATCGCCGTGTCTGAGAGACATACTCAGCGGGCCTAGAGCGCCTTCGGCAGGCATGGTCACGTGCCGTCGGTCTCGATGTTTGATGAGAAGCGAACCAATTTCGATATTTTTCAGATTGAGTTTAAGTCAGTTATTAAACGTCATACATATTACTAAATCAGGTGGACATCTCAGTGAGAACTCGTCTTCTGTTCGTTGTTTACCATCAAACCATCAGACGGGCAAAAGGGAAATCACTTAAGTTTAACTTCGCACGAGTTAACGATAAACTCATCGTGCCAAACACCAGCTGCACACATACACAATACATGGCTGGACTACACACAAGCCTCGTGGACTTACGACACTGTCATCAATGGAGCGGAACAGCCAGCCACACACAGCGCTGTGTAGTTAACATGCAGGTTAATACATACGTGGGCTTTATCGTCCGATTTTGAAGAAAATATTCAAAGGCAAACTTTGACCTTCCGGTACGACCAGAATAAGGGGTCATACGATTTTGGCGTTAACTTTTCAAATATAGCCCCAGTCTTGATCTATCAGATGCTCAATTATGAATATCATAGTTGTAAAATTCAAAGACATACAGCGTATAGCAAATGGTAACTTTTTAAACTTAAAAACCTTGTAATTTGACACCTGATGACGTCACCATGACGTCACTGAAGCGGTTTCATCTCCTAATGGTTATCTAACTATATGTAAAGTTTCAAGTTTATATGAGCTTGGGAAGAGTGCTTTTGTTAGCGGACAATCGCGGGGGATAAGAAGAAAAAGAAGAAGTATTAACTAGACATAATTTTTTGTTGGAAACAAAAAAGAGGTGTTCGGTGTGACCTCGTGTTTCAAAGAAATGTTATAAACATGTCTGTGTATTAAATATTGTATACTTCTATAGAGTCTTTGGAATGGTGGTTCTAAAGATTTGACCAAACTTTTTTGATGTAACACATCCCAGCTTGAGTACATGCAAAGTTTTCATTTGATCACCAAAGTTGTTCTGTACATATAGATCTTGTAAAACACTACCTTGGTGGTGACATAACATGAAAATCGATGACGTCGTGAAAACGTCACTCCACGTTATATCCTTGTAGGACCTTCCAAGTCTCATGCAAAATGAAATTTGACTATAGCTTGCTTTGTACTGAAGATATGTACCAATTGGTCAAAATTTCTAAAATTTGTAAAAGAAAATTTGATGACGTCATCAAGTCGTCACTCTAGCTTTAAGTAGTCAATATAACTGTCTATCAACATGCCAAGTTTCAACTCAGTCAAACTTGTGGTTTTGTAGATACACAGCTTCAAAAAGTAAACCTTTAATGCGATACCACGTGACACATGATGACGTCATCAATCTAAAAATTCACACATATGTTGTCTGCAAGAAGGTCATTATGTATACCAATTTTGAAACGATTATCATAAACTTCGCCACAGACATCTAGTAAAAGTGTATTTTTAATTGTTTTCAACCTGCCGCTAGAGGGCGCTCTTGACTTTTATGACGTCATTGTCTTATTTTTTTAAACCAGACTCTTGCTCGACTATAACACCGTTTAAAAAAACTACAAAAAGTGTGCCACTTTTAAATTACAAGGCACTTCCGGTTTCTTCCTGTTTCGACCGGAAGTAGAGGTCATGTGAGGTCACGCACACGACAAAATATAAAGACCTATATGACCTAAGTATGATCCCGCATAAAACAACCGCCGGTCTCTTAAATGTGATTTGTTACAGAATTTCAAAGATTAATTTATTTTTTTCTAAAAACCTTGTAATTTGACACCTGATGACGTCATCATGACGTAAATGAAACGGTTTCGTCTCCTAATGGTTATCTAACTATGGTAAAAATTTCAAGTTTATATGAGCTTGGGAAGTGTGCTTTTGTTAGCGGACAAGCGGCAAAGAGAAGAAGAATCTGAAGAAGTAAAAAAAAAAAAAAACGAACAATAACAAGAGGTATTCGGACTTTTGTCCGAACACCTAAAAAGTAAGGAAAAAATAAAAAATAAATAAATAAAAACAAGAGGTGTTCCGGGCGGATCGGAGTGCCCGAACACCTAAAAAATCAAACAACTATTGCACCAACCTTTCCCTCATGTGTCATCAAAAGTCAGATATGTGTGACTAAAATTAATGAACAACTTTTTATGCAGAAAAACGTGTTCACTTCTTTGTCACACTGCCATTTCATCTGCAAAAGGTCAAAGCTTAAGCCTCAATTTAGAGCTGCAACAAAGGAAATTATATTTCTTTCTTGTATAAAAAATAAATGAAAATGTCAGTAGTGAAACACTGTTGGACAATGCTGACCAGTATGACTTGTTAACCTCAAGGGTCATGATCAACCAAAATGGGTAAACTGCACTACTTGTATGATTTTACCTAAAAGCATGATCTAAGCAAAGAACGATGCAGTATAGTGCGTTCAAGTTAGTCATCTCAATCATCTATGGAGTTATACCATTCATTATCAAAATCAAGTTGGGCAGATCACACAGTGTAAAAGCATTGTGTTGTATCTTCTCCTGTCAATGAGCAGTTACCAAAGCATAGCATAGCTTCTATAGTTGCTCATCAAAGTAATAATTTCCCCACAGATTAATTTTATTCAACTTTGGCAGATAACACAGTGCAGCATCAATTTGTGTTACATCTTCACCTGTAAATGAGCTGTAGTGTAAGTCAAGTCTAGATTCTGAAGGTTCTTCATCTTCCTGAAGTGATGGACAGATCCACCCAAGCAAAAAATTCCTACAAGATTCAGTTCATTCAAGTTAGGCAGAATGCACAGTGCAGAAGCAATTTGTGTCACGTTTTCACCTGTAAATTACCTGAAGGTTCTTCATTTCCTTGAAGTGATGGGCCCATGAAGCAGCAGAACCACGCAAGGTTCGATTTGCCCATAGATTCAATTCAACCAAGTTGGGCAGATCACACAGTGCAGGAGCAATATGTGTCATATCTTCACCTGTCAAATGGCAGTCTCTCAAGTTTAGGTTCTTAAGGTTCTTCATTTCCTTGAAGTGATGGGCCCACGAAGCAGCAGAACTACTCAAGGTTCGATTTCCCCCAAGATTCAATTCAACCAGGTTGGGCAGATCACACAGTGCAGGAGCAATAAATGTCATATCTTTACCTGTCAAATAGCAGTCACTCAAGGTAAGCTTCTGAAGGTTCTTCAATTTCTTGAAGTGATGGGCCCATGAAGCAGCAGAACCACTCATGGTTCGATTTCCCCCAAGATTCAATTCAACCAAGTTGGGCAGATCACACAGTGCAGGAGCAATATGTGTCATATCTTCACCTGTCAATGAGCAGTTACTCCAGGTTAGCTTCTGAAGGTTCTTCAATTTCTTGAAGTGATGGGCCCATGAAGCAGCAGAACCACCCAAGCCCTGATTTCCCCCAAGATACAATTCAACCAAGTTGGTCAGATCACACAGTGCAGGAGCAATATGTGTCATATCTTCACCTGTCAATGAGCACCAATTGAAGTGCAGCTTCTGAAGGTTCTTCATTTTCTTGAAGTGATCGGCCCTAGAAGCAGCAGAACCTGGATATGAGGTTGCTCCAGATAAAGCAGCAGATTCTTCACTAATGTCATGTAATTTGCATCTATCCAATATCACTGATGAAAGATTGACCATTAAACTCATAAAGTATGCAAAATCTGACATACACCCACCCAAGTGGCAATCATTTATCGTTAATGACTGTACCTTGTCAAGATAATCAGTTTGGTTGTTTTCAAGAAAGTATTTGAATGAGTAAAGACTGTCCCTGTCCCAGTAATCAATGACTACCTGATCTGTTAGAACAGTCTGTATGAAATCCACTGGAGGTAAATTTTTTGACTGACCCTCAAAGTAGCAGTTAAGGCCTAACTGCACGAAGCGCTTAGCTCCAAAATTTGGTTCGTCTTTGAACAAGGCGGATTCAGCCAGTGTTTGTAAAATGCTACTTGTACTTGCCATATTGTCACCAGCACAAAACCGCAAAACATATTCAAAATCATTACCATCAGAGTTGATCATTAGTTGCAGGTTTTTCTTGAATTCAACCGTGTCCGTTTCTAATAACCTTTGTAAGAATTTACCAACACAAAACTCTTGAAAAGTCTTGTGCAGGAACTGAAAGCTGTTGTGACTTCTAATTCCCTTCAAGACCTTTTGACTTGTAAGAATGCCTGATTTTATGGCAGATTCAAGCACTCTTGGTTCAAACACTTTTTCAGGAAAAGCAAGCTGTTGTTCTGGAGCAAGAAGACCATGCAAGCCAATCTTTCCGAGTTCATTTATTACGTTTGATGTCTCATTTGGTGACGTATCGGTTTTTCTGTGAAATATGTACTCCAATGCCTCACTGTAGATACGGGACATTGTCTCTGGGAGTGTAGAATCGTCTCTCCACAAAATACACATCAACAGAAGGAGCATTGGACTCTTTGCCAAATCAGATAAAACATTGGAGGATTTGATCCTCTGGTTTAGCCTTTCAGCTTTGTTATGTTCTTCTGAGTAAAATCTCTTCACATACTTCTGAATATCTTCCTTATCAAAACCTTCAACCCTGACCTGTGTGAAAGGTTCTTGAACCAATGACTTTGTCACCAACTTATTATAGTGAGAGGTGCGAGTTGTAACAACTACATAACAATCTCTGCCTCTCTTACAGTTAAGAGTCTCTAAAATTGAACCAAATAAGGTTTCACGAAGGGCATGCATAGGGGTCACTAACTCATCAAAGCCATCTAGTAAGATCAGTACTTTATCTTGATTGTGACTGATACAAGAACTCAAGGAAGTATTGTCTACTTCAGTGTCTTTGTCTAAAAGTTGTTCAAAAATTGAGTCAATTAGCTTTGTGCTTTGTTCAACTGCACTCATTCTTAAAAGAAACACAAGCTCAAACTGCTGCAGTGCTTCACCACATGCCCAATCATACGCCATCTTATCCATGATGGTAGACTTCCCTCTACCAGCTAACCCCTTCAAAATAACCCGCTTTATGGGATCACCATCTCTTGTTGTCTGAAGAAAAATATCCTTATATGATTCCAGTTTCTCTCCAGATTTCTCTAATGTTAATTCTGTAAAGATGTCTTTGATATGCTTTGCATCATTATCCTCCCATGGTATCAGTTGCACATAGCTACCTGTGGTCCTATAGTGAGTTCTTAATGCCTTTCTACAGCTCTCTGCAGCAATCTGGGCTGGATCTTTTGTTGGATGGGCTCCTTGCACACTACCATCATCTGATTGAAAACAAAAAGTATGCAACATCTTATCATGTTTCAAAAACAACATAAATTAATTTAGAACAACCTTCAAAGAGAAGATTGTAGCCTTAGTATTTCTGGAATGGTCAGATGGTAATACCATGGCTTTAACACCATTGAATTATATTATCCTTGAGCCTGACCATTCAATCCATTCATTTCAACTCAATTCAAAGTTTTATTAGTCACATGTGCAGAATAAGTAAGATCTGAGCCAACATTGATGTTGAAAATCATCACTGCTACAAGGTTTCCACATTGAACACTAATAACAGTTAATACAACCACTTCCTAATTCTGGAATTTGTTTTCTAATTTTGATCTGAATTGCTGAATACTATAGTGCGGCAGCCAAAGGGGTGAACCATGTTTTGTTGGATATATAATGTTTTTTGCAGATTCCACACAAGAAGGTCATACTGTTTAAGAATCTGAGTGATGACCCCTCCTCAGGGTTGGGCAATTTTTTATATCGATTATTTAATGTTTTTATCGATATTTATCAATACCTATGGTGTAAACACAAACAATACAAGCTTGTAACCCCCAAAATGGCATTAAAAACATACAATTAGCTTGCCAAGAAGTAGTATGTTAAAAAATATATATATATAAAAATGGGCGAAAGAGGGTGTAAGGTGCTGAAGGGGGCGTGGCTAGTGGGAGGAGGCGGTAACTGTATTCAAACACACATGATATTAGAAAACTAAGTACATTTATTTGTGATAGAGTTTTTTGTAATAAATCTTTGAAAGAGATTTGTACATTTGATTTCTGTGGAGATAGAGTTGCATTTTGGGAGAAAGTGGAGGAGGGGGAGTCCAGCCCCAAGAGATGAAAAGCCTCTTCATTCTCGACAAATCCTATAATGTTGAACCTATCTAATAATGACCTACATTTTGGTGCTATTCCATCCAGTGACGCTGTATCTGTTGACCTGTTGTTATTTGAAAATTGTATTTGTGACAATTCAAATCCTCATGAGTTTTGTAATTCATATGAATTATTTGAGGGAGAATGATGATCAATGTTGTTTGAAAGCAATGAACACGCAGATCGTAAAAGTATCACATCGTATGAAACCAGAAGTAAAACAAAACTCCAAAACACCTCTCGTGTTCACAACCTAAAACCGGGCAATAGGTTATATCACCGGTAATCAACAATTCTTGCCTACAATTCAGAGCGACCACACACTTTCAGAAATAAGTTTTGGGATCCACCTTTCTTTGAAGACAACAAAGGATAAACGCCTTGTGACTCCTAAACACAAACATACCCGGACACCCACGTTTCTTTTATTTTCCATACACTTGTTGCAACCCCACATCTTTTAAAATTGTACAGAGATTTACCCGAATCTTTTAATCGACCCCCATGCAACACTCCCACTCCCATCACTACTGACCCGCACAGTCAAAAGGGTCACGGAATTTCTATTTCCCCACCACTTCCCTGTGGAGATAGCCCAGCACAGTTAACATAAATTAGATTTGTTTTGTCACAAAAACAATTTTCAAATTACAAGTAAACAGATACAGTGTCAATGGATGGGACAGTATCAACATTATTTTATTATCTTTAGCATCTCCGTTGCTTCTTTGGCTTACTGGGTCCCTGTAGCTCCGTTTGTTTTGCTTGCCGTTTAAGTTGTTGCGAAAACCAAAACCCTACATCCTCTCCGGTCTGGAGGATGGAGGTTTCAGATTATCAGGTTATGACCTAATCTTTGAGGCTCTGCATCAGACAAGTTGCTTGAATCTGAGAAGACATTCTTCTGTTCATGTCCGTCGCATTGATTCAGACAAGAAAAAATCAAAATCATACAAAACCAGGTGCAGTTAATCAGACAAAAACTGAAGAATCTCTCTGCTTGATGTACTTTATCATCATGGATGCAAATTTCAATGCCCACAGTAAGGATACAATTGTGTCCTGATCCATCTGATGGAAATGTAATTTACTAAAACTCCTTTCTAAGTCCTAATAATACACGGCAGGTATCAATGTGATAGCATGATTTATAATAATACAATTATTTCATTTGTCACCTCAGACCAGGTTTCTGATAATGTAAGCGGTCTTTATAAATCGAAACTTATTGCAAATAATGCTGACATTGACAATCTGACTATGTAAATAAGTCACAATACTTGTTAATTATATGAATGTAATGCTACATCTTTGGAAGTTCTTGTTAAAATGTAGCTGCTAAACAATATTTACCCTTATGCCCTAACAATCGAATGTTCAGCGAGACAGCTATTATCATGTGGCTAATAATTCTCTCCACGTGTCCTGTTGTTTACATCAGCGTGTACCCAGACTTTATCAAATAGTATTTCACACATTGCACCAGAATGGTACCAGTCTGGTAACTGTCAAGCTACTGCAGGCTCTTTCTACAACTTTAAATTATTTGGAAATATTTTCTTCTTTAAAAATATGTTTTTAAACATATTTGGAAAGTATAAACAATGTTGTATTACAAATGTTTTTGTGATGCAAATAATATGTTTTGTACTTGCAATATTTCAATTAACTTTAAAGTTACATAAAATGCAAACAGCGCCACCAATAGTTAGCCTGATATCATGACTATTCTGAATTAAAAAATTGGAGGAATATTCCGACTATATCTCGAATTGCCCAAACTTCACAGGGTGTCATCATGCAGATTCTGTTTGTACAAGGTCTACTGAACATAAATCAGTCAAAACCTGTTATATATCCTCCGCTGCAAGGTTCAGGTAAAAAGTGCCTTTTGGCTGCCGGACTACTAAAACAGGTCCTATTTGTTTCAACCATCACTAAAGATAGTGTAACTTCACAATTCGTCACCGTTTTCACGAAGAGCCACATATCATGAAATGAAAAATGAGTGATTACTACAGGAAGGGGCCTTTATCTCAATAATTATTTGCATTTTGCGTTTTCACAAAGAGCCACAAGCCCCAAAAATGTATTGTAATACATTGTAACAGAAGATCGTAAAATGTAGGTCAAATCATTTTTCAGGTCTCACAAAAAGAGACACTAATGTCGGTGTGCTTGTGATCACGTGCCATGCAGCCGCTTTCCTTTGTGCAAGAGTGTTTAAGTAGGTCATTTCACGTTTAGGTTTCTCGAAGAGAAACATATCTTTTACTAATTACTTTGTCAATAGAGAGGTAAACTTATACAGAATCATGAACGGGTAAAGTATTGAAGATGTTAACATTCCAATCATTTAACCCCCAAAACATTTGTCAACTTTAAAACACATTTCATAGGTGTCCTTGTCCTTCATTTTGTTTTAATTGGCAGGAAGTCATTAGTTTTAACATGAGTTTATCAAAACTTTTCTTGATGATACCATTTCAGTAATCGGTGTTTGATTTGGTTTTACATACTTTGTTCCAATGTTAGCTTTAACAGCAACAAAAGGTTTCAGATTGAATCTATTAGTCACCAATACTGTACCATCCTTACGAAATCATCACAACATGGAATTTGTACACGGATGTTTGCTTTATCATGTCATGGTTTGTAACATTAAACTTCTATCAAAAGTTTAAGGATCTATTACAAAAAATATCTGCATCCTTTAATTGCACACATTACTTGAGTATAGGGAATATTTAGTAAAACCAACTTCCAGTAATTTCTTATTTTCCTAAATATACCATCACAAGAAATTACACCATGTACTTACCTGGGGTTTGGGGTTGTAATGGCCTTCCACTGGCAGCAGCTTGGGAGGAGTCAGCTAGTATTGGAATCTTTGGTGGAGGGCACTCTTCTTCAGATCCTACAAGAATGTTTATTGGACATGTTTAATCAGATATCATTGCTTTAATTTCATCAATGCATCATTTTTTTTGGGGGGGAAGTCCTAGAGAAAGTGGCTATCCTTCCCAACAAAGGAAATTTAAGGTCTAAAATGGATTGTCATGGAGGGAGCTGACACTAATTTCTGAGATTTTCTGACAGTGCAAGCCTCATTATCAAATCGTTGCCAACAGGGAATTCTAGCATCATAATTCGCAGGGCTGATGTAAAGAATTCTAGCATCACAATATTAATAGCCTGCTTGTATAGGGCTGACTTAACAAAAGCAGTGTAGGGACATTTTACAAATCTGTTAGAATCCACCAATAACTCATGTTCATTCAGATTTCACTAAAACACTTCATATGTGGTTTTCATTATAGGATATGAGCAAATCCTGTTTAGAAGTTTTGGTCGGTTAAATTCTAGTACACTTGTTGCATCAACTCATGTAGAACCATCAAGGTGTTATTGCTGGCCAATTATTAAGAAAAATTTCAAGCTATGGGGCAGACCTGAATAAACTCAAAATGAATGTTTTTACTTTTGATCAGCTGTTGAGGTTACTGCATAAAAATGATACACATGTGTAAACAAAGTGGGCATAATGTGTGTGTTTACGACAATGACTTTTGGTTCAAATTTAAGGAACAAGTTGGCAACAGTTCAAATAATTTTTTAAGACCAATTGTTTGCTGACAGCCTGATAGCAGCATTAAAGTGTTGCAATATAATGTCCCTACATTCAGTTATGTGTTTTAATTTTCATGGGAACGAAATGGCTGCATGATACTTGTACATTACATTTCTTGTTTGTCTTGGCAGTTAACAGTTTTTGCAACACCTTTTAAGACTGGGTTGCTGTAAAAATCAAAGATGATTTTAAAAAGGTGGCAGACTTCAAAAATGGATTTTGGCAACACTCCATGCTTGAGTTGGTATGGGTACATATAAAACAAAAATAGCAAATGTTTTGATATCAGATGTCGGTTGCCATGGTAACGGCCAAAATAAGATTTATAGCCAATAAGATTTTATAGCCAAAATGTTTTTACACTATTTAAGTAATGAAATAAAGGTAAACTGGTACATCTAAAGAGGAGAGAGTAGAACCTTTTCTTTCACACATATTGCACACCCATCTTTACTCTTTCAGAAAATGTTTTTAAAATTTAAGTGTGTGTTCCACTTTGGATCAAACCATTATTTTAAATAGGGGTGTTGTCATCATATTCTCTCATAGCGAAAGTAGGGGGTATCAAATTGGGCCATAAAGCTGGAAGTGGCACTTTGTGAATAATGGCACTTTGATAATTGGAAGATAAGATACCAACCTACATAAAAATTGAATCAAATGTTTTGGTATTTCAAGTGCGCGAAAACAGTGTTGCCGGAAAGTTAGCACTTTGGCTGGAAAAAAACGAAATGAATGGCAAAAAGTTATACATTAAGGGAAGTCTTAATTGACAAATTATATAACAAATTTGTCATATCTATGGTAGAATACAAAATTAGTGTTGATATGAAGAGAAAAATGGCATTAAAGGCAGTCAGTGTTGCCAGAGACATGATATTCAACCCTTAAATCAGCCACGCCTTTCTACTTTACTGTAATGCTGGAAAGGCCAATAAATGGTACCAAACCATCAAAGAGATATTGAACATGCTTTCTGTGCATTTCTGATGTTATGACTGCTTTTCGTGCCCAGCTATTGTCTAAGATTATTTGCCTTTTTAATTAACTGTTTAATTTTGTTTTAATTGATTATGTACTGGTAAAACACAAAGAAATACAGAAATAATATAAACTAAAACGCCTCGTGCAAAACAAAAAAAACATAACAAATAAAATAATATCAGTGTTTGAACGACTGAAGGGCCTTTTTTACATTTTGTGTTGAAAACCAAACACCTTGTAGCCACAAGCTGTTGACAAGATAAGCAGACACAAAATAAACAGACGGTTCCTCTTGTTAGGTCTGTCCTTGATCTATGGTATTTGACATGTGATATTTATATAGGTAAGTACATGGGTCCAACAAAGTTTTCGGCAATCCACATTATAGCCCTATATTCCATCAAAAAGTTGGCATTATAACCAGCATGTCGATATAGGCCGTATGGTGTAAACGAAAAGATGCCTGGAAAATGATTTCCGTTCCGACCCCCGTGGGTCTACTTTTTGAAGGTATATTTTGTGAGTTGTAGACATACTAAACACTATACTAAAAGTTCTCCAAAAAATATCCAGTCAAATTTGCAAAAACATGCAAAGTTTGCTAAAAACGTTGTTGGCGCAATCTGTGAAAATGCGCGCGCGCAATGTGCGAACTGAAGTCTTCCGACACACACAAATCAAATTGCGCGGCTGAGACACGGTATTGACCATGGGCAGCGCGCCGTATCGATTCCCCCCGTTGGTGTGTGGGCCGTAAAACATTATAGGTCTATATTCTTTATTTTAAAAAAATAAAAAAATAAAAAAATTGCGTCGCGTCCAACCATCAATTGTGTGGTTTAGGCCATGTTTAAAACTGTAGGCCTATTTCTCAAAAACTAGACTATCGTGTCTTTTTAACATCACTGAATGGTTAGCCATCAAAGTTTTGTGCCAAGAATAAAGAGCTTAGTTTAAAAAAATGTATAGGCCCTAGGCTAGTCATTGAACAACAAGGAGAGAATGATGAGTCGCTCCAATTATTGTCAACAAAATTAAGGAACTGACAATTTTTTGTCTTATTCTTTTGACCTTTGATTTCTAATTAATAGGGTACTTTTCCCCTAAAACACCTATCACTGTTATTGCAAAAAAATATCATAAGGCCTAAGGTAAACTATAAAAAATTAAAATTTAACAAAAAATTTTAAAAAGGGGAAAATGTTTGTTTTATTAAGTTAAAACATTCCCCTTTACCACTTATAACCCCCTTTTCTGTGAGGGTGCATGCAAACATCAAAGAAAAAGTATGTTTAACTATCGCCTTTTGACTTTTCGAGGGAGACCATTGTCTCCCACTGAAAACAACATCCATAGGATGGTTTTCAACCCTTTTCTGATCATTTTTCTGTCGATGTCTCTCGCCGGAAGATTAATGGGCAGGAAAGTGCCTATAGGCACACCGTCTCCTTTTTTCTCATGATCCTCCCTCCTTTCCACCCCCTCCCACACACACCCCTTTCTTGTGGATTTTCCCTTACCAGGCCTGTAACTATAGGGGGTGAGCCGCTCATAGTATAATTTTCTTTGTTCATCCCAAAATCATTTAAAATTTACCCAGTCAAATTCCCTTGTGGTGAATTCAATATCTGGCTGCGGCTTCCCAGGTTGTATAGTACTTGGATGTGATCCCTGGCTACACTTTTTGAATAGCTTCTGACTGGTAACCCCCCAACAAGGATAATTATTGACAAAAATAGGGAGACGGCCAACATAGGTCTAGATAGCTCAGTTGGTAGAGCGCCGGTACGTTAATCCGGAGGTCGTTGGTTCAAATTCCACTCTAGCTAGTACATTTGTTTTGTTCAACCCAAACTCGTTTAGTTTCCCTTATGGTTTATCATTTGATAAAAAAATTTATAAATAAATAAAAAAGCATCAATAAAAAGGCATAAATAAATAATTTAAAAACCCACCAAGATCAAAAAAGGAAGAAAAAGTCCACACAAAATGTAAAAAAATGGTGCCCTCAAAAACCCCAAACAAAACCTAACAAATTTACAAAATTGGCTGGAATTGGACCTTCCATGGGCCTTCATTATCAAAAATAAGTAAAAATCCAGCGCCCCCACCCACTCTCTCGTCACTGAGCGACGGGCGCCGCTAAACGTGCCGATGTCCTTTTCTTTCATATTCGACCCCCCTAAAAAAAATATATATAAATAAAATAAATAAAATATTAATAATAAATAAAGATAACAATAAAATAAAATAGATAAATAAAAATAAATAAAAAATCGCCCCCCCCAAAAAAAATATATATTGTTTTTGTATCCCCCACCCTCTTTAGAACTGTATAATAATATAGGCCCTATGATGACGCCTCATTTCTTCAAGCTTGCCTCAATACATGATTCTCACTCTCGACACGGGGACAAGCTACATTTTTTATAATTTACAAACATTTATTATTTATTTTAGATTTATTTACATTGAACATTTTAACTGCGTTACGGTCCTATTTTCTTTGCATGTCCTTGTTCTCTAATAAAAATTAGCGCATGAGGTCCTGCACTCTGCACTGTATGCTGTATAGGCCTATATCGAGTACGGGGCCTACTATCAAAAGATGCTGTGTTTTTCGTGATCTCACACACATGATCTCATCTCATGACTACGCGCTTGAACACGGCCTCATGCATAATTTTACTCTTCCCTGAAAATATATTGTGCTTTCTCAGTTTTGACAGATTTTAGGTGAACAAAACACTTCGGATTTATCACGGAGTCTTTCTCACCCGAGCGAGGCATGGGCGCCGCCATGTTTGTTTGGGGGTGTCACATGACGTGTGACCTAGGATGTGATTGGCGAATTTAGATCACATGGTGTCTGTGCGCAGGTATTTCAAATAAAATGTAACGAGCCGACGTATCACAACCGTAAACAGTGTTCGATCGCTGTCGATTATCTAGTGTAATGTTTGGTCGATAATTTCTCAAATTTGACTGGCGTTTTTGTGGTGAACTTTCGGAATCGTAATCTCCAGCAATTACTCTGTTAAAAACTGTAGAGTTATCTTAGACCCACAGGGGTCGGAACGGGACGACAAGATACAGTTTACCCCGTATGGCCTAATAGTGAAACATTCAAATTTCAGGAATGAAACCTTTTTCGAAAAATTATTTTTCCATTTGCCTTTTTGTTTACAAAATTATTGTCATATTTTATTGTTTACATTGTTTAGCAATCCTTGCACACGGCACTCATAGGGGTTTCAAATGTAGTAGTTCTTTGAACTAAATACAATTGCTGAATGAATTGACCATCTGCTCAAAGTTTTCCAGCCGCTGTGGAGGAGGATTTCTTGAACAGTCTAAGGGATTTAGTACACAGAATAAAAAAAAATAAAAAATTATAATAATTGTGGTGCTTATATAGCGCTTTCCATCGTATCAACAATCTCAAAGCGCTTTACAATATTATTCCCCCGTTCATCAGGCCATGGGACCTCGCGGCAGCCGATTATCAGCGCTCATCGATCCTCTACCCTCACAGGTACCCATTTATACCCCTGGGTGAAGAGAAGCAATTATAGCAAAGTGTCTTGCTCAAGGACACAAGCGTCATGACCGGGACTCGAACCCACACCCCGATGATTAAACCACCAGAACTTGAATCCGATGCTCTTAACCACTCGGCCATGACAGCCCCATATCAATGATATATTGATATATGAATATCATTGATATATGAATATCAATGATATTCAATATCCCATTGTATTTGATACACTTTATTTTTGCGAACTACTTAACAAAAATATTTTTACCAAGCAAACAGTTTCAAAACTTAAGGACGTGTACAAACCTCAACATCAACATTTCGGATATTACAACAAAGGGCCGTAAACTTCCATTTGTCAAGAAAATTGAATGTTTTGTTGAAACTTGACTTGCTACAGCAAAATGTAAATATGACCACAAATATATGACAGTGTTCCATGAGCAGAATGATTCTCTATTCTCAAAAAATTGCTGTGGTGTTCTTCCTTGTTCCTTAAAGCAATGAATGACAAGGAAAGTACCATACTTTTTGTGCTGTTATGATAGGATGACTGGTGTTATGATCACAATGAGGGACACAGAGATTACCTTCAACTTTATAGAAGTTTGCTGTGTGATCTATAGAGACGATACTCTGATATCAAAATGATCCACTGTTATATGAGAATGATTGATGGAAAGTCACGTTATGAATTTATTTGTAGCTGGTTTAGGTAGGTTAATGATACTAAAAGAAATTACAGTAAAACAAAATAAAGTACTAAGTAGAACATTATGTATTTTTATTATTTTTAATAATCCCGGTAAAGAAAACATGTGGCTAGATTAAGATGCTTAGCTCATTACACTACTTGTAGAAACTGAAAACAGCGGTTTTGAATTTCATCAACATACCTTTTGCACGCTGCATGCACAAATATGAAATGAAAATGCATTTTGTATGTTCTATAGCCCGTTGTATAATGCTTTTAGAAATAACGTGTATGATACTGTTTGTGAAAGCAATGTAGAATTAAAAATTTATCTCAGGGGCGGATCCAGGATTTTCCAAACGGGGGGGGGGGGGCGTGAAAATTTACCAAGCAGCAAATGGTGAATGCAATTTGTGGCTGCTTCGAGCCCTTACGGCATGGGCCGGTTCCGGGGCCCGCTTAAATGCTCTGAAACAGTTAGGATTCTAGATGCTCTGTGGTGCGACCTCATGCAATATATCTGACCACTTTTGTTTTAGCAAGATCATTATTAAAACTTTATTTTCGAGTTGGGAGTCATTGATTTGAATCAGCCATCCTGAGTTATAAAAATCAAAATGCAGGTTACAATTAATACTTATTCGGGGGGAAAAAACATCGATGTTTTATCTGAACTATTGATAATTACCAGTTTGAAAGAAGCACAACAGATATTAACACTCTTTCTTGAATACGAAAAAAATATGTGATTTTCTGAACAGAGTGAGACACCATGACGATGCTATGTCTTCACTAGCCCCATAGGGTGTTACTGTAAACCTTTTCACAAATAAATCTTTTCTCTTGATAGGAAGTTATCCCAACAACCAGAGTCCTCTAGTTTTTACATTTGTTATTCACAAAAAGAAAGGAAAACAAATAAGATAAAAGTTTACACATTTTCCTAATGCTTGGGCCCTACCTGTAGTTCCTTGCTTTACTTGTTGCTTTACGGTGTTGAATGTACAGTTGCTAGGGTTGATAACAGTCAAGTGACCGCTGCCTTCTATGTGGAGAGACAAAGATTGGGTATTCACACACGCTCCTTTACTTGCTTGATTATCTGCTGTTGGCAATGAAGAAAAGTCATTTCTACATGAAGGATGCTACAGTTTACTTTGGTAGTCTTCTTTGTCTACTAAGTTTCATCTTTGGGCTGAATTTATGTCATAACAAGCCAATACCCAAACTCGGAATAGTCTGCTGTTAGTAAACACATAACAGGAACATTGAAAGTTTGTAGTTGACTACACATTTAACTTTTTTTACACTTATATGAGAATGATTGATGGAAAGTCACGTTATGAATTTATTTGTAGCTGGTTTAGGTAGGTTAATGATACTAAAAGAAATTACAGTAAAACAAAATAAAGTACTAAGTAGAACATTATGTATTTTTATTATTTTTAATAATCCCGGTAAAGAAAACATGTGGCTAGATTAAGATGCTGAGCTCATTACACTACTTGTAGAAACTGAAAACAGCGGTTTTGAATTTCATCAACATACCTTTTGCACGCTGCATGCACAAATATGAAATGAAAATGCATTTTGTATGTTCTATAGCCCGTTGTATAATGCTTTTAGAAATAACGTGTATGATACTGTTTGTGAAAGCAATGTAGAATTAAGAATTTATCTCAGGGGCGGATCCAGGATTTTCCAAACGGGGGGGGGGCGTGAAAATTTACCAAGCAGCAAATTGTGAATGCAATTTGTGGCTGCTTCGAGCCCTTACGGCATGGGCCGGTTCCGGGGCCCGCTTAAATGCTCTGAAACAGTTAGGATTCTAGATGCTCTGTGGTGCGACCTCATGCAATATATCTGACCACTTTTGCTTTAGCAAGATCATTATTAAAACTTTATTTTCGAGTTGGGAGTCATTGATTTGAATCAGCCATCCTGAGTTATAAAAATCAAAATGCAGGCTACAATTAATACTTATTCAGGGGGGAAAAAACATCGATGTTTTATTTGAACTATTGATAATTATCAGTTTGAAAGAAGCCCAACAGATATTAACCCTCTTTCTTGAATACGAAAAAAATATGTGATTTTCTGAACAGAGTGAGACACCATGACGATGCTATGTCTTCACTAGCCCCATAGGGCCAATCCACTTCGTTCTTGCCAATTGGCCCTTGCACCATTGCAATCCTATTTTTGTGCCCGATGTAATTTTTAATCCCGGTTATAAAACTTACCGATCGAATGCTACTGTATAGCCTACTTGTAGAAAGCCCTAATGCTAAACTTTTTTTTTTAAACATCATGGATTTTTGGGGAAAACCTTTCGAGTCGCGAGAGTGAACTTTTTGATCACATATTAACAACTTGCACGAGAACCATTCCCTGAACAATTTCACAACATTTATACGATCTAATGGGGACCAGACTGATTTACATAATGCGCTGAGCATAATACCTTTTGTGCAGACAAGCTTAAGATGCGCACCGCATTACACGTATTTCACAAAACCTTGATGGTGCGCTGAGTGAATCAGTCTGGCCCCATTAAATATCAGCAGTTGATCGTATAAGCTGTTGTGGTTTGTTGAGGGAACCTGACAATGGTTTTCGCGCAAGTTAATATTATGTGAGAAAAAAATCACACTCGCGATTCGAAAAGCAAACAATTTTCCCAAAAGATCCGTGATGTTTTTAAAAAACAATTAAGCATTATGGCTTTCTACAAGTACAGTAGCATTCAATCAGTAAGTTTCATAACTGGATTAAAAATTAAATCGGGCACAAAAATAGGAATGCAATGGTGCTAGAGCCAAGGATACGAAGTGGATTGGCCCTATTCATGGGGCTATACTTTTTTTATCTTAAAACTAGTTTCTATGGTGGCCCTGAAGGGACATCGCTCATCGCAAATATCTTTGCAAATATTTGCGATGTCGCAAATATTATCGCAAATATTATCGATAATATTTGCGACGTCGCAAATATTATCGCAAATATCTTTGCAAATATTTGCGACGTCGCAAATATTATCGCAAATATCTTTGCAAATATTTGCGACGTCGCAAATATTATCGATAATATTATCGATAATATTTGCGACGTCGCAAATATTATTGCATACTTTATCGCATACTTCGTCGCATAGTTTGCATATTTGTGGTGGATATTTTTTCAAGAGCCTAGATGGTCTTAAGGTTGTTTGGGTTCCAGCCTTCATTCCTTTAACGTGTACACGCGGGTGGATAGTCGGATACAGTCTGCTCTGTGCGCGCGTGTGTTTTTTTAGCTTGCACTATAGCCTATAGGTACACATGAGATGAGACGAAGAGAGGTTGACATCCGTGGTCTGTCCAGCAAAGGCATGCAAGTCAACATTATGCCGCCTTCAAAAGGATCAGTGGTGAGGATTGTTAATTTTGTGTAGTTACGATAATCGGTTGTCCAGAGCAGAGGGCTAGTTTAGGAACATTAAATACTAGTTTAGGCCTACTACTACTACTGGAGTAAAAACTAGTATTTAATGTATAACTCCTGAACTTGATTGATATTTGATAAATTATAATTTAAAAGGCCACCACCAGGACTTGGGTCAATCGGGTGAATACATAACATATGGCTCTTTTGCTGTTACCTATAAATTAGTTAGGTAGTTGGGCTTCCGGTAGTTGTTGCGATAATCGTAACGGAAACCAGTCAAGTCGCCCTTCCATCAAAGTCGCCCACTAGTACTACAAAGGTCGCTCCTCACATACAAAGTGGCCCCCTTTCTCAAGTCGAAGTCGCCCCTCACAAAGTCGCCCCCTGTCACCCGGTGTATAAAAGGTTGAGCCATTTCACAGAGTGAGGGCGCTGTTGAGAATTTTGAAACAACTTATTCAGGCAGAAGGAGATCCACTCTGTATGTTGGCGTAACAATGTGAGGGGGGCGACTTTGCCAGGGGGGAGACTTTGTAGTGGGCGACTTTGTAGTGGGCGACTTAGCTGGGGGGAAACTTGACTGGCATTCATCGTAACCCACCATCCTTCCGACGGTCAGAGAGGATGGTGGTGGGTTACGATTATTGAAACTAAACGCTGTACCAAGTAATTAAGCCTCATGATTATGATTAGGCCTACTTAGGGCCCATTTATTATTATTTTTGTTTTTATTAGGCCTACTATAATTACTGATCATACAGCAGCCTGTGCTGACATAAAACTGCTTTATTTTTCCTACATTACATTGTACTGGTGGTAGTCCTTTTTAACTATTAAGTTGTTTTGGATAGATGAAACATCAGAATTTTTTTGTCAAAATGTTTGCACTGTATGAGACAGTTAAGTTACACTCTGACTGCGCCGTGGGTGTTTGACCTTGGGAGAACCAATGGCGGCACTGCACATAGTCAGTAGCACTAACTTAGAAGTACAGTGCGTAAGTCTTCATACCATGAAGAAGTACTTTATTGATGAATTAAAATGCCACACAGATGCCGAACCTGTATCATGACTGTAATTCTTATATTCAAATATCTGCTGTAATGTTAAATAAAATTAGAAAAAATAATTTGTTCTTGCATCTATTTTTTTTCTATTAATTTCTTCCTTTTAATTCACTGTTTAGTTGCTATGGGTTGTTGCGTGTCAACTTGTGTGTACGCATCGTGTTGCTGCCGTTCTTCCGGACTACACTCCATCTCTTCAAGGATTGATTCCTGAAGGAGCAGTTGATCGTATCCTTTTGAAAATTGTCATGTCATGTACATTTATGCAATCTGTATACAGATTTTGCTCTTTATTAATGGTTTATTCACATGAAAAAAATAACCTGTACCATGTACTAAACCAATGGAATAAGTTGCTGTCAAATACATAATTGTATTGTGCTTCCAACTAAAATACAATTCTTTTCAGCATGCATGGTTAAAATAAGCATTATTTATTTTAGTCTTTGTGTGGAACGTAGGATGTCCCATAGCGCTCATAATGCTTTTATGTAGTTTTCAATTTTACTTCCCTTTACATTTTCTACAAACTTTGTGTCTGTTCTAATAATTGCTAAAATGTAAAATTCTTCCTGTTTATTATGTCCATAGTTATTTTCCTTGCTACTTAAATATTCAGTTCTGTACCTGTTAGTTATGTACTTCAATGCAGGCAACACCATTCCAGCAATATGTTCGCTTTTGTTCTTCCAACACGGGGTAACACGTAGGTCAGTATTGTAGATTACTAATAATTCCCCCCCAAAAATAAAAAATAAAATAAATAAATAAATAATTGAAAACATAACTTCTGACATGTTTCAGAATACTTAAAACACTTCAAATTTATAGTAAATTCCCAGTTAAGTGAAAAAAAAAATCAATAATCATTTCCTGTGATAATGATCAGTTTTATGACAGGAGCACCATGTCCTAATCCTTTTAATCCCCATACAATTAGAACAACACTGTCTTAGCCCTGTATGGTGGTTATTGTCTGAGAACCTCAAGCCATTGAAGCTATGTTCCTTTGAGCAGCCACAAGGTTTTAATGAGCAAAGAATGACCTATAATGAATATTGGTTATTCAGGTTTACAAGAATCTATTCAATGAGAAATATTTCATAATTGATGTTACTTCATATTCTGAATAATTTCAGATTATGCAAAGAGAGTCATCAAGGCGACAGTGCTCCTTTATCAGCAAGGTGAGAAAACATAAAGTCCAATTTTCTTCAGCGTTTGCAATCCTGGCCCCCTATCATTCAAGCACGGTAACAAGACCAGACAAGGACACTGCTGGGGAAAGTTTTGTGTCAAGGTTTAATTTAATAACTGAACCTGTTGGCAGACCTCAACCTAAACCTGGCATTGAAGATGTCCAAGAAACACAGAGCAGGCTGGGAAGAGCGAGACAACATCTGAAGAGAAGAAAAGTATTAACTGAAGAAGGTGATGATTCTTCAATAAGAAGGAAGAGCACAACTGGGAAGAAGTCTAATAAAAGAACAAAGGCCGATGATGGTTGTTCAAAGAAGGGACAAGGGTCAACAATTCAGGAGGAGTCTGGGGAGAAGGCGGTGATTGGTGATGAAGGCAAGCGGGACAGAAAGTGACCCCAAATTGTGGTAAAGAGAAAATAGGAAAACAATGCGATAATGAAAATTAAACTATCCCCCGTTTCAATGAGGTGGTTGGGTTGGTGTAGAGGTATCTTTCCTCACCTTTCACCTGTAGGACTCAGGTTCGAATCCTGCTGGGGGCACTATGTGGATTGGGTTTTCAGTCCCTACCCGACTGCATGGGTTTTCCTCCCGCATCTAAAATTGAAACTTCCGTGTCTTTTTTTCCATTTGGTTATTTGCTAGTACATTGATTTCGTTCGCTTTTCTGAGAGTCCTTGGCTTCACAACCAGAATAAATTAAATGAAAACAAAGTCTCTTTTGTCATCCTAATACATGTATTGAGGAGATACATTTGAGATAGTTTGCTTAAATACCTTATTGTACATGCAGAGGAATATTTCTGATGGTCACTATGATTAATTCAGCAAGCCATTTTGGATTGTTTACCTTGTTGATCACATTGTACATATTTCTGTACACCTTTATTATCTTATGAGACGTTTATGTAACTTTTATTTGACCACAACCACATCAGGTAATTTAAATGTAGGGTTTTATTGAGTACATGTATAATTATTTGTTATTATTATTATTGTTTTAAATATTAATTTTGTTTGCTGTGTAAAATTAATGAGCAGCCCTAGTTTGTGCTTATTGCATGGTGAAGTACAGGAGTTGTTTGGGGAGGGAAACAGAGGAGTTGGAGTATTCACAGTGAGAAAACATTTCATGTGTAATGTGTTTTCATCCAGGGCAAACACAAAACATCAATTACACGTCTTTGTTTACAAGTTGCCAGAAAACCTAACTTGCTAGTGTTGACTGTAATTTGTACTTTTTGTTTACATTTTCTTAATTGAGCTGATCATTTTTGATAAGGTGGTCTTTTAATGCAAGACGAGTAAGCAATGCAAAGAATTAGTTTGGCAATATTTCCTTTTTAATGCCTCAAATTTGAAACTACAAAGGGGAGGTCAACTATTCTAATACATGGGTAGTGTTATTTAAATTAATTCTTGACATTAAATAATACTTTTAATTTATAAAATACTGCTTTGTGTATGTAAGGTGGTTGTTTAGAATGTCTTTAATTATTCAAAAAGGGTTAGCAACATTCTCTTTTAAATAAGCTGCTTTCAATTGAAACTGAAGAGGGGTACTTTGAAATAAAATAATACTCATAAAGACTGATGTGTGTACATTAAAAGTGTTTGTCATTTACTCGTTGATCATCTAAAAATTTATAGTAAATGGAGGCCACCATGTTTGTATCCTCAATCCTGAAAACTATGCACCAGACTAGCTGAACATATTCTAGAATTTAAGTATAATTTAAACTTTGCATGGTGGAAGTGCAATCAGGTGAGGTTTGCAGTGACATGTGTAAAATTTCTTTTGAGCAGTGGTGGTTTGACAACTTCATGAAGACGAACAGTGCATACTGATCAAAACATCAAGTTGTGAAACCACCATTTCTTTTCAGGACCACCACAAAGAGATCATTCACATGGTGTGTTGGTGTTACCACAAACCTCACCGGATTATAGCGATGTTCTTGTAATGACATCCATCCCATCTCAGTGAACCAAATGTTTACAGATTTTTATCCAAGATTGTGGTTCTCAAAAAAGTTCCCCTTTTGAAGCCTCTTTACCGTAAAACTTCCATGTATGTAATATGTAGTGTGAATACAAACCAGTGAGAGACACAACAGCATGGGCTATATGTTTGACAAATTATTTGTGCGTCTAGCCGTCTAACTTTTGAATCTCATTTGGGAGCATTTACAAACATTTCACCAACTATAGCGGCTATAAATAACACATTACCCACCCTAAATTCAGGTGAGATGAGGAACTCATACAATAAGATTGGCAATATTTTTTTTATTTTTTTAAAATTACTTTTAGTCTAGTGGTGGTGGAGGTACAAAAATCCTTTTGTCCATTGGGGTACATCGTTCGGATGGCATCCATTATACATGTACATGAAGGAAGTGGCACTCTGTTGAACCTTCCGAGGTAGCCCCAACACCATCTGACAACTTGCTGGTATTCAACATTGCGATATTTTCTGCAAACAAAGTAGTAGAAGAATAACAAATCAGGTAACTGTTAAGTTCATGTCAATTTTTGTTAACGCAAAGTTTTCCCATTTTGAAGAAATCATGTACATAGTAAGGGTGGAAATATACTCTTCTGATTTGTCCAGTCCAACAACCCATAGGAGATCCCCCCCCACACACACATTTGGGTTCTGTAAGAAGTCAAAATCTGAAAAAGATGAGTCGCAACTATTTTTCTGTAACAGTCTCGACAATTGTGACGAAGATCACAATGTTTTGGAAAAATCTGTTAGTACAGCTTTTATGGTTAGTGTCGTCTTGAGTTGTATAAATGATCTAATCCAACAGTCAATTATACCCGAACCAAGGGTCAGGTAAGAGGGGTAATGTTTTTAATTTTTTTAGGGGGGGGGGGGTGTTTGCTCATTACATTAATTTTGCAGTTCAATTTGAAAACAAGACACTTGGGCCCTACTTCGTACTTGGTACAGCGTTTAGTTGTGATAATCGTAACCCACCAACCTCTCCGACCGTCGGGAGGATGGTGGATTACGATTATCGCAACGACTACCTGACTATTTATCGGTACCTGCCGTATGTATTGACTCGAGTCCTGGGCCAAATTTCATAAAGCCTGTCAAAAAAAGTGTTAAGCACAAACACTTTGCTAAACAGAAACAAACAGGTTAGCTACTGCCAGTGTATTCCATAAAGTTAACATAGTTGCGACTGGTACCCTACTAAATTTTGCTAAGCAAATAGTACATTTTCCAAGCAGTATTTTCTGCTAAACAGCTTTATGAAATTGGGTCCTGCCTGGTGGCCTAGTTTTTATACTTTCCAAGGAGGTCCAGACTCCATGTACCGTAGTACGTAGTACTACTATTCTATATAGAGAAAGGACCTTGACTGAGCCATCCCCTCTGCTCTGGACGGACAACCGATTATCGTAACTACACAACATTAATTAACAATCCTCACCACTGATCCTTTTGAAGGTGGCATAATGCTGATCTTGTTGACTTGATGCCTTTTTTGGTTGAGATTCATCAAAAAACGACCACGGATGTCAACATCTCCCTTCATATCATTCTCAATCTCAGTGCATTTGACATGTACACACACACGGCGCAGAGCAGACTGTATCCGACTATCCACCCGCGTGTACACGTTAAAGGAATGAAGGCTGGAACCCAAACAACCTTAAGACCATCTAGGCTCTTGAAAAAATATCCACCACAAATATGCAAACTATGCGACGAAGTATGCGATAAAGTATGCAATAATATTTGCGACGTCGCAAATATTATCGATAATATTATGGATAATATTTGCGACGTCGCAAATATTATCGATAATATTATCGATAATATTTGCGACGTCGCAAATATTATCGATAATATTTGCGATAATATTTGCGACATCGCAAATATTTGCAAAGATATTTGCGATGTGCGATGTCCCTTCAGGGCCACCATAAGTTTCCGATGTTTGTATTGTAAAAGTCACATTGTATTTAGCGCGCGCGCGTGCTGACCTCCAGCCAGAAACTTCTTTGCATAATGTGCACACACAGGTGGCATGGTCGGCTCACGCTGCGGGTGTATGATCTTCACGCCCCCGGACCCTGCGCCAGGCATTTGCTAGTCTTGGTGCAAGACGTCCCTGTTCTGTATTTCCACGATCCGCCCCATTACAAATTGCCGCCAATAGAGGGCGCTATCATTCCACGAACCCGCTATCACCCACGAAGCGCTATCACCCACGAATTGGCGGCAATTTGTAATGGGGCGGATCGTGGAAATACAGAACAGGGACGTCTTGCACCAAGACTAGGCATTTGCAGGTGTTTCGCGCTTATGTTCAGTGTGTGAGAAAAACACGATGTCAACACACACAGATTCACGTGTAATTCCTCATCAGTCAGTGAATTAATAGTGGTCCACAAATGAAACAAAGTGTACGAGGTACGGATTATTAGTAGCTTTTTTGAAGAAAAAAAATAGGTAGGGCCTATGTCATTAACTTTGTCTCTCCCTCATTTTACCCCTTGATGTTTTTTGGGTTTTTTTCTCAAGCAAAAGGGGGGGCGTGCACCCCCATGCCCCCCCTGTATCCGCCCCTGTATCTGAATGCAGAAAATCACTTTTGTTTCCTGTTGCACAACCTCTCAGAAAAAGGTTTACAAAAGTTGTTTATTGTTAAGCCAAGTACATTTTTATATCTGCTAAGTTGAAAGAAATTCATTCTACAAATGATTACCTAAAAATAAATGATCTTTGTTATACTTGCATAACAGTGTAAACTTTATATTGTTTTTATACATGTTGTTGTATCACAATTTTCGGGGTGATAGGGGTATGTTTTGGTTAGTGGATAAAACAAGCAATCAAATAAATCAAGCTATAACATGTTTTTGTTAAATCGACAATGGTTCCCACTAGTACACATAAATATCAAATCATGCGTACAAATTCATACTAATCACAGTAAGTTTATACCTTGAAGTATTTGTGTGTTTTCAGCTCTCATTAAGTCTCTTGTTTCTGGCAATGGTTGATTGTTTGCAACAACAGCCATTGATGTTTGTTCTGGTTCTTGAGATTGCCTGGCCATCTCCTCCTCTTTCATGGTCTCCTCACTCTGGTCAGCCATACCTGACAGAATCTTAGGAATCAACAAAAGATGTTTTCTCAGATAACAGATTGTGTTTATGTTTATCATTCTTGTTTATAAATCAAGACAAACAATCTACTTCTGATTACATGTCAAAGTTCATTAAATACTGGTCAATAATATGATGCAGTCTTACCTTCAACTCCAGGAACAATCAGTGCTTTAACCAGGCTCATTCACCCAGTAGTCAGAAAGATGAAACATCTTCACTGATGTTGCCAGTAGTCCTAACTCATTTCAATTTCAATGTTGTGCTGCTTGACAACCTAATTTTGAGAGAAATAAATCAAAATTTCCTTAAACAGTATTAATGCATGGTGTTGTAAATTCAGGTTTGGATTTGTACAGCTGTCTGACTGTGTAACCATAGTTACACCGGGTATCAACTCATAACAAGTCCTAAAAAATCTCTCCCAATGTTCAACAGCTGGGTATGGAACTTCTCTCTAGTTACATGTATCACATGATTCATCCCTAAGATGCACTTCCTTAATGTGCTTCAGCTGTTCAAGTCTTCAATTGGCAAACAACAATTAAAGAATGTATAGCCAGACATAGCACAATTTTGTGATGACCCATGCCACACCTAACTCAGCCACTTCTTGGAAAAGGAAAATACATTACAGTGAGAACAGCCACCAAAGAAGAGCAATACAACTGACCATCCATAAATGAGATGTGATGTCTTAGAAGGTACTGTCATAGATTGGTAGTTACCCTAAAAAGAAATGCCCATAAATTTCAAACTTCTATGGTGTTTATTGGCAAACGCTGCAGCCACAGATGCGGTTGGTGCCCACTGCCACCTTACTAAACGTAGATGGATTTGACATTCTTGTGAATTACCGTTACATTTTTTGCTATTTCTAAAACAAGTCAATAGACACCATTTTCAGCTAAAATTTCCACATAATCCAGATGGCTTTTATTCTGATCTCTCTTTATAATTATAATTTTGCCTATAAATCAGCATTATGCTGACTGTCAAAAACTTATCTAATTAATACCATACCTTTCAACATTTTATAGGTTGAGAATTACATACAAAAGTTAATATTTTAAAGTTGTTTCTCTCAATCACTTTCAATACTCATCTGTTCGATGTTTGAACCCAAGTTCTAAATCTTCTGGTTTTGGAATTATGAACCGTCACATCATTGTTACAAAAAATACAACACAACAGTCAACAGTCAAATAGTGTGTTTTGAACAGGTGTTTGTAAAATTTGACAGGGCTGTAGCCCACCTTGTTGGGCTGTAATGGCTCTCTTTTAACATCGGTCTTATAACACTCACCATTATACAGCCCACCATCCATACATGTCTAAAACGCGAAGTTTTAAAAGTACGAGTAAGTCGTACCTCTTTGATCGCAAATTTCTCCCATTTATAAACATCACATACTACTCTAACCTACTTCACTTTGTTCCTTACATCTGTCGAAATGTTATGACACATTCCAGGGCTCACCAAATGATGACTTCATCCAGATGTGAAGATTTAAAAATGGATATTGGGTGCGTTCGATTAGCTTCCCCGGGTCGACCCAGGTCTTCCCCCGGTGCGCTCGAATTAATAGCTTTGACGTCATTCGCGGGGCTCACCCGGGTCAGCCCCAAGTGCCCTGCTTGTGGAGCGGGTCACTTGGGGCTGCCCCTGGTTCATGACGTCACGGCGAAAAACTCTCAATGGCCACCATTTTGTTTGTATTTCAGCGAGACATTTTAGGAAGTTTGACACACATTTTCGCCATTACAACAGCGTTTTTGTGAGCAATAAGTATTTTTTTATTCGAAGCCGGGTACCTTTGTATCACTGTGGGGTTGTACAAATTGTTTAATGTTGCAGTTTTACCTTGAGAATAATTATTTTACGATGTTTTCGTGAATGCACGGAAAGTATCGGACATACGGCACAAAATGGAAGTAGTTCCGGTCGACTGTCCCAAGATGCATCGGTGTGAATGATGGGGGAAGTTGGCGTTCGATTAGCTCATGGTTAGGGGCTCACCCGGATGAGCAGACCGGGGTCGACCCGGGGAAGCTATTCGAACGCATATACGAACCGACATATATGAAGCCCAATTCTCCGCCACAACCATGCACATTACAATGGCGTGGTTGTGTAGCTTCATACGTCGTATGAAGCCACAACCACGGACGTTTGAGCGTGGTTGTGGCTTCACAACACATGCACAACCACGAGACGGTCAGGGTGACTGGATTCGGGGGGGGGGGGGGGGGGGGGTGAGGGTGAGGGTTTGGGGTAGGGATAGGATTGGGATATAGGGTTAGGGTTAGAGTTAGAGTTAGAGTTAGGGTTAGGGTTAGGGTTAGTGTTAGTGATAGGGTTAGGGATAGGGATAGGGATAGGGATAGGGTTAGGGTTAGGGTTAGGGTTAGGGTTAGGGGTAGGGGTAGGGGTAGGGGTAGGGTTAGGGTTAGGGTTAGGGTTAGGGGTAGGGGTAGGGTTAGGGTTAGGGTTAGGGGTAGGGGTAGGGTTAGGGTTAGGGTTAGGGGTAGGGGTAGGGGTAGGGTTTGGGGTAGGGGTAGGGTTAGGGTTAGGGGTAGAGTTAGGGGTAGGGTTACGGGTTAGGATTGACAATTGTGGGTGAGGGGGAAGGGTGGGGTAGGGTGAGGGTGATGAACAATCCCCCCTTTCACCTTGGAGGAACCCAACCATGAAAGCGGAGAATTGGGCTTCATACGTCGTGAAGCATATAATGCCTCTGAGACAGTCATCAGGGCGCCCGCCCGGCTGGCGATTTTTTTTTTGGGCACGTTGTTCCGGCAGAAAAAAATGAGGGCGCTCTTCACACAGGTTTGAAACAGTGTACTGCCATGAGCAAGTTCGATCAACGACCATAGTTAACCATAGTTCGACTAACTCTGATCGAACCCGGGCTAGTCAACGATAGTTGAACCAGTCTAGTCGACAATTCGCGACCATCCAATCGAGGCTGGTCGAGGTTGGTCGCATCGTTGGTTACCAATAGCAATTTGTCATATCGCAGTGTGCTGCAGTGCAGAGAGGACCAGTTATTCTTAAAATGGCTGAATCAACACAGAAGAAGTGAGTTCCGAAAACAAAAGTCAAAATAGGAAAGCGAACAATGGTTTATTTATTTCAATTAAAGCTTGCCGTAAATTTTGGGCACTGTCTGTCTACTATCGCCCAACGCACACATTACTACTTGTGAGATGTGCTGATGTAATAAGCAAATATCGTCCGTGTCACTATCGTCCATGTCATCCATGTCATCCAAAAACGTAAACAAACAGGCCGTCGCGGCGGCCGCCATCTTTTTCACAGACGGACGGTCACTAGTTCAGCGCGCATGCGCTCCGTATGTCACGAACTAACAACCACTAGTCGACGATTGTACCCTGATGATCGAACTTGAGAGAACCTGTGTGAAGAGCACCCTCAATTTTTCTGCCGGAACAACGTGCAAAAAAATCGCGCCCGGCTGATCTGCCAAGTCATAATTATTATATGCGCGGTACTGTAGCTTGAGACTTGCCTATCTAATGAATATGCAAGTTACCCGTGACACTGCATGTAGCTTCACAAGTTGCATGTTCATTGGGTGAGCAACATAAGTTAGCCTACAACGTCATCTTATGCATATTAATGACTTGGCAGATCAGCTGGGCGCCCTGACTTTCTCAGTTTTAATCAAAGCAAAACTTACGATGTTCAATAATGAATTCGATGTCATTTTATGAATCAAAACAAAACTTGAAAAATCTCAATGGCAGCATTTTAACAAAGAGGGATGGGTTGTTTTAAAAACAACTTGTCCAAACCCTTTCTTCAGTTAAGTATACACTTATCTTAGGTAATGAGAAAACGAGTGAATAAACACGAAAAATTAACTATGCACGTGAACAGAAAAAGGTACCGTGTACTCTTTTTAATAGGTTGGGAAAAATTAAAAGTTAATAATGCCAAACTCTGTAGTGCGACTCAATCGTATTTTATTCAATTTTTGCAGGAAAAAAACTGAGCGCTTTGATATACGCCACTAGGGTACATTCTAGATAAATAGGTGTTAAATGGACGCTCTATAATTGTATGTATTTCACTTTTTTCTTTCTTTATTTATTTTATGTAATATTTATTAATTTGGAGCAAATAAGTCCAGTTTCAGTTTGGGCAGAAAGTGCCTTGTGTTTATATTTGGCATGAAGCATCACATAATAATATCAATACCTAGCCTATATTATTTACCTTTTGAAAAACGACAATCTGTTTCTAATACTAATCATCTCATGATTGGCCAGGCCCAAAATGACAATCTGGAAAAAATGTATAATTGTGAGACAGTTATGCATCGAAGTGGGTGCTTCCTTCCGAAACTTCATGCCACTAAAAATGTTGGTCAGCGATTATTAAACATTTTATTAGTTTCGCATAAGAACAATTTTTTCTCTATTTAATCGAAAGTCATCAGATCACTTTGGACGTTAATGCCCAGTTGAAATTGTTTTTCTTGAAAGAAATTTGTGAAACTCGAACTATATTTATTGCTTCTTGTATTTTCATCCAGCTTTGTAAAATATTACCCCCAAAATAACAATGATGCCGAAGCAAAACAAAATTCAGTTAATCTCACCACTTCATTCCCTCACCCCAGCTTATGCATAGCACTGTATATGCAAATGATGCAAGGGACACGTAACCCAAATCACCCGCAAAGACGTCACAGACGGGTACACACCAGAGGTACGTTAGCTCAATGGCAGTCTTTAAAAAGAACAGGTTTTCATAATTTCTTCAGTAATCAGTAGATAAAACACAAAATAAACTCACCTCGGTTTTCACAAGACACACACGGACTCCTACATATTGCGTTAAACAGTCAGAAACAATGCCATGGGTGGTATTAAAATCAAGATAATTTCAGAACATTTCAGAAGTACAACTCTTCTACCCAATACCAACCAGGAAAGTGAAACCAAAATGGTCCTGCCACGCCCGGGCCGTTTACTCAAACCACCTTTTGAAATCAATGCGCTTTTTGCAAGCCTACCTTATCGGGGTACCCGAGCAGATACTGTGGTCTCATTTCATTTACAAATAATCAAAATACGTTTCTTGTATTAAACATTACATTTTAGGACAATAAAGATGGATTTTACGCCAAGCAGTGCACATAGAACTACTTTACAAAGTGGAAGGAATTCCTGCCCGTGATGCGGGAAGCACAAAGGTCAAACTTTTTACCCGAATGGTTTTGAACAACAAGCAAAAGTGACGTATCAACTAGCCTTGACGTCCCACTTCAATTGTGTTTCCCTTGTTAACAAAAACAGCGGTTTATGATAAGAATGAAAAGTCATGAAGTTGAACACTGTAGTCCTGTTTACGATCGTTCATTCGGGAAAGGCATCATATACTTGTTTTTGTCAAAGATTCGTTTTAACAACAGCATTCGGGTTGGCTCCACCACTATAGAACAACACTATAGAACAACTATTTGTAAAGTGACCGCACCAAGGATCCCCATAGACCTTACCAAAACAAAGTGCCGGGTCACACCAAGGACATACCAAATAGTGACCACACCGAGGACTACAAAGCTCAAACCAAAGTGGCCATCGTCTCTGTGGGTAGAGCCACAACAAAGGCTAAATAATCCTCAAATCGAAACGAAATCAATCATTTTGACCCCGCCAGCATTTAACTTCTATGTCATTCCAACACTGAGCGACTACGCCACTGGTTTCTGTTGCACACCCGGATGGAACTTTGATTTCTTGAACCCAGGCTATCATGGAGGAACGCTGTATAGTTTATAAGCTGCATAAGTTTATACGAGACTCTCAAATTAAACTCCTGGTTTTCTTAACACGGACACATGCTGCAAAGCAGGAGGAGAATAAATAAAAAAATTAATGAGAAATTGAGCAAAATTCACATAGATGTATAAACCACTAATAGTACTGCCGAATCCAAGATTAGTGTGTCGTGAAGTGATTTTGTATCAGGCAGTTCTACTCTGACGACAAAAAAAAATATTATTAAAAATGCAATAAGAAACTTGGTCAAATGTTTGATTTTCCGTCAGATCTTGACACTGCAATTTATTTAAGTGCTGTATTAATACCTGCAGTTAAACACCAAAATAAAAAGAACACTATAGAACAACTATTTGTAAAGTGACAAGGAGCCGGATACTGAACAAAGGGTAAACCGGCTTTAGACAGGACGAATAAAACATACAAAGAACTACCACGCCCTTCAAAGTGACCGCACCAAGGATCCCCATAGACCTTACCAAAACAAAGTGCCAGGTCACACCAAATAGTGACCACACCGAGGACTACAAAGCTCAAACCAAAGTGGCCATACCAAGAACCACGCCCTTGCCAAAGTGTCCATACCAAGAACCATGCGCTTACCAAAGTGGCCATACCACGAACCACGCCCTTACCAAAGTGGCCGTACCAAGAACCATGCCCTTACCAAAGTGGCCATACCAAGAACCACGCCCTTACCAAAGTGTCCATACCAAGAACCATGCCCTTACCAAAGTGGCCATACCAAGAACCATGCCCTTTGCCAAAGTGGCCACACCAAGGATCACGCCCTTAAAAAGTGACCACACCAAGAACTTACCAATAAAGTGACCACAGTAAGTACTACTGAGCCTTTTTACCAAAGTTGCAACAAGGAATTACCACATCGTTACCAAAGTGACCACACTGTTACCAAAGTGACCACACCAAGGACTAACCGATTAACTGACCACACCAAGGAGTACCACACCCTTACCAAAGTGACCAGACAAAGGACTTCCAATAAAGTGACCACCCCAAGAACTGCCAAGCCCTTACCAAGGGACCACACCAGGGGGGCACGTACTTACCAAACAGAAACAAAGAGGACGACCACGCCCAGGTGTGTCCATGTTGTGTACCTTGCCTTTCAATAAAGTATTTAAAAAATCCTACCCGAAATACTACTTCCCAAGTTGGAAAACGGTGGGGGGGGGGGGGGGGGGGGTAACCGCCGAGCACTCTAAATCTAACTTGACCATTAATTATAAACGATAAAAAGAGAGAAGTGTACATCCCAGTCCTATAGAAACGAAATTGTAAGACCTTTAACATTTTTCTGTTATTTTCTGAAAAACTATTCTTTCCAAGGTGGGGCTATAAAGGAGGTGATGGGTTATAAAGTTGGTGATGACTTATAATAGCTGTGATAAGTGACGCAAGCAAGAAAAATTGCTTCCAAATTGTAAGAAAACGCCCTGCAAATATTGTGCTCCCATTGGCTGACGGCTACGGTGCATGTCACTCGACGATCCACTAGTGTTCTTAGGTTTTGAACTTTCTTCGGTCGGTTGACTACGTCAGAGCCAATGAACAGCCCTCCTAGCATAGCTCCACCCAAAATGTCCATGCACGACGGTCGTTGAATACGGTGCCTTTATTGTGAGTCATTAGCAGGGTGAATATTCATGCATCAGCCTCACTGATGACGAAACACCTGGCATGCTTAACCGCGTTATTCAAGAATCAATAGACGGTGTGCATGTGACATACCGGCATGTGTGTGTTGTGACCAAAGAATATAGAGCGCCGATGGCGCAAAATGGGGAACTCTGGATGAAATGTGAAATGTGCACTGGACGCCTTTTCTCCAAAATTTCTCTTTTCATGCAATAATAGATCAGTGCAGACAACGACCATATTATGGTATAACAGAACATTTGTTTGCTTAAATGGCGCCTATGCGTATTTCACGTTCCAACACTAGATAGAGATTTCCCACCTTGCACCTTCGGCGCTCTGTAATCTTTGGTTACGACAGGGTCAATTATTGTTGAAACGTAATTTTCTCTTTTCTGAACACATTCCACGTCTACACTTTACTTGTGGGCTACCATGGATCCAGTAACTGTTGCAGTGGTTTCGTTATTTTTCAACAATTGTTATAGTTTTTTGGCATTGCTAAGTGTGCCAACATACGATTTGTGTTTGGAAGAAGAGATTGGTTTGATAAAAATAAACCAGTTTTGTTTATTCGTTAAGGAGAGCTGATAAAAGTGTCTACAGTGGTACATAGTAGCCCCTCCCCGATCCTGATATGGTTAATAAAGATACGGAGTCAAAGTCATATCATTCTCACCTGCCTACGTCACGATTAATGATGTCCCGAACCCTTCTCCGCAACCTTTCATTGTTACGATGCAGATAAATCTCTGCAATTGGCCCTTCCGGGTCACAATTTTCAACCACGTAGGTCACGCAACGTCCCCACTGAGGACCATGGATGTTATACGCCATCAGCGTTAGTCTTCTCTCCTCAGCAGTGACATGAGCTCTCTGAATATTCGCCATTTTGAGACTGTGAGATTTGGCACTACCGACGTCAAACACTGATCTGACTTGCAATTTACCCATCCTAACAAACCTCTGCTAATCCGACGGTCGGGACTATAAAGCAATTTACCCATCCTAACAAACCTCTGCTAATCCGACGGTCGGGACTATAAAACATCTTTTCAAACCCCTGTTAATCCGACGGATGAGACTGGAAAACATCTTTCATTGTTATAAGCTGGCCAAAAAGGATTATAGGCGTATTTGCAGACAGAGTGTCACTAATGTTTCTCGTAGAAAATACAACCATCTCAACAAATTGTTTCCTCAAAAAATCCAAAGAAATTCTGGAAAGCCGTTGGTGACTGTAAAAAAACCAAAAGTGATCCTCATGACTCCGTTTCCATTGATAGTTTATCTACTTTTTTTGAATCCAAATTTGGGATCACTGATTCAAATCCAAACTCACCCAAAATCCAGCAAGCTAAAATCTCTGTCAAAAACCTATCTTACGAATTGCAGAATACTGCCTTTGACTCCAGCCATTTCTCAGCGGATTCTGTTCGAAGATTTATTCTAACTCTAAACAAAAAGTCTGCCCCTGGGCCAGACGGAATCACGGCCGATCATCTAAAACACACTTTAAACACCAACATTTTAAATTTGTGTACTAGATTTGGCGTTATTCCGACCAGTTTTCATGAAGGTACTCTTGTACCTATTCTCAAGGAACCGAACGTTGATCCTTCTCAACCGAAGAATTATCGTCCAATTATTGTTTCTAATACCTTTTCCAAGATTTTTGAGATGGGTTTTTTGGAATCATGTGCAAATGTGAAGTTTGATCCTCTGCAATTTGGTTTTGTTAACGGGAGGGGGACAGCAATGGCTGCAGCCACAGTCAACGACGTCATGAATTACTGTGTTAATAAAGGCTCTACTGTATTCTGTTGCTCTCTCGATGCAGAGGGGGCATTCGATGCAATCCCCCATGATGTCATTTTCGATAAGTTATGTGACAATATTGGTGACGATTGGTGGAGATGCTTTTTAACATGGTATACTAACTTGACAGTGAAAGTTAAATGGAACAGCAACATTGGCAGAAGGATTAAAATTTGTAAAGGCACCAGACAAGGAGGGTTATCTTCTCCTTTCATTTTTAATCTGTTTTATAAAAGCCCTGGAATGCGGTATTGTTATTGCCCAATCCACCTTTAATGTTTTCTGCTATGCTGATGATCTGTTGCTTTCTAGTCTGACTGTCACTGGTCTCCAAAAGCTTATTGATTATGCTAATGAATATATTACATCACATGGTCTGCGTTTCAACCCAAGTAAAACGAGTTGTACTATCTTTGGTAAGAACACTTTATCATCGGACCCCTCTTGGGTTCTGAATGAAAGTAAACTCAATATCACCGACTCCATTACCTATTTAGGTGTTGTTATGTCAAATGATCTGAAACCTAATTTGCATTATGAGGAAAGAATTCGTAAATAACAAAGGGCTTTTCATTCATTGCAATGTATTGGCATGTGTAGGAACGGAAGTTCAACCTGTGTTAAAATTCATGTTTGGAACACAGCTTTGACTCCTGTTCTTATATATGGATGTCAGTGTGTTAATTTCAATGCCACATCTTTCCAAAATCTTGAAAAAACACAGGGTAAGCTTGTTAAATCAAGTGATGATACCGCGGCGGTACAATTATTTTCTCACCTCATAACGGACGTAATTGAGGGGGGGGGGGGGGGGGGGAGGTGGGGTGAATAGGAAGATGTCTTTCCTCCACAATTTTGGAGAAGGGGAACAGCCCCCATCCCAGGAGTAATCAAAGTGGAAGTGCCACCGTGAAAAAAAATAAAGGTGTTGTAATGAATAATTTGCCAACCCAGAAAGGTCCTTCACGTCATTAAATACTTTATGATACGTGTTTGCATGCTTCTCAAATTATTTCAAACCACAAATTTTTTTAAATACTAAGAGCGTGAAAGTCGAGGGGGAAAAAACCCACCTACATTTCAAACCATACTTGCTCAACAGACACCTCAGAAATGCTGAGAATGCACAAAAATGTGTCGTTATTAAAAAAAAAAAAAACTTTTTAGAATACATGCCATAGTCAAAAATCTAACGTTAGTAATGTACCAACATTTACACGCACCCCCCTCCCCATTTTTCAACACGGATCTACGCCAATGCATCTCAAGATGTGCCTGATGTTATGTCTCATAGCCTTGTGTAGGACTGTCTTCAGTCACGTTGCCTTTTGTACGACTCTTTGTATCATTTGGTATGTCACATGCACACCGTCTATTGATTCGCCTTTGAATAACGCGGTTAGAATAAGCATGCCAGGTGTTTCGTCATCAGGCTGAGGCATGAATATTCACCCTGCTAATGAGTCACAATAAAGGCACCGTATTCAACGACCGTCGTGCATGGACATTTTGGGTGGAGCTATGCTAGGAGGGCTGTTCATTGGCTCTGACGTAGTCAACCGACCGAAGAACGTTCAAAACCTAATAGACCATGGGGCGTGCAGTGAAAATGTGTTCAGAAATCGAGTTTCGTGGCGCACCTCTGGCATCAGCGTGGAAACAGTTCTAAATTAAAGATATTTATATGTGGATTGCTAGTATATAAATCCACAATCGTGAAACTTGCCAGTTAAGCAGTTATTTGCATTTTAATTAAGTATTATGAAAATAGCGCCCTCTATTGGTCAATTTTAGAAAACCGTGTACATTTCAATGGAGATTTTCATAAGGTAGTATTTATCATGAATGGGCAGTCTTTTTATGCTTTCACCCTACTCCGAGCTGCAGAATTTGCCGATTGGGTTGGATTTACCATTGTTTGCTCCAAAGGCCAACTATTAATTTTTATCTTTATAATTATTCTTGATCAACTGTCATTTTTTGGTTCAAATACTTGAACTGTTAACATTATGAGAGACCGTCTAAATTTCCAACATTTTTCAGGTCACACTTGAGAACTTGTATTTTAATACTCTTTATTATGACAGTGAAAATGTTAACAATTTTGGGACGCCCCCATTACCCTTATGGTTAATAAGTTACTTATAAAGAAATGCAAAACAAAACTATCTTCTGTATGGCATATTTGTTTTATTCTTCATGGTCATGTTCAGGTTTTTCCATCCTATTTTGATTTTTACAATAAAAAAGTACTCAATGTTCTACATAAAAAGGCACTGAGCCAATTACTTTACTCCTCAAACCTCATTAGATCCATTGGGAGTATACAGCCTGTGCTCTCAAGTAGGTAGCGCACCAAGCTATTTCACTCACATGAACAATCTTTGTCCTAACAATCATGTACCAATTTACCCCTGGGTTATAAGGGAAGAAGTTATGGTTGTGTGTCTTGCTTAAGGACAAAAGTTTGATGACCGGAATTCGAACTCACACAAAGGTGACTTAGCCATCAGAATTAAATATTAAGGTTTGGCACTGTGAGTATTTGCCACTAACAGTCTTCCTTGATTTTTTTCCTGTACTCCATCTGCCTCTCTTATTGCAGATAATGCACACTCGTGCAAGAACATGAGGTTTTTCTAGGTTGCCACGTAGGAAGTTTGGCGAAGACTTCAGTTTTCTTTTCAGTGTTGTCTTCTCTCTGCTCAACTTCATCTTGATCTGAATATGTTTGAAGGGGAAATAAAAAAAATACATTATAGAAACAGAGGAATAAAGTTACTTAGGGGTGGGGCATTGCGATCAAAAATAGAGGCCCAAAAAAAAGTAAACATGCAAGAAACTGCGAAAATGAATGATAAGCTAAAAGAAAATGAACATAATACTGTAAATCCCAATTAAATTATTTAATGTCTGCCTACCTTGATGGTTCAATTTTTCTCGTTCCTTTTCTCAGCCCTTGAAATCTGGGTAATGCCACAATAACGCTTGTAGCAATCAGATCGGTACCCACACATCTGTAAATCAAATAGAAGAAAGTAATATAGCAATTATAAAAACTATAACATTTCTTTTTTTAGTATTTACCATTCATCTACGTAAATAGGGTCATGTGAATGCGATTCGCACACATGTGCAGTACAAACAATAAAGAAAAACAACATCCATTTAGTGTTTATTAGGCCTATTGTATTGTTGAAATGTTCCAACACCAGATTCTACAAATAAAACACAGGCTTCACCAAATTACTAAATAAATAAAAACAAATAAAACTAATTAAGTTCACCAAGACTAACATTTTCAAGTCACTTTGAGGAAAAATTTGAGCTTAATTTGTAGCTGAACATGTGGGGGTTTTCCTTGCAATTCAAAATGACTTAACATTTCACAAGATTCAAAAAGAATGACATATTTGAATCAGAATCTTGTAAGGCCCCAATCACCACCTTGGACATGTAACTCTTTAAAGCTGGTGCCCCCAACCCCAATCCCAACCCATGGACCACCACACCTTCTGAAGGGCAGAATTTATTTCCCACACCTCCAAGGTTATTTTCTGGGTGCGCCACTGCCACCCTATTCTCCCACTCATTTCTATCACTTTTGTATATTTAACTTAGAAACATGGTTCACGCACCAACAACAACAAAAAATAGCACCATAAAAATGTTTCATTTTTTCTTCATTTTATTGTTTCATCCACAATGCATGGCAGTACACAGGAATTATAGGGAGACAAACTCAACAAGCATGAGAAAAATTAACAGCTGCAACCAATATTTGATAATGACCTAAGTAATTGTAATTAAATACAATAATATCTACTCCTTACGGGTCAAAGGTTGTTATGCAAATGATCTTATGCAAATGATATATGCAAATAATCTATGTAAAACAGAGAAGGAATACTGGCTTCTTTCTTGAAGGGTGCTAAGCAGAAAATTTTGCTTAAACCGATAAAGTTGCTTAGCAAACATTCACAGGGAACCGGTCACAAAGAGTGTATTTCATCTTTATACAGCACCTGAGATGGTAACCTGTTTATGCTAAGCAGACTTTTTACATCCGTAAGCAAAATCTTCATGCTTTACAGTTTGGGGAAGTTGGTTCTGTTTAATAAAGCATAATAGTTGGGTGTTTAGTTGTAACAAAAAATAAAAAAATGTATTGTCTGTGTTCATGCATTAAGACTTCTATACTTACAAATGAAAAGTTCATAACAAATGACACTGTATGACTATAACATAATAATGCGAGAAATTAACAAGTTCTATAAACATTATAATGTGTCCCACTAGCTCCGTTCAACTGATTGAAAAGCAAACATTGAAGATCAGTTGAAGAAGTGCGTCAAGTTCCAATATGAGGAACATGGATAATAAAATTAGTGACTTAGTTCCTATATGCAAAGCTGGCCTTAGGAATCTTTATGAGGTAGGAAAATTATTATAGAATTGTTCTTTCTCAACTCAAATCATGCATTAGCATAGGACGACACATTATGTACACATCATGTTATCAGTACACCTACAAATTATTACATGAATGTGCTGCATGTGTGCACATTTATGTTTCATAAAAGTGTACACGCCTGCGTTGAATGTAGGCAAACATGTGCCACAAAGGCAAGGACATGATGGTGCTGCATATGTGAACACTAAATGTATTCCAAAACGTTTGTATTAATGTGCCATAAATAGATACATGCCTACTTTGGAAATGCACACAAGCATGTGCCACAAATGTATAAGTCAAATGTGGATCACTTCCCTACACATGTGTCAGAATTGCATGTGTGTGTTTTTATGAAGAAGCCCCAGGATAATGTCCTTGTGTGGGTGCACATGGATGTGATGCACATTGTGCACACGAGTCAAATATCGGTGTGTACTGAATGCGTACATTAATGTGTCAGTCACAATGTGCACTCCTGTCACATATCGGCGTGTACTGAATGCATACATCAATGTGTCAGTCACAATGTGCACTCGTGTCACATATTGTTGTGTACTGAATGCATACATCAATGTGTCAGTCATCAAGTGAACATCCAGCCTTACACTGTGGCAGGTTAGCACTAAATATAACTCAACAATGAATATATACTTCAGAAATCAAAAACAAGAACCATTTAGAACAGCTTCAATATTCAACGAAAAAGCAAAGGAAACCCCAAAACTTGTTTCTGTTCCAAATAAAAAGAAAGCATCTTCCCGATGGGATGTAACATCACTTCCATCAACTGACTGATTTCTGTCTCCGAAAAATATATAATTTCAAGAGAAACTGGGAAACTAAAACCAAGGTTGATGCATCCCCCAGACTTCTAAAGTGCAATTCTGATGAATAAAAATATTCAAATACAATTTGAATAAAGTGCAAATACTGACTGATTTCAATAAAGTTCGATTGTTTCAAGCCAAACCGATTTGAAAGTGTATTTAAAAAACCAAAGGAACACAAAAACACATCGAGCAATAAAAACGTTCAACTTTTATAAAAACGTACAAAGAAAACATGTCCTGCCTGTCATGTAACTGCTGTAGATTCAGGTACTCAACAAAATAAAGCGGATATTAAATGCAACTTTTCATCATTTTTCTTTTGCATGGATATCTCTTTCAAATCTGACCTCATTGTCAAAACGAAAAAACTATACACATATATATATAGGTATATATACCTATATATATATGATTTTGGGTTGAACAAGGAAAAATTAACTAGAGCGGGATTTGAACCAACGACCTCCGGATTGACGTGCCGGCGCTCTACCAACTGAGCTATCTAGTAGCCCTATGATGGCAGTCTCCCTATTTTGTCAATATCCTTGTTCGGTGGGTGCCAGTCAGAAGCCATTCAACCGTAAACTGCCATGTAGCCAAGGATCACACACCCGAGTTTAAGATACTATATATATATAAAAGTCAACATATAAACGAAAAAGAAAAACAAGTTGATGTGTTTGCGAGAAAATTGTACTTTGAACATGTTTCCATAGACAGTTGTCATACGACTATTATGTTCCTTCTTACTATTTAATTACTCAAAATATGGGCAAAAGTCGTGAATTTGACAAAACGATAGAGAAGGTTTAGTACAACACCATATTCGTCGATTTGTCAGATTTGCAAAGAACTTTGTTTGAAATGCAAAACAGCAGAAATGAGTTTCCCTAAGAATGGTATAGTTCCAGTTGATCGTTTGCAACAACATCATTTGCAAGAGGTCTCCTACTAACTAGTATGGACATGAAACCACCTCATGAAAGTGTCAAGAGTGATTCAGTTTGGATTGAGATTTTGGTGGAAAGGTAGCCACAATGACGCAGTGCAGTGCCTTCTGATCCAAAACATTCTCCATTCAAACGTCATGGAATGAACAACATGGTCTTTGGCAGACCGACAGCCATCAACAAATCAATATCTCATCACTCAATCTGTTGAGATACTACCCCTTGAAATATACCGCAATCACGAACATAAAATAAACCAAACCCCCTGCCATTCAAGACAGTGTGGGGAAATCACAACAACACAGCTTTGGTACATTAGTGGTAAAGAGGAAACAAAGCAAAATTTAATAAATTAAAAAACAAATAACAGCAGATTTAACTTTGAAACTCATGAGTTAACAAATATCTTTGGTATTGCAATCATTTAGGGTTGATAAATACAAGTTATTACAATATCTTATAATGTATAATTGGGAAAACCTTTACAATTTTTTCTTCTTCATCTTTTCATATCTTACATATAGGATGCTGAGGTCCAAGTAACTTGTGAACGAACAGCAAGTAAATGTGTGACTATCAAAAACCAGCACACAGTCTATTATACAACAAGCTATGTATATTTCTACCGAATCTCTGTCGTGGCATTGGGAATGGGGAAAATTCAAATTGTCTCTTAAAATGTAGCATTCTTTGTGTCGACTAATGGTTGAACATTACTTTTCAGTCTTCGTTTCCAGGGCACTATTTTATGGAACTGCTCAAGTACACAATATCGAATATAAGCAGGATACCAGTCACAAATGGTACAGGTGACATGGCAGTTTAGCTGGTAACCTTAAGTAAAACTTTGTTTCGCTTAGCTAGTTTTTGAGCTGAGAGCAGGGCTGCGAGACTGGTTCCGGGAACAATCATGTAGGAATGGGTACCATGAGATGGGAGGCAGCTAAGGAATTGGCTAAGGAAACCGAGATGTTGAAGATTTGCTTCTTGGAAAAGCAAACTATGGTCTAAATGGATGTTTTCTTTGAATAATCAAAGTTGAGCCCGGGCCCAATTTCATAGAGCTGCTTAAATATTGCTTAATAATTTTCTGCTTAGCAAAAATGAGCGGGACACCAGTCACAAATTGTACGTGTGACATGATATTTTTTGCTAGTAAGCTTATTCTGGTGAGCATAATTTTCTAGTCCTTAGCTACCTTTTCTGCTTTTGCCGCACTATAAAATTGGGACTGGGCCAATTTCTTGTTGCGAAGGAACAAATTGGTGGGGAACCTGCCACAAATACCCCTGGTAACCCTGCTTCTGCTGGCCAAACCCATTCTGCGCTCACATCAAAAGAAACCCAGATCTGTAACCTATTTCATGGCAATGCTTTGCCGTGTGTGAAAAGTCAACGCTTACAGCAGCAGAACAACCCGCGCTTATACGTAAGAGCATTTTATAGGACAGCATGGTATTTTGGCTTGTGCGGGTGCATACCTCACACAACTAATATCATTCTTTGCTGACACAGTTAGCACAGAAATTTGTCGCTAAGCCTGTTGTCGAAGAATGGTGACCGTAAACACAAAATGCTGCTGTACTCAGAGCCATGAAATGTTAATGCCAAGAAATATTCTTGAACCAATGTCCCCAAAAAACAATGCTGTTACATGTATGTGCCTTGGCTTTGTCCAATTCTGATAGCAGGCATTTTAATAACGACTACCAGGCCTGCAGTGGAATTACACCTTGCTCTGGCCTTGGTGCCCCGTCAAAAGTTTCCCTAAACTTGAAGATTTTCCGATGGAAGTGCCCTTTGCAAAATGACCCTCTCCAAGATGAACTCCAGGCCTGGACTGCCCAATTCAACGTAAATCATGCATAAAAATGTGTCCTATACATTATGTATATTATATACAAATGACCTTTTCTAGTTTGATTTTGATCAGATTGAAAGTTCTGGACTGACAGTCCTGTAATACCCCCCCCACCCCCAAAAAAAACGTTCACTTTCAGCACCAAGAGACTACTTAACATCATATGAAAAAAAAGTGACAATCACTTGATGATTTCTAGGTTCAGAACTGGTCGTGTTGGCAAAAGGTTTTGTTTTTTTGAACTCTCTGAATCAAAACAAGGTATAAAACTTTTTATTTTTAAAAGGGAGGATAATGCCATCGTCTGGAATGAGCTTGTTGAGTTATTTCAACCAAATAAAGCACCCATGCACCTTATCTGCATTAGGGATCAACTTTGTCAAATCCACACAACAAATGATTGGATTTTGTCGATGTGCAAGTTCAGTAAAATGTCGTTTATATTTTTTTAATAACGTGAATATTCATGCCAGGCCGTTTCAAAATTAGCCAGAGTGGCTTGCGGCTACGTCACTCTGTCAACATGCATTGAAGCATAGAATGACATGAGAAACACTCTTAGCAACAGCCAAAACCCGCCAATTTCAAACACGACCCAGTACAGCGCTTTGGGACCGATTTTAACCCCCCCAAAAAAAATAATAAACTGCTCGTTAACTTGATCTGATTTTTTGTTTTACACACATAACAATGGCACTGTGATAACGGATAAACTCAACATGCTCACAAAAAACAGGAGCATTTATTTTATTTTAATGCTGATATAATAAATATAGGTAATTAACGGTTATAATTTTTGAAATGTACACATGAACAGGTTAATTTATTAATTTATCTAATTCTTTTCTTGTTTGGGACTATCAAACGCTCCTTTCCTTAGAAACAATCCTGCATCCATCATAGAGCTGCTCAAGCAATGCTTCAGTGTTATGTTAACCAAAACTCAACAGGACACCAGTCACAGACGATTATGTGTGATATGTTATTTAGGCTGGTAACCTTAATCTGGTAAGCACAATTGAATACACCTATCCATTAAGCCACGCCCATTTCTCATTGACCAATCACAACCGCGAAATCTGATCACCATTTGAGCTGTTTGGTGATCGGGTTTCGCGGCTGTGATTGTCAACTCGTAAGGAGGCGGGGCTTAATGGATCGATCTATTGTGCTAAAAAGCTACTTGTTTTAGCTGAAGCAGCTCTATGAAATCCAGGTGTGGATGTAGGTACTCTATTAAATCACCCTTTGCAAAATTACAAAATTAGCTTGGCTGTTCCAGAGACCATTTTGTTTTTAGCCTAGGCCTAACTTCATGCTAACCATGGTTTATGCAGGGCTTAACTCATCAGGCAGTGCAGAATCAAAGTATTAACTTATCTTGGATTCTCACGGATCTCAGAGGTTGATTTCACAAAGCACAAAGACTCATCTTAAGATGAGTTGTCAACACAACCACAGTGATTTGTATTGTGACATCACACTTTGCTTAGCAATTAAGATTGACACACTTGGGTTGATCAATCTTAGCTATTTGTGAAATCAAAGACAGAGCTCGTCAAGATTTAATGCTTAACTACTACATCCAAAGAAGTTCTTGTTATCGTTTTCTCAAGTACAGATAAACCACAACGGTAACATCATAAGGGTTCAAGTTGCTAAATCTAAAACAGACAACCATATGTTTTGTTTTATTTAACTTGTTATTAATATCATTATCATTATAGTGCCACTGTACTTTAAAAACAAATATAACACTGGTGTACAACATGCAACTCCCACCGGTTTGACCGTACCAGGGAGTCACAAAGACCAGAGCACACGCATATAGTATAATAGTCAGCGATACAATACAACGTATGTTTAACACAAGAGTTAAGTCACACACACTCACACACATGTCGATGGGTTTGCAGATCCGCTCTATGCACAGCATTACGAGGGAGCCCTTTAAGTAAACAACCGCTGTATCCAGAGCATTAGGCGTACTAGTGGTAATGATGCACTAGTTGTACTTTTTAGGAGCTGTTTACTTGTGTTGTTATTTATAAGATCATAAGGGACCTAGTGCAGTGAGATTCGCTACATCAGCACAGCATTGCTGTTTGTGACGAGCGTGCACAGCAGGGGTGTTTACATGCAGGGCCCATGCAATTTCATAGAGCTGCTTAACGGCCGATTCTGTGCTTACTGCACAAGTTTCTATTTCATAGCGCTGCTAACCGTAAGCACTCGAAAAGGCTGGCTTACCTTCAGGTGCTTACTGCACGGAAATGAATGACGTAACAATGCAAATAAATTGTGAACGCGCAAGATGGCCGCCTTATTTTCTTGCTAACCTGTGAAATACGCTTATAATGCTTAAGCAAATTTTTCTGCTACATTTAGCACAAAAATACGCTTACCATTAAGCAGCTATATGAAATGGGGCCCTGATAAATGAGCACATGGTCCCCTTCTCACTGGTGACATAGTGCGATCTGAGTCTGCAGTATGGTCCATTCTGCCTACTCCAAATGATGGAACCTATTTCATAAAGCTGCCACTGCACACTTTGCTAATAAAGCAGTATCTCGCAAGGCAGGAAACTGGTTACCAGCCAAAACACAATGTCATATGTCATAAACATCACTCTTGACTGGCTCCCTGCAAATTGATTTTAGTTGCCTTGAAACAAAACTTTGCGAGGCAGTACTTTCTGCCGTACAGCTTTATGAAATTAGGACCCCCCCTAAAGAGAGAATGGTGACCACCGACAATGAGAGATGCAAATGTCCCCTCGTGATCAACCTTCCCAGTCCCGGCAAGTACCACAAACGCAGACTCTGCAAACCCGCTACATGTTATCGCTATAACCTCGGTTTAGAACCGCCCTCATTTTCAATGTCGGGCTTCAGGAGGTATGAAGGGGACAACTTGAGGGCGCTGTTCAGAGTACAGAAAAAACTGTTTGTGACGATGACGACCTGGTCACCCTGCCCTCGACTCCTCCCCGCCATACGTCCATCCCAGTTTAGTTCTCTTTCTTAACTCATACAGTTGTAAAGCAGCCGTTGAATCTCCAGAGCACCTCGTGGACATTGAACTATTGAACACAGTATTGCTATCTTTTCTTTTTTGTTTTGTTTTAAGAGCATTTTATTTTTTTTAATTTTTTTTTTTAATCCCAACTCTCCGTCCCCCTCCTCTGGATGCAGAAAGGGCAGTTTTGTTCACAGAGCATGGAAGCTTTTCTGTCAAGGTGGTGTTTACAATGCTACTACGGGGCTAGCATCGTCATGTTGTGTACAGCCACATGATGCCCCGCAGGCTGTAGAGAAGACAAGCCTGCATCTTGGCTTCCATCACCATCAGGTTCACATGCACCTGGAAGGGGAAATCAACATCGAGACGTTATTGGCTGTCGGGAAGAGAAGGCAGGCCTGACCCCTTAGCCTCCTGCTCCGTTAGGTTTACAAGCAACTACTTTTTTTTTTCTTTTTTCGCTGTACTTGTCTTTAAATAAATAATTATTGTCTCCTTTTACTCTTTAAGTAATTTTTATTGTTGTAAAGCGCCCTCGGGGTTGGTTCAGCGTGAGGCGCTCTATAAATCTAATTATTATTTTTGTTGTAATAAGCACAGAGTATAACTAGTTAATGGTTGGTGTAAAGAAGGTTGGTGTAAAGAAGGTAGGCTGTAGAGGAGACTACACAGTAGCCAACCCCTCCAGGTACCTACATGTTCATTGTAATGAGCACAGAGAAATTTCTGGTCACTGAGAAACGGCTTGAGACAAAACTACATGCAATTTATTCATTTCCAGCTTTCTGATAATACTGTACGCAGTGTTCATTCATTCATTAAAAGTTTATGAAAAATCAAACTGCAACCAAAATGGCAGAATTGAGTGCTTAAAAAGGAACACACCCAATACATCACATGGAACATTAAAATCCATCAATTATTAGTGTTGTACATGTAGGTGTCGAGTCCTGGACTTTTGATGACTTATGAGTCACACTTGACTCAAGTCACATCAGCATAAGACTAAGTCTAAGAGTCAGGCTTGGGATGGAGGTTGATCGGCTGCACAACCTTGTGGTTGAACTTCCAAGGCTGATCATGTTGCCAAGAGTTCCCATCAATGTATAGCTATTAACTTCAATTACTCTACTAATTCACCAACCAAAACTTTGCACACTATATTGCAAGCTTGGCTTTAACTAAGAGAGGTTTGCGGTAACACCATGTTCAAATCTCTTTTGAGTTACTTTCACATGACCTTACTAAAGAATATCCCTACAAGAATGGAGTTGATGTTTTTTAGTTTCTGAAAGACGCACCTTTTCCGAGTGTTTGAAATCCCTCCAGAATGATTCGTAATCCTTGATGGTGACCTTCTCCGGGTAGCAGCAGACGGTCTTGATGTACGTCTTGAGGGCGCGGTCCATCAGCGAGTTGACCCCACCGTAGTCGTAGTCGTCATGGCGAATGCCGTACAGCGAGTGGATGTAGTTCCAGATGGCACGCCTTAACAGTGATGTATTAACCTGCTCTTTCTTGCCCATACTGGAGGGTCAGGGTGAAAAGAGGGACAGAAGAGAAATGAGAATAAGAGGTTTACAACAAAATATATACATTGGGGACTATAAGGTTAGTATTTCATCACATCACATTGATATCATTGCTGAAGTTTCAGTCAATGGATAGTACACTCTTTCATAAAAATATGGTTATATTGTGGCTAATTTTGGCTAAGCAATATTAGTTAAAAAGTAGCTCTTTTCTAAGAATCTCAATATTAATATAGTAATAATAGTGAATCATTCTTGTACAGTGCATTCCATCAATAGCAACACCCTAATGCACAGTGTAGGCATGAAACCTACTTAATGATAATAATAATAATAATTATAACACCCCTAACAAATATTCTGCCTTTTCATTGGTTTAGAGCGCGTCACATGATATGTCTTAGTTTTACTAGAAACGGCGGCTGTGTGATAGTGCATCGTTTGCTGTGTGATAGTCCGACGACTATCACACTGCGTGCAGTACCTCAACGTCTTTTTTACCCACCTCGAACCCAATCAGTTGTGCATCTGTGTATCTGAAATGCGCTTACGAACGTTGCGTGTACGAGGATGGTAAATAGCACGCTCCGGGGTTCACCTCGGGAGTCGTAGTTTTAACCATAGCACTCGAAGCAGTCAATATTTGTATACTAGTTCTTATATAGCACTGTGTAGGCATGAAACCTACTTATTGAATAATAACTAGTTCTTATATAGCACAATTTACAATATTGTATCAACACGCTTTACTTTAGTGCCCTGGTCATTGGGCCAATAACATTCCTTTTTAATCTTTCTCAGCTCCCTGGGGAGTATAAAGCCTGAGCTGCCTTGGCGCTCCGAAACTTTTTCATACACAATATCAACCTCTACCCTCACAGGTACCCATTCATACCCCTGGGTGAAGAGAAGCAACTATAGTAAAGCATCTTGCTGAAGGACACAAGTGTCATGACCGGGATTCGAACCCACACTCTGATGGCTTAACCACCAGAACTTGAATTCGATGCTCTAAACCGCTCGATCAAGAACAATTCTTAAACTACACATTTTACACATAATAATGCATGACAAAATTTCACTGAACAATTGTGAACAAAATGGCGGGAGAAATGTTTGAAAAGTTACATGCCAACCAGATGGGTTTTCAGTGAATTCTTACAGGAATTCTATTTGGACTCTAACTCGACTACTTACGTATTGTATGTCAGGTTGTACGCTAGTCTGAACTTGTCATCCAGCATCGGCGCAATGTCCGGGTAGTAACGATTCAGTAACGAGAAACCTTGATCTTCCCAAGTGTAATCCTGCAAGAAAGAAGTGTAAAAGATGCTTAGCAATAATGGTCAACCCCCTCTTGAATTTAGTCTCTGTTGTACAATTCCTAAACCATGGTCAAGACCCTGATGCAGGATAGTCGAGACAATAATCAATAAATCTAAACAAAACTCGGGAAGAAGTCATCAAAATCAGCCAGATATTATTTGTGTTTCCTGCTGAAAAGAAAACAATCTTCACAAACCAGCTTTAGCAAAGCGGATTTCTCGGGCAGTATTTCCCTTTACACTGATCCGCCATGTGCATGTAGAGCTTCCAAAGTATTTTACCAATACATGACAATACAGAGTTACATAATGTTTCTTTTCATTGCTGTCCCCAGTTCGAGGCTCTACACGCAAACGGCTGACCGTGCATAGGGTGAATTGAATACGCTCTTATCACCTCTACCTACCTGCGCTCTGAATGTGGGTATCTGTGAGATCTCTCCCCTTTTGGCAAAGTCCATGTACTTAAAGTCTGGCTCCGTTAGGTAATGTGAGAGATCCGATCTGTCTTGGCAAGTCTCATCGCTAGGTGGGGACACTGGGAAGAGGGGAGGGTGAGAGAAAATAACAATGTTAAATTCATAACAACTGACTACAACTGTAACCTGCTAAGGTTTATACGTATGAACAAAAAAACATGTCTATTTCTGGCATTGAATGTCTGGTTCGTATTAGAGTTCACTACTGATTGTGCGCATGCGCAATCGTATCCCATAGAAATCCTTATCAACCAGAGGGCAGTATAGAGTTTATAAACAGCTGACTAGAACAAATTACTGTACAATATAATACTGACTACATTGTAGATCCAGAAATATCGATTGTCAGTGTCCAATAGTGCCCCCTAATGCAGTCAACATGAAGTAAGTCAATATGTTTTATAATTAAGAACAACCAAGGCAGGACTCATGCTTAAAAATCAAACACTACAAATTTGAATGAGAATACAAGAGACATTTTTGCAGCACATAATGCAGGAGCCTGTTTGCACAACACAAAACATAAAATAATGAAATATATGAATCAATTTGTTATAAAAAATGTTGATTCAAACAGGTCGACTCCTTTAGCAGGCCTGGAATTTTATCTTTGAGAGGGCAAGGCCTTTTTCATTTTGCAAAGGGGCACTTTCAATGGAAAAACCTTTAAGTCTACAGAAACTTTTGAAGGGGCACCAAGGCCAAGACCAGGGGCCACAGAGGCCATTGCTCCGTGTACATGTAATTCCAGGCCTGTTTTAGAGTCCCTTGAAAATCAGAACAAAGCATTACCATAACATAGCAGAAACATAATACATACACCACATAGAGAAACCAACCCCATTCCCACTGAGTCAACTTAAAGATCCACAAACAACCGATGGCAAAGCCACCACTAAACATGTACTCACATTCCACGTTCTGCTTCTCCACTTTCTCAAACTTCTTGAGTTTTTCCTCCTGGGTCTCGTCTGGCTCCGACTGCTCCTCCAGCTCTCGTAGCTTCTGCATCAACGTCTCTACGTTACTACTTGCTCCTTCCATTTCCTTCAAGAAGAGAAAACCGAAGTGGATAAAGATCTTGGATGATGAATAATCCATTAACCTGTTCCCATAGCAACTGCTTAGGGATCCAATAGATGTGTACAATGTCAATACATGTACGATACACAGCGTGTCGTGGCCGAGTGGATAAGAGTCACCTAACTCAAGCTTTGGTGTTTCTGATCAGCAGAGTGTGGTCTTGTGACACTTGTGTCCTAAAAGCAAGACACTTAACCAGTATTGCTCCTATGCAAAAGCTTGCCCATAACTTATGTGACATAGCAACTGGATTTAGTCTGAGGAATTCCAAATAATGTGGAATTCCTTGAGCATTCAATTGTGATTGAGCAAGGCAATGTACCAGACATCATTCAAATCAAACTCACAATATGGCTGATTGATTGGTCTACTGATTACTCGTACGAAACTCACCTCTGATGAGTAGTTGTTGTTGGATGGGCTTCCCGGGTCCTCGCCAACAGAGGGCAGCCTACAGGTGTGCCCTCCCTCCATGTCAATCTCCGGGTTGATGCCGCACCCAAAGACCATGCCAGCCATGGAGCTGAAGTGAGTGGTAAGAACAATGGCCTGGACTAGCTCTGATAGTGCCCAACTGTGTGGTCCCTTTAGTAAATCCTGGGGGAGATCAATTCAAAACAAAATCAAGAAATTTCCTGCCACGAAACCATCACCAGGGCCCTATTTCATAGAGCTGTCCGAATACAAAAAGTTGAGAAAGCATACAAAAATCATGCTTAACAGTCTACGGTAACCAGCTAAAATACCAAGTCACATGTACAGTTTGTGACTGGTATCCTGCTCATTTTCGCTTAGTATCAAATTTTTCAGAAATATTTTCTGCTTGAGCAGCTCTATAAAATTTGGCCCACGCAACAACGGTCAATGCTAATGTGGCAATCCACATTACTTATTAATTTTATAGATTAGCTATTTACATGTATCAGCATGGGCACTTGCAAAGCATTGTTTCAAAAAGTTTAAAAACTTGCCGACAAAATTGTTATGAGCAATGCAATGGAAGTGAGAAGAAGAAATCCACAGGCACCAAAAAAAAAGACAAAAAATTATACAACCAGCAATTTCCTGACATTTGGACAAAAGTCTAAAAGAGCACTGACCCTCATATCACAATGCTATCACCTTTATTTAAACTGGCTAGAGGCACATTCAACTTCAAATATGCATCTAGGTTTAGCAACTGTGCATTATGAATTTATGCTTGTCGAACAGACGTTTTTCTAGCTCGTGGCATACTGCTGGGAATCCAAGCTTCCGTTGCTGTTGCGCTTGGTGCCAAATAAATGTATGCCAGAACACGTCCGGGATTTGCGGCATAACTCCACGGCCCAATTTCATAGAGCTGCTTAAGCACAAAAAGTATCTAAGCACAACAAAAGTATGCTTACCAGAATAAGGTTACCAGCCAAACTGCCATGTCAGTAGTACATTTTGTGACTGGTATCCTGCTCTTTTCTGCTTAGAAGACAATTGTTAAGCACTATTTTCTGCTTAAGCAGTTCTATGAAATTGGGCCCACATCACAAACACATATGTACGTACCTCTATGTGTTCTTTGGTGAGTAGCCATGGTTGATGGACGAGTAGTTTTATGAGCGTGGCGAGCCGTCTGAGCTTGTCCGGGATGAACGCCAGCCCTCGTAGCCACTCGGGGTCCCCGCCCTGGGCTAGGAACTCATTCTCCTGTAATCTCACGATGTAGCTGCATTGGTGTCGGGCTGTGGCCTACAATCGGGAAAGGATGATAAAGCAAACTCAATTATCCATAATCATAAATAAAGTGAAAATACAAACAAGGAAAACAACAGTCAGTTTTTGCGGCAAATTTTGATAACTGGGCCCAATTTCATGGTTCTGCTTGCCGCCGAATTCGGCGCTTGCGATCACCATTCTGCGCTTACTGAGCAAGTCCAGAATTTCTGCGCTAGCTGTGTAAGCGTAGAATGACTAGTAACGTGGACTATGCAAGCGCACAAGCAAAAATTCCCTGCTAACCCATGAATTACGCTTTGCGGAATTCCCTGTTTCTGTAAGCCCCAATTCTTGCTTACGGTAAGCAGAGCAATGAAATTGGGCCCCCGATGATTGGCATGAATTACAAAACATAAAATAGTTCCCAAGTTACATGTCCCTGTTTACCAGCATGACAACCATGTTTGGCACAGATCCAGAAATACTTGAACTACTTTCAGAGTTAGAGGTTTCTAAAGCTGGGCTTGATTGTAGTACATGTACATGTATGGGGGATTATTTACATAAAATCTGTAATTCCAAATTGAATAGTTATCTGGTACATGTGTGTAGAATAGTGTAACTTGCTTTGTTGTCAAACATAATATATTCGAGCTCCCAACATTTTGGTCATACAATCAAGGAGTTGTTGTACAACAATCAGGAAAGTTTTGAAATAATAAGAATTGCATTCAACATAATTGGAAAAGGTTTCCATAATCAGAAAGATTTCTAAATTTGTGCTTCAGAACAATGTTGGCCTATTGGCTACTATTGTGCCTCTGAGCCTGATACAAGTTGGTGCACAAGCTTGAACAGCTTGAAATTACATTCATCTTTTAAAACAAAATTACATTTATCATGAACAATTGCTCATCATTTTTTGTCCACCATTTTCCTTCCGTTGTACAATCACAATAAACAAATGACACAAGAGAAAAGGAAACCAAATTTGACTGTCATGGGACCACTTGTAACCACAAGCCGGCAGGGTTTAAACAATCTATAAAACCGATCCTCAAAATCACAATTACATGGAAAAGGTTGTTGATGAAAATACCATTACTAAGGGCAGAAATTAGGCGATAAGATTGTAAACTTTGTAAATTGCATTCAACATAAAAGTAAAAGGTTTCCATAATCAGAAAGATTTTCAAATTAAGTGCCTAAGAACATGGAAAGATTGGTTGATTTTCAGGGAACATTCTGCAGAGTATTCTGCAGAGAACATTCTGCAGTATCTGGAAGAGCTGGCAGCTCTCAATGTGTACACATATACATTGTAAAGTGAAATGTATTTTGGTTTTGCGAGTACAATTCCAAGTAGACCTTACAAAATATACATTAACAAATATTTCAGAAGTGTTAGATCTACATGTACAGTACAGTGTATGTAGAATCACCAACTGCATTTCAGTTTTCTGTGGAACAGGGGAAATAATTAGAAACAGGGTGGATACGAGGACATCTGTTGATCAGCTAGAAAGCTGCAAGCCTGATATAAAGCTGGGTAGTATGGTTTGGGTAACATGGACAGAAAAATGTACAAAACTGTGTACACAAATAGGAGTAGTTCAAGTTCAACACATACAGTCTACATGAGTTCTACAGGCCTTGCTCTAACTAATACCCTACAGGCAATCCTATCTTGCACAATGCACATGCACTCCATGCAGCATGATCTCCAATGGGAGCAATGGAGGTCAACAAACTTCAGCTGGCATGATCAGCCCACTACCAAGCCCACCTCCATCATCCAATCAGAGAACGCCATGCACTCAGGCAGCAGAGAACAGCACAGAGCTCTACAGCTCTCCCATAAATTGCAACTTGTTTTTTAGCTGATACCTGGGAATTTGTTTTGGAAAATTGCCATTGTGAAAAAAATTGCTGGTCTTGTATCCAGAGCAAGATGGGAAGTCATAAACTTTTAAAAGGCTAATTGTCAGATTTCAAAGATTAGTGTCTCATAATACAATTAAGTACAAGTCCATACAAACTCAATGTATGAATTACACCTTAAAGATGGGCTGCAAGGTCAAATTCAGTTTTGTGATGCACTCTATCCAATAGATATCACAAAGTCCTCACGAAAGTGGGGGGGAAACATTACAACTCTGCACCCTCACGTTAAAATGGTGTAAAATGTTGTTTTATTTGATCGACTCTTTCAGAACAAAATTTGAAACACGACATCATCACAAACAAAAAGAGTCTGTACATTTCAAAGAGGAACTTTTGAACCAGTCAAATTGTAAACATCAATGCCAATTTAATTGATTACACCAGAATTCAAGATTGAACAATAAATTCCCTGTACAAAACTGTACGAACCTTATATTTGAAATGTGATGCCATCGAACGCTTTTCGATTTGACCAAAATTGCACTTGAAGAGTATCAAACACAGTGGCATTTTACACTGTTTTACCGTGAGGTAGAGACTTGAAATTGTTCCCCCATTTTCATAAAGATTCTATTGGAGCATTAGGATATCTCAAAACAGCATTTGACCTTAGAGCCCCTCCTTTAACATTGTAATAAACGATAACAAGCTGAGTACAAAACGTCAACATGCTGGTAGTTTTTCTTCAAATCATGCCCAAATCAATCTCTTTCGTTAGCGAAACCCAATCCTTTTCTAAATACATTAGAAGAGGAAATTTGGCCTTCCTGATGCCACCACACCACAAATTTGATTTCATCGGCTGAATGAGCCCAGACACAACACAGCAGTGTATTTTTAAGCAACACCTGCATCACTTAACACACAGACTATACGCGCAGACGCCTGGACATCACTGGGCCCTTTCTTGAAATGCAAGACAATTTGTTTCCATGTGGGGGGGGGGGGGGGGGGGGGGTCATGAATAGATGCTGCAACAACCCAAACCCAAAAGGCTAATTTTCAGATTTCAAAGATTAGTGGCTAATATTAAATAATACACTACAGTGTACGTACAAGTCCATACAAGTAGCCTGCAATGTATGAACTACACCTTAAGGAGAGTATCAAACACAGTGGCATTTTACACTGTTTGTACCGTGAGGTAGAGACTTGAAATTGTTCCCCCATTTTCATAAAGATTCTATTGGAGCATGAGGATATCTCAAAACAGCATTTGACCTTTGAGCCCCTCCTTTAACATTGTAATAAACGATAACAAGCTGGTACAAAACTTCAACATGCTGGTAGTTTTTCTTCAAATCATGCCCGTTCGTTAGCGAAACCCAATCCTTTTCTAAATACATTAGAAGAGGAAATTTGGCCTTCCTGATGCCACCACACCACAAATTTGATTTCATCGGCTGAATGAGCCCAGACACAACACAGCAATGTATTTTTAAGCAACACCTGCATCACTTAACACACAGACTATACGAGCAGACGCCTGGACATCACTGGGCCCTTTCTTGAAATGCAAGACAATTTGTTTCCATGTGGGGGGGGGGGGGGGGGGGGGCATGAATTGATGCTGCAACAACCCAAACCCAAAAGGCTAATTTTCAGATTTCAAAGATTAGTGGCTAATATTAAATAATACACTACAGTGTACGTACAAGTCCATACAAGTAGCCTGCAATGTATGAACTACACCTTAAGGAGAGTATCAAACACAGTGGCATTTTACACTGTTGTACCGTGAGGGAGAGACTTGAAATTGTTCGCCCATTTTCATAAAGATTCTATTGGAGCATTAGGATATCTCAAAACAGCATTTGACCTTTGAGCCCCTCCTTTAACATTGTAATAAACGATAACAAGCTGGTACAAAACCGTCAACGTATCTCCTCCAATCATTTTATGCTCACATCCAATCCTTAAGTGATTTTTAAACCAACTCTGTTATTCCGTTAAACCCAATCCTTTTATCCATACATCAGAAGAGGAAATTTGGCCTTCCTGATGCCACCACACCACAGATTTGATTTCATCAGCTGAATGAGCCCAGACTCAACACTTTACACAACACAGCCATGTATTTTTAAGCAACACCTGTATCACTTAATACACATAAGCGCAGACAGACGTCTAGACATTACTGGACTTTTTCTTGAAATGCAAGACAATTTGTTTCCAAGGGGGGGGGGGGGGGGGGGGGCATAAAGAGATGATGCAACAACCCACATTTTTAGCGGCAACCAGGCAACTGCCTCAACTGCCTCAATGTGTGACACTTCAAACTGTGTCTGAATGAGTCTGCCTGATTTGGGCCTTATTCATAACGTTTTTGATTTCAATTAAAAAAAAAACTAAATTAAGGCCAACGAAAAAACAAAAAACAAAAAACGAACAGTCTCTTCATCATTTGCACGTCCACGACTGAAATTGCCATCAGAAGAGTATCGGTAACACAGACAGGCTTAGCAAGACGATCCGTTTAATTTGAAACCATCAACATCTCTTGTGCTGAATGAACCTTCAGGACAGTTTCACAGGATCTTGAAGAGTTTTAATTTTCCCTTCGTCATCAAGCCGACTTGATAAGGGCACAGGAAGCTAACCGATCAATACCAGTGCAATCTCTATATATCCAGCCAGCCCCCCCAATCTAGCAGCCCTCTTCGCCTCAGATCTCTCTCGACTTCCTAATGAAGAGAATTCTTGCCAGGGCAGGTGAGGAATTCACCGCTGGCAATAAGGTTTCAAGTCCTCCTCCGCACTCCTCCTCTCTACACGGGAGCCGTTTGCTATTTATTGTCCCAAGAATACCAGATAAAATTAAGAAAGGTCAGTGAAACTGCTAAATGTTAGGCAAGTAGATACAGCTGCTTGATTGCCCGGATTAACTTCTGTATATCTGTAACTTCTTTTGACATATTGACTTGGCCCCCTTTGGAACTTTAGCTTGGGCGATATCCCAGCCCATCACAATCCCTTAGCTCTCCACGCATCACAGATTCTGGTTAAGATACCAATGACCTAAACCAAGCAGCAAGCATGATCAGTTAGCATGTAAACTTCTGAATCAATCAAACTCACAATAATTCAGGAGAAGGGGGTTTTCGGAGGTTTATGTGAATTACTTAACAATAGCCAACCTGTGAACAATTCTGGGATTGATGTGTTCTTTCCCTTGAGTAAAACAGGAAAGGCTAGGCCTGGAATTACACAGAAGCCACGGAGGCAATGGCCTCTGTTGCCCTTGGTGTAGGCCTTGGGTGCTCCTTCAAAAGTTTCCCAAAGACTTTAAGATTTTACAAAATGAAAATGGCCTTGCCCTCTCAACGCTGAAATACCAGGCCTGAAAGGCATTTTGAATATTCCCCCGTCAGGTTAATCCTTGCGACAGGTTATCTTAGTATTCACAGTGGATGATTTAAACAGATCTATCATGTTTATAACAACTACGAGTTAATATGAACTGTCTTGATGTCGATTCAAATTGTTTGTCAGCCGGGTGCTGTGCGCAATTTACAAATCCATGCATAAAGCAATTTGTTTTAACGCAACTGAAAAGACCTTGGCAGTGTTCCGTTCATCGTTCTCACAATGTCTGATCAAGCAAATGAGCGATGAGGGAGACCATTCAAAAGGGAGCTTCACACGTAAATGCCCCCTTCATTACACATGTTATACAGAACCATTTGCATGTAAAGCGATACAAATTTGCACTTTACGGTAAACACTTTCTATTCAGCCACACGCGTGTACATATGTACAAGATTTTTTTTTTTACATAGTCATCTGTCATGTGTGGTAAAAACAAAACGGCTACAAGTACAGATAGGGATGGTGTATTAATTAATGCTAAGATTATTTTTCCATCTGTCTGTACTTCTAAACATTTTCACAGAAGTATGAACTCTGGACAGCGATGGGGAAAATTTAATGTTCGTCGTAAAACAGATGAAAATATTTGTTCTTTAATACGCAAGGACAGATTGAAAAATATTTGTATCGTGGAAAGGAAGGAGGGGGGCTTGATAGAACCATTCAACTCGGTACTAATGGGGCACTTTTGGAACGCTAAGTGGCAGGAGACTTAGCAGGTAAATCCATTGTTCTCGGTATTGTGCGCATGCTCAGAACTACATGAACAATGGACATTTACATGTACCAGGTGAGTCTGCTGCCACCTAGCGCTCCAAAGTATCCCATTTGAAAAAGATTCAATCCTGAGGAGCCACAATGTTCATTTATTGAGTATTTTAAGTTGGAGCATGAGGGATTTTAACCCCCAAAAAATTTATCACTAACATGCTTTCCATCATCTTTTTATTCAAAGCATAAAATTGAAGGCAGTGACACGACCAAAGTACTTGGGAGAATAACAGTTTGGTTTGCAGCACCCACCATTATTGCGATGAAGTGCCTGTAGTCGAACGGCAGCGCTCCGTCTCCGCGCAGCAGAAAGTCTTGCGTGCGTAGGAATGCCTCTAGATAGCTGGGGTGCAACCCCATCACCGTCGTTAAGTGGTCTAACCGGTTACTCTGCAGAAAGACATCGATGAATAACTCTTTGGCCTGGATCAAGAGAAAGGAGACAAAGAAAAAAAAGGAAAAAAATAACTTGTCAATTCGGTTTATGTTTTTGTTGCATTTCATTTGAATGGAACTATCTGGCTCTGAATGAAGTACATTATATATGAGTGTGTTTTTCTCCACAATTTTCAAAATTGGGATGGCATTCTTGAAATCATGGAAAAACATAACGTCAAAGCATGAAGAAACATGTGTTTCAAGCCGTCTGTTTTTATTTTTAAAGGAACATTTTTATTTTGCAGAGAGGTATATATAAGAAGTAACTGTATTTAGTAAACTTGCGGGTACAACCATATGTGTAAAATCTCTTTTGGGAGGAGTGTTGGCTCTGAAAAGAGCTGGTGTGGTCTCGGCGTTTAGAACAGTATACTCTGCTCGACTTCAGGAGAACACAGAGACGTTTATTAAAAGGACTTTTATGAACAAGAGGGGAATGTTACAAATCCTGAATACATGTAGTTAACAAGGGGCACTTAGTGCAAGCCAACACCAGGGGAACAGAGGCAGTAGCCATACAGCCTGCTCCCTTAACACTAGTCCACTGGCCAAATGCCAGAGTAATAACACCCGAGGACCAGGCAAACTTCACTCTTAGAAGTAGTCCGGCTGGCTAGTCCAGTGTTGAACACATCTTATATAAAGTATGGACAAGTGAAAAAGCTGGTGGACTTGTGAAATGACAGGCTCACTAGTCCTGCTGGCTAGGCACCGAACAAGTGAAGGGGGAAACCCTGCACTAGGGTATTACCATGTGTCCACAGTTGCTTTTATTATAGGTAATAATAATAACAATAATAATACTGGCTTCTTATTATCCGTCACTCAGTGATGCTCACTGCACTTCAACAGTCAGTATTTTCCTGCAAGGTATGTGGAGCTACATTTTTTAAGTTTGAGGCCTATTTCCTTTACATGTACATAACAGCATGTAATGGTTTACAAAGTACACCCTATTACATGTATGACTGCAACAGTTTTTTTCCCCAAATTATTTGTCAGTCAATTTCCAAAAGCTTTGTCGATGCAGAATAAAAAGTACTTCAGCTTGTCGGGTACAAGATCTACAAAACGGTTACTCTATATTTTGCTGTTGTTCATCAACAGTGTCCGTGTAACAATGGCTATGAATGTCTCTGCAGTACTTCTACACACAATCAAATGGCACTTGTTTTCCCTTTCAGTCTTAAAAAAAAATATATAATAATTTGTTCCGTTACAAATTTTACAATCTTCCCACAGTAATAGCAACTTGTGGAAGCACTTTAAAGTTAGTTCACACCAAAAAAACACCATATCGCCTCCTGATACTGAACTTTGTCATTGTAAATGTTTGACAACATTTAACCCATGGAAGTTTCCCATAACAAGTACATTGGGCTACCTCTTCTTATGAAGCAAGTTAATCGCTGCTAACAAACTTTCCGATCGCCGAGAGAGTGTTCGGGGAGAATTTAATAGGAAGCAGTGCCAGGAATTTCTGCTATTTTTAGCAGGAATGCACGGGCACATCAATTTGGCTGAAAGCTTCCTACAAGGATCACGAAGAAGAAAGAAAAAAACATGTTTTCAAAAGCGGCAGCTTTCCTGCACTTTGCAGGAAGGGTGAGAAAAATATTGTATTTAAGCGGCCCGCTGAGTGCTTTATTTCTTTGGCTTGTAATAAAATCCCCGTGCCACGGAGTCCTCCCCAGGGTATACAATAACTGTGAATGTTCATTGATTTGACATTTCGGATTGTCACAGTTTAAGACTCCTGCTTGCTTGTAGGTGTAGGCCCCTTTTTTTTGTAACCCATATCTTATTTGACTTTTGGAGTTGGCAGGTTGGGGGCGGGGCGGGGGCGGGGGCTTACAGATTACTCTGCAACTTCCAGGCTAAAGTACGCGACCTTCCACATCCATGTCTGGCTTTTATTATCTTCTTAAGTACCCCCTGGTTGTCATTTTGTCATTGTATTTGGTGGAACACCACATTTTGATCAACTTGAACTTTGGTCTGTATGTTTTATGATAAAAAACTTCAACCACTGACAAGCTTCATTTCAAACACAACCGCATGGGGACCCCTTTTTGATGTGGTAGTGACTCAGTTAGCGTGCTGTCAGTTTCAGTAGGATTTCAGACGAGGTTTCACAAGTTTGCACATTTCAAAATTGCATTGTCAAATTTCTTAGAGTGAAACAGCCAATCAGTAACTTACTAGTGCTTATCTTATTGTACTATTAAGTGTGTGTAGGGCCCTACAATATTTGTTCAAGTCCAGGACTAACGAACCCTTAACCCGCCCCTCTCCCTCTATACATGTAGGTCAGAATTATCAGAGATGGATTGCGTATCAATCATCTGACATTGCCTAATCCCCACCCTTCAGGGTAACTCCTTCCTATCTTGGCATATAAAGCCACAAAGGCAATTTTTGTTTCCTTGTCCTAACCTACAATCTAGGCCAAAATGATTGGGCTACGTCACAATAAACATACCCTCCCCTGTTCAATGTTCTTAACCCTAGCTCGAGCGCAGACCGTGCAATGAGAGCCAACAACATTGAACGGGGGCCGGGGGGGGGGGGGGGGGGGCAACGATATGGCCGGGATTGTAGCTCCTTACTCATACCGAAGTCAAAACGCGACAAATCTCGCTTGCGCCATTTTCGGAGTCATTTTTCCCTGTTTGTCACTGTGCAGTGAGCTTTTTAGGCGATGAGCATCCCTTTACACACTCAACTAACTCCCCCAAAAGCCAGGTCATAGACAGACAACACCCACGTGCAATATTAGCGCAAGTGGTCTATAGGCTTTTGTATTTTATAATGAGAGCTTTTCTCTTTCTTACAAAGAATGGCCTTGCCCCAACAGGAAATTAAATAACTGTTACATTCAGAGTGTACCCAACGGCTGCGTCCTTTGTCTCGATGTTACGAGACCATACAAGTCAGACAGTTTACTGAGTGCATCAATTCAATGAATGTCATATCTCACCTTTTCATCTCGTCCATTCTGTGCTGCAGCAAACTGCAAATGAAAAAGAAACAAGGGTAAAGAAGAAAAAATTGTTACTTTGTAAAATCATACATGACAGATGTGTTTTTTACGTACTTGCAGTCTCGCACCCTGGGTAAGTTAAACCATTCTTCCATTGCTCAAGGGAACTCACCACTTTTAACTTTTTACCACCAGAGATCTTGAACATGTTGCTTGGATACGCTTTTATGAACTTTTTAAAAATTAGTATTCCAAACGGATCTTTGTCCAGAGTCAACGAAGGAGCGGACGACAAACCGTTCTGACGCCTCGCTTCATCACAAAGACAATTGGAAACTCGATTTTTATAAATTGGGGTTTAAGAAAAGAAAGAACAACGGAAAACCCTGCCTCGAACATCAGCTGTTCAGCAAGTGTGGGAGAACTGCTAGATCACGGCTTCTTAAATACAATACACATTGTCAAGCAACCACAAGGGGCTCGGGGAGGGGAAACTTGTGATCAGAGAGGAACAAACGTTCTCCACTATCTGGGGACGTTGATCTCTCCCTGTATCATGACTAAGACCTAGAGTGCCTGTCAACTCTACAGGAAAGGGGTACATTCCCTGGTGGCTTGCTCTTAATTGAAGGTTGATTCGATCAAGACAAGCAGATATCCGTAACTCATTCAAAAGGAGAGAAATACCAAAACAGAGGGAGAAGGAGAGGGGGAGGGGGGGCGGGGGCCCACACACTGTCAGGTTTGTTTTGTTTGGCCTTGAAGGGATGACCTTGACAAGGATGTGGGTAATTTTGAATCTTTGCGAATGACATTCAAGTTGGACAGCTGAAATGCGGTTTTATAAACGATGTCATCCAGTGGTAAACTTTGACTTGACTTTTTCAATGGCTACTGATGCAAGTAGGGTGCCAGACCATTTAGACATCCACGCAGCGCTTCAGTTTATTTCATAGTCAGTTTCCCTGATTAAAGTAACCTTAGAAAAACAAATATCATAAAACTAATTACCTAACAAAAACTGACCAACCACAGATCCTCACTTCATAAGTTTACATCACATGACAGTACACATGTATGTACATGTATGATAAAAACAGTTGGTTCTTGTATAGCGCACATATCCTAGTAGCGTGTCATGGCCGAGCGGTTAAGAGTACCGAACTCAAGCTCTGGTGTTTCTGTTCAGCAGAGTGTGGGTTCGAGTCCTGGTCGTGACACTTGTGTCCCTGAGCAAGACACTTAACTATAATTGCTTCTCTCCACCCAGGGGTAAAATGGGTACCTGTGAGGGCAGAGATGGTTCTTGTGATTGATTAAGCTTAGTTGCGCATATATTGCAGCACAGGCTGTATACTCCCCAGGGAGCTGAGATGGTTTAAGGAATGAAATAAATGGCCCAGTGACCAGGGGTAATAATGTTCGAAGCGCTTTGAGACGCCCTTGGGTGTGATAAAGGGCTATATAAATCCATATTATTATTATTATTAGTAGCTAGATCAAGGCGCTTTACAACATTATATTACCCCTGTTCATCAGGCATACTTAGATCAATTCCTCCAACTTTCTCAACTCCCTGGGAGCATACAACCTCAAACTGCTTAAAATAGTGCTAAGCGGTTAATCCAACACAACACTGTCTCAGCCCTCTCAGGTTCCCATTTATACACCTGGGTTAAGAGAAGCAAAGTGCATTGCTCAAGGACACAAGTGTCATAACCGGGAATCGAACCCACACTCTGATGATTCATCTGCCAGAACTCGAGTCCGAGGCAGTAGACAGCTCTGCAAGAACACACCACAACTCATTGTCTTGGCCTCGGTGCCCCTCAAAAATACATTCCTCTAGATGTTCTCTCCAAAGGAATTGCTCATTTCTCACAGAAAGTGCTTTTATACTTCTGCAAGGTCTGTTCATGACCTCAATACCAAAGTCAGGAAAATCTAATTCTTTTTGCAAGCTCCAAAATACAACTCCAAAATACAAACTCTTTAGTAATAGTGTTATAGAAATACTTGGGACATTTCCAACGAGACAACTTCATCCAAGGGGAACCTTTCCCCCAAACAAAATGCTGTGCCAACGCTCTCTGCAATAGTGATCCATCCATCCCCCGACACTTGACCTCCTTTCATTAAATTCAACCGTCAAATTTGTATACACTCTTGTAACCAAATCAATTTCTAATCACCAAGGGCTCCCTGTACAAAATTCCTCCATTTTCCCCCTGGGTCATGGCACCGATTATTTTTCATATCTTGGTCAACTGCCAAGCGCATTCCCCTGGCTCTGACTTGACGTCGGTGTGAAAGGCCCCCCCCTCAGCAGGTGTTTCAGCAGGTAGGGAGGGACGTGGGAGGTGTATGATGCAATCACTGGGCATTGTAAAAGGGAATTATACAGCAGAGCTTCATGCATTATGATCCTCCCCCCAGTTTGTACATCAAACAAGGCATTAGTTTAGGCTCCAGGGATTTACCAGAACCCTATGGTGTAAGCTGGAGGGGCAGTGTATTACTGTACAACAAAATGGAGATTGCTAAAATCCAAACACAGTAAAGGGGGGGGGGGGGGCCTAATTGTATTGTAATCAAGGAATAATAACAATAATACAAGGCATTTATATGAGACACTACAATAATGCAGTGCCTCACAATCAACAACAGAAATATACAAAGAAGAAAGGAAGAACATAATTCATAAACAAACAGATCAAAAGCTGGGAAAAACATGTATTTCAACACAAAAAACTCCACCACTCTGATTGACAGTTGACACATTCTCTCTTATGAAGTAAACACTACAGGGTGCATCGATGCTTTGATTTCTCAATTGTAAACTTCGGTCTTTGGAAAAGAGATTAAGTGGCCATTTGGCACCAGTTGAATGAACCTTCACAATGTCACTGATGTCACAATTGGAATCCATCCAACTCCGATCCAAAACTTTACGTCAGTAGGAGGAGGGTCTCTCGCCCTCAGTAGAGCTACTAACATACATACCAGGTCCCTTGCTCTGTGCTCCATACACTGCATTTATTGACATTTGGGCCAAGGACATTTCAAGTTGGTCAAAAGACAACATCCTGTATTGATGCCCTGTGTGCAGGCAGTGAGTAAGTGTCAATGATCCAGATACTGTATACACACAAGTTCCAATCAGCAGGACAACAACACAAGCATGAATTACAGGCACACACATTCACCATGTGTGGTATTTACTGGGTAGATTGATTGGGGTTGTGCTGTACTCATTGATTACTGAAAACAACTTTTTTTTCCCCCGAACCATGAATTCTTTGAAATGCAACACAAGAAACCTACCACACAAAGTTCCCATTTCAAGATTCACTATTATTATCGGCTGGAAAAAAATGTGGTCCATTTACAATTTTGTCTTGAATGTAGATTTGGTGTTTTCATGTTTTAATGTTAGCCAACGTACGATGTTCAGGGAAAAAAAATAAAAAATTGAATGCTTGTTAACTAAACAGTCAACACAAAAAGTTTGATCATTGTCGTTAATTTCCCTCTTCTGTTTTAGGGCACAGAGGCCTGACACCTCGCTCTTGTGAAGTATCGAGCCTGGGCCTCAGAACAGGGCACAATTTCAACAGAGGGCTACGAAGACGGATCTTTAAAGATAAATGAGCCACTGAATCAAACTTAAAGGGCCGACTGTGTTAGTTCACGATGTAAAAGGAAACCACGCAATTTCGAGGCATATTTGTGTGGATCATTACATTGTATAGCCTATTCTACTTTTAAAACATCATTCTAACATATGCATTTCATAACAAACGGTTTCAAACGCTTTTCATAGACCAACTCGCCCGATCCAAGGCATCGTGTCCCTTTAATAATCTGCTGTCATGATAGTATGAAATGTGCTCGGTGAAATCAATCCTTTGGAAAAACTCTCTCTCTCGCAAGGGCAAGGTTGCCTGGAAGGCAAGACACCTCAATAGAGGGCAGCACAACAAACACCACATCTTTTCAGCCCCATATGTAATTGAAATTACAGGCGATGTGTATGTACGTACAAAAACGTCACCTACCCTCAATAAAAACAGGCCAATGAATTAAAGATCACTATAGCCACATATCACAACACTATCCTAATAGCACACCACTGTGGAGCAATGCCCGCCAGGCCCTGTTTATAGCAGATATCCCATGCTCCAGTTCACATAGCGGAGGCTATGAAAACACAAAACGCAACCATGGGGGACTCTTACAAAGCTGCTTGTATGGCATTCACCAGTAATTGCAACATACGTCAGTGTGCAAATAGAATGTTAAGTAGAGAGTGCACACATTCAGCTAAACCTCTTGTGATGGTTTTTATTCAAGTAGAGCTTTGTGGGGTGTCTAATGAAGATTAGGATTGAGAGAGCCCCCCCCCCCTTCCATCAACAACACTGAGAAGGTCTAAAGGCATGAGGAAGTAATTAAAACAAAGCAGCCAATTAGTTAACGAGACCAGATGACCTCAATCCTAATATAGTTCTGCACGTCACACACTTTCTTTTTTAGTTTTTAAGCCATACATGTAACTCCTGTTAACTGACGCAATGTTTTTTTTTAATTTTCCCAACGCTGACTTGATCAACCTTAGGTTTATAGCTTGTACATCGTGAACTGGTTTTTAGGAGATTATCTACCTAACAAAAACAAACTCCCAAAAGGTTATCTTCGCATCTGCAACCAGAAGATCCAACGATTAGCACCAGCTGCACGTCATTGCTGCAAATCTTTCAAAACGCAGACTTTTATCTTGAATCAATATCGCCAGAATTTGGAATGAGGAATTGAAAACCAATTTGCCTTACTTTCCGAATTACAGCAGCTTCTGTTTGCAGCACACGCTGCTGACATCTCCGTCATGCTCCCCGAGTGCAATCATTTTTAGCTAAGAACAAACATGGGACCAGTTTGTTTCCCACTCAGCCTCAACTTGCTTTGTGTACAATGGACATTGTTTTGACAAGAAGAAAAATCAGCTTGTTTTTACACATGGCTTCCCCATGATTCTTAATTATGGTCACTCATAAAATTGATTCAAAATCCTAACTACTTAGAGTGATCTACTCTGATTCTTCCCCGCTCTAACAAAATCCGACACCATATTGAAAAATCAACACCCAAACTGCTGAACTCTGTTTATAATGGTTTACCTGACCCCCCATGTACATGTGTACTTAACTCTTGATCAAAATACTAGAGCCCCTGTAGAACTCAGTCTAACAAAATTAAGCAAAACTGCGGTTGGATTTTGATGGGTTGGGGATGGTTAGGATCACTCCCCGGACGACACTTAATAATAATTGTATTCAAAGTCTAGTTGGAAAATTCAATCTGTATGTGTGTTGTACACGTACAAACTTTGATATTTGCGGGAAAAGCTCTCAGGTTGTCCGTGAACACGTGTGAACACGTCTGAGACTATCGGGGATACATTAAAATCGATACTGCCCAAGGGGATGTCTCACTTGTCAAAAGTAAAAGGGATTATGCCCAGATTGAAAAGAAAAAGAAAAAATTAAAATATTGATTGAAGTTTAATCTTCAATAATGTGCACAACCAGTGTACATGCATTATGCATCAATGTTTAAAGCACAAACATGTAGCCTATATCTAATCTTGTAAGTGATGTTCAAAGCTTAGCATGGAGTGGAAAATAAGAAGAAATAACTATAACTAGCAATCGTGTGGGTACAACCATAAATCCATGTATATAAATGGGAGGAGTGTTGGCTCTGAAAAGATTTGGTCTGGTCTTGACATTTCAAACAGTATTACTCTGTCCATCTTCATGAATCTTTTAGTTTCGTTGTCAATTTTGCTTAGCCAGTGTTTTCCTTTAACAGTGCTCTGCTGGCTAAATCCAACTTCAGAACATTTTAAACTAGTTGGATAATTCTCCAGGTGGTCCGAATGATTGGAGCAGGCAGTCTTTCCGTAGACACATTTTGACACATGTGATACTGCTCCTAATTTTCTTGACCTAAAAAAAATTAAACTAGTGCCAATACCTCTTCTGGAATGGCGTTCGCGATCATTCTTTTTGATTGGGCAATGGTCATAAATATTCAGCAGGGTGCATATTGAAATGAAACTGGGCAACTAACTCCTCTATCACCACAATTAGAGAGATTAACCCCACACCTATTTGAGTCTGCCGCTGGGTTGGTTTGAATCAATACTACTGGGCAACGGTTTAATCATGGAGGTAAAACATTAATAATTTACCAACTTCAAACTTATCATCAACTCCTTGCATTGATCCCAAAGCAAACAAAAACAACACAAGTCTGAACATGACCTAAATTGCAAACAATGAATCAATTCCCTCAAACAGAAAAAAAAAAATTATTCAAAACTGCCCAACGGAAAAATCAATTATAAATTCGAACTACCTTACAGAGAAAATAACCTAAATGATTTAAGCTACCATTGGATTATGCAACATGTACAAAATTTGAAGGGAGAAACCCCCCCCCCCCCCAAAAAAAAAGAAAACCATTGCCTATGTTTTATCAGTCACATTTACATACAGTGTATCATAGCATGTGTGTTTGTACACTGAACAATGACTGCACAAAGGTCAGCACAGTCCCTGGGTGGCTACCCTCTGTGGAAACGTCATGGAAAATTACCACAGAGCAACGGCTGTGTACAGTTGCAGTGCGAATAATATGCTGGCAGGTAATGATTGACACCTGGCAAGCTGGATGTACAGTCTGGGCACCAGCTTCTTTATTTAAAATTTGAGTTATAATAAGGTCAGTTGCAATTATTTTTAAGGAGGCCCAACTATTATTTTCAATTTTTCAGTCGTTTCTGACTATTGTATTGAGCTCAAGGAATGAGTGTTCAATTTTGGCATTCTCTTCAAGGAAATGACCAACCATCTTACATGCATAGGCCTACAGTGTGAATCCAATGTGATAGCCCCGCTACACAAAAACATCAAATTACTAAGCATGGGAGAAAAACCTTGGTTAGCTGAAGCATGTTTGCAAAATGTTAATGCACCCATGAAGCTTTTTTTGTGGTTTTTTTTAGAGTAAATATATTCATCCCAGACCCAATGGCATCAAATCCCACTTGGCGCACGTGCAACTCAGTTTGTGACCAGCCAACAGATTTCTGTTTGATCATATCATCATTAAATTTAAGTCTACAATGTAAAATTTGTTTCACTCAAACAATGCTCTGATAATGATTGATTTCACAGAGGTCAGCGGTCCAACCATGGAAGTGTGAAAATCAACAGGATTGGGCAAGCACCCATTGATATTTCAAAACAACCCCCCTCTCTAGCTTGGTGTGCGACCTCGTAAACTGCACTGTCATAGGAAGCTAACCCCACAACACACCCACAGAATTATCAGCTGATTGGCTTTGTGTCTCCCCAATGGAAGACCAGGCAACACACATCCAAGGTCCAGTCCCCCCCCCCCCCCACTTTTTTTCCTTTTTTGACAGCCCGATTAGAATACAATGACCTTCTGGTTTATTTATCAGCCATTCAAATGATAATTGCCCAATATCTACACCTGTACTGAGAGTACAAAGTCTCCCAACATACTTCAATAGCAGGTTATTCTCTACAATTGTGACATTGGCAAACTTTTACCAATGATTGGATTGATGTGATGTGAACAAAGTTGTTACCCCCAACTACGTGTGGGATTAGCAAGTGTGCAACAAAATTAGCACTTGTTGAAAACGGAAAAATTAAGTAATTTGGTCTTTGCATGCTGTAACATCATAAAGGTTTTTTACTGTAAAAAGTGCAGTTGTTTATACTTATTACTTTTAATATATATTGGTTTTAACCCTTACACCGATGTGTGTTAAGCACTGTATACTCAGTACTTTCGCGAGTTTAACATCTATTCAATTGTTGCGGTACCCGCTGCTAAGGATTCGAACTGCCTCCAGCCATCGGGCTAGCTCGGTGGTCTAGTGGTCAGACATCTGCTCAGATAGCAATGCAAAGGTCGTGGGTTCGAATACCACCTGAGTGAATTGTCTGTGGGATTTTCTTTTCACAGGAACTCGTGAAAGTACTGAGTATACAGTGCTTAAACACACTTCGGTGTAAGGGTAAAAACCAAATTATATTTGTAAACAACATTTAGCCTACATGACAATACACCGATCCATTAAGCCACGCCCATTTCTCATTGACCAATCACAACCGCGAAATCTGATCACCATTTGAGCCGTTTGGTGATCTTTGCACTAATGGTGATCGGGTTTCGCGGTTGTGATTGGTCAACTCGTAAGGAGGCGGGGCTTGGTGGATCGATCTATTAGCAGGGCCCAATTTCATAGAGCTGCTTAAGCAGAAAATATTGCTTAACAATTGTCTGCTAAGCAGAAATGAGCAGGATACCAGTCACAAAATGTACTTGTGACATGGCAGTTTGGCTAATAACCTTATTCTGGTAAGCATACTTTTGTTGTGCTTAGCAACTTTTTGTGCTTAAGCAGCTCCATGAAATTGAGCCCTGGTCTGATGTCGTGTTCTTTTAAGGGCAGGGCAGTATTTCCTTAGTAAAGGGAACCTCTATCATCAGTGAAAAGTATGGATTTGCATTTTTTTTGCTGGGTAGATTTTGTTCTTTGAGAACTTGTCTTGCTATTTATTCTACTGCTGCGGAGGGAAAATAAAGTTTCCAGGAAACATTTCAAGGGGCACCAAGGCAATTCCAACAAGGGGGCACCAGTAGCATGGAGACGATCGCCGCTGTTTCCTCCATCTCTGTTGCCACCACGAAATGTCGTGAAAATAAACCAGAGGCATGGGGTGCAAAGGACTAATAGCAACCGACTTTGTTGCGTCTGTGAAATACATATCATTTGTAGCCACAGCCTCTTATTCTTGAAGGTTACAGGATTGGCGAGGATAAAAATGTTTGATCATCATAATTTTATTTTAGTCTAAAAGCTTACTCAATATGAAGTTCATACTGGAACAATTTTTTTTCCCTGTGAAATATTTCTCTCTGAAATGAACAGTGTTCTAGCTACGGTGGTCGGCGCCGGGCGGGCCCGACCGGCACCGAGGATTTCCGCCCACCACTTCTGATGAAAAACACTGCTTCCGACCGGCACTAATTTCACATAAAAAAACTGCTGTAAACGTAACTATTAGTGAAGAAAAGTAGTACACTACATTCGTATTTCTGTCTTTATTCTTGTTTAAATTGCAATTGTACAGGGAACATGTTTTCAATTTGAGAAAAAATAAATAATTTTGTTGTTTTGCCGCGTGTTGTTGTCTAATGTTACGTCCACTCTCGTTCATCTGTCGAGCGCAATCAACAGATTTGCGCCGCAACTAATTGGAGAAACTGTTGCGCAATCTGAAATTTGCGCTATGCAGAATAGGCAGCTACATGTACACTAGCGTATCGAGCACCAGTTTGCGCAATCTTCAGATTGCGCACCGTCATGTAAACGCGTTCGCGCTGTGCTTTGAATTGTGGGTATTTTTCGCTCGGCAGATTGCATTTTTTTTTTTGACCTAAGGAAAAATAATTTTCAGATTTGTTTTCGTTACCACAGTGGCATCTCTGCATGATACGCACGTGTTACAATGTACCTGTGTGATCGTGAGCTAGCGCTAGTGTAGCAGTCAGGATTGGGATTTAAATGGCATAATTCCACGCAGTGCTGATTCTAGGATAATTTTACATCCCTGGTGTCGGTGTCAACACTCGCTAATCGCGAGGCTCCGTTCGCTGGAATCGCTTCGCTCATTCCGCAAACAGGTCCAAGTCAGTGAAGTCACACCCAGCACTAAAATTTTTCTAGCTATAACGCTGAAAATTAAGTCAAGTATCTGACCACCAATTTTTGTTTAAGGCAATAGCTGATTTCAGTCGATACAACCATGTACATAGGTAGCTAATAAAGAACAATGTGTGAAAATGTTCTTCTGACACACCGGATGAAGCCTAAATTTTCACATCTTTGTATGGTTGATCACACAAAACATGAACACTGTCTGTGACTATTTTGTCAGCTCATTAATACATTTAAGGTCTGAACGCAATGACGAAACATGTGATTCCATGCACACACAAACATTCCTAGTACATACCACCGCTTACAAATCATGCATGTACATGGATCTATTTTTTTTTTTTAAGCTTCTTAACTCAAAAACACTAAGTAGAAATAATAACACAATGAGCTACATGAACTTTACAATGAGTCAACCACTGCATATGATTGAAATATTTCTTGTCATATGTTACCAGCGCCGACGACAATGTCAGAATATGACCCTTGATGTCAATGATTAGCCTATTAAACATGGAGCTGGGTGGCGTGATGCGTGTTCGTCATGTAGTGTGTGTACACGCACACGTACACGTACACTCACCAACTCTGGATACAGCCCATCCACCAAGAATAGACTCACACAATGAACCCTTCAACAAAGGCTTTGAAAACCCTCTGTGCAAAACCGCATGTTGAATCATCTACTTTAAAGCTGGGGTGCATTATACGCTGGAATGTTTCTCATTTACATACAAGAAAGGAATTCTGCAAGTATTCAAGGAAATTCTTTTGGAAAGTCTCGGAGGGTTCTGAAACTGGGGCAACAGCTGATTTCTCAATGACTAATTAAAACTAAAGTGAAAGGAATGCCATTTGATGAGACACTTTTTTTGTTAAAGTGTCAATGCATGGTTCTTAATATCAACGGTGATTATTCATTTTAGCCTTTGAGAAAAGACTCTGCTACTAGCTAGGCGTGGAAACATCAGGCCACTAACTGATTTTTGCAGTAATCATTCTCTGATGATGGTGTTTATAGCCTTGCATGCTCAGTGAGCACCTTCAGTTTTAATTAATCAATTCTTGATGCAAGGCTTCATTAACTCCCAAGATCTTGTTTGAATTAATAAAGTTAATTTCATTAGTTCTTTTTTCGGCGACATGTTATAATTGTCTCCTCAGATTTTGTCAACTCATCCCAGGGTGAGGCCATAAAAAATCAAGGTGTGTTGAATGTTCTTGCACTAATAAAAGCTGTGCAAATATTTACAGAATTCTGGGATCAGGGTTTGATTAAGTAATCTCCAAACAGTGTTTGATTCCTGAATGAACAATTAATCTGTTGAGTCGACCAGGACTGGTACAGATAACAGCCAAGGGGTTAGCCTGTACACAAGCTTCTCTGAAACACATGGTAAAACAAATTTAAAAAAACTTAACAACATTTTTAGTTAACATCGAAGCATATTAAAAGTCACAAATAAAAATGCAAACATTTATTAGAGTTGGGTAAGTCTGAAATAATTTTAACTCACCTCTGACCGTCTGATAAACCCACTCGGGCCGTTCGCACATTGCCTCGGCACCTTCACTCCTTTTTCCTGGAGAAAAATAAAATACAAGTAGATTTTTAGAAAGTGAAAACCAAATGATATGGTTACCTTTGACAACAGCACTTAACTTGTTTAAATATTTGGCAGCCGGCCCAGCTGACTGGTCGTTTCAAAAGTCCACCATCTTTTTCACTAATCCATATTTCAATTGAAACAGAGATGCTTTTAAAACACTCCACTAGCCAGCCCGGCTAGTTGGAGTTCAGTTTGACTTGTCCTTAGGTGTTCTGAACAGCCATCACTTAACAAGGGGCCAAAATGTGAGAACCTGGCTCACTAAATCAAGGCACACTAGGGAGGGGGGGGGGGGGGGGGGGGGTGATCAGTAACAAGAAGGGTCCCAAAAATAAACACAGTGTGCCACAACAGTGTGTTACAACAATGAGACAACTGGATGGGACAATGGATGACTGGATGGGGCAATCAATGAGCACCCCCTGGCAGTCATTGTCCTCTGATCTAACACCAGACAATGGCTGACCTCAACATGACAATAAGCCAACCACATGATAGATACAATGTACATCCCACATGTAAACAATCTTGGAGTACTGTACATGTATGTGACTGTTCAACTACATGGATTGAAAATGTTAACTAGCTGAAATTGTTTACACACCGAGTACAGCATAAATCACAGATTTGGGGAGAAGAGTACATTAATTCAAACCCGTCTTCTCAAGAAACAATCTCGAGGTGCTCTCATGTTTGCAGAGAAAGGAAAACACCCAAACTCAACCAGCGAAACAGTGTACTTTAAAATGCATTGGCGTCATGACTCCACCATCTTGGAAGTAAAGCAATGATGAAACAACGTACGCGCGGCGCACAGAGTGTCAGTTGCCAAAGAGCAGCTTTCTTTTGACCTCTAGCCGAGGGTGCCCTACTCAAATGACCTCATGCGCATAAAGGTTTATCGTGGAACCCTAATCACATTCCAGTAGGAACTTTGCAGCATTTTCTCTCAATACAGAGGAAGGGCACTTGAAGGAAACTTATATAAAGGGGATACCAGGGCAAAAGGCAATCTAGGCAAATGAAGGCAACAAACCCAGCAGTGAAACCCCAGCAGGGTTTTCCCTTAACGTTTTTAGCGACTAGCCAGTGGGACCAGTGTAGCTTGTCTAGTTTAGCTACATGTAGTTCGTCAGCTTATGTCACTCAGTCTATATTTCATATGAAATAGGGATGCTTATCAACACTACCCCAAATCAGCCAGACCACCTCAAGAGAACTTTGACTGGTCCTTAGTTGTTTTTAACTAGCATTTGACTGGTCCTTAGTTGTTTTTAACTAGCATTTGACTGGTCCTTAGTTGTTTTTAACTAGCATTTGACTGGTCCTTAGTTGTTTTTAACTAGCATTTGACTGGTCCTTAGTTGTTTTTAACTAGCATTTGGCTGGTCCTTAGTTGTTTTTAACTAGCATTTGACTGGTCCTTAGGGACGCTTTACAACACTGGAATAGCCAGCCGGACCACTTGGAGTGAATTTTGACCGATCCTCGGGTGTTTTAAAACTGACATTTGGCCAGTGGACCACTGTTTAAGGGAGAACGCTGTTGAGGGAGAACGCTGCCAAGACGATGTTTTGTTATGCAACTCTGAAACCTCTCTGATGCTTCAATACAATCAATAAGGAATACTATCTGACCGAAAACCTAACACCACTTCCCCAACAGCTGATAGCTCATTTCCAGACATAATGATTTAAAGGGATGAATAATCAATATAAAGTTTTCTTTGATATGTTTAAAGGGTGTGTACAACATTGGTAATTGCCAAAGACCTCTGTATCCACACTTGATGTGACCCACACATACATGAAATAACAAACCTGTGAAAGTTTAAGCTAAATCGGTCTTCAGAGTCATGAGAAAACAGTGAAAAACACCCTTATGTGTTTTAACCTTTTTTCAAACATCCAAATTTATCCTGAAAACTATGGCATTTCAAGCAAAACTATTTCAAGCGAAGTTTTCTACCATGACCATCTTTATACCATAGTAAGTTAGGTGCAAATCTGTGGGCATTTATATTTTCATTCTTACCAATGGTGTACACACCCTTTAAAGGTCTCAATTTTAAATACCATGCTCTAGAAACTGCCTAGAAAGTGACAGCACTGCACAATGACTTTTAAAAAATATAGGCCTATATCACAAGCAATGACATTATATATATATGATTTCTAAAGAGGGAAATAACCTAACAGAACAATCAGGGGATTGTTTATTGGTGTGGAACCACCTGATCACAAACATCAAAGCCTTCTTGGGCTGAAAGGTTTGTGTTGTCAGTCCAGGAATCGCTCTGAATGATTGTGTAATAAACAGGAAACAAGGATATCCTTGTGGGTTCTGATCAACTGTCATCCTGTTCACTCAAACACCTCTCACTTCATGAACCAAATGCACTGCCTTCTTTTCTCAGAATCCAGACAGAAATCTGCAAAGTTACTCCGATTTGATGACTAGAAAGTTGCCAACTACTGGGTTACTCAAAATTCCGGAAAGAATAAAAAAAGAACATGATTTGACAAAAACCAATACGCTGGTACGATGTGGCACTGGACGAAGTAGAAAGTTTTGTCTTGCGACTGTGGGATTACGAAAACATGTACAAATGTTTGTTCCTAAAGTTTCTTACTTCAACAGCAGAAGTCAAAGCCATTTCTTATTTCTTCCTTCTAACCAAAATGATGAAATGCAACTTGTTTTAAAATTTGATGACTAATTTTGATGATTTCTTTTTGGTTTAATGCAATAAAAGAAAACATTGTTCAAATTTTATTTTTAAAGCAGTTCTTGAGAAATGAGAAATCCCAATCATTTCACCAACTTGGTAGCACTCACGGATGTCAGACACTTCGTACCTTTACCTTTTCGTACCCGGGACACTTCGTACCTTCGAGACACTTCGTACCTTGGCAAAGCTGGTCACTTCGTACCGTCGGCCCTCTAATGTTGGGGTCCTATACCATTGGATGTCAGTAAAAATGTCATCCTAATTAACTGTTATTAACTGTTCTTTCGACAAAACTAATTACAACTTATTTATCAATTGAATACGTTATAAGAAAAACCAAAATATTTTCTTCTTATTCGTTTTAATATTTTAGATAATTTATTATTATATATATTTTTTTACACAATTGTTCATTTCGACAGCAATTGTTATTTATTTAAAATAATTATTTTCAATTTAAATAAATTGATGTCTGTATAGTTGTTCAGTCATTAAAAACATAATCAGTTCAAGGTACGAAAGGTACGAAGTGTCTTGTATGAAGGTACGAAGTGACTCGGCTCACGGTACAAAGTGTCCAGGGTACGAAGTGTCCAAAGTCACTTCGTACCTTGTAAAAGGTACGAAGTGTCCCGGGTACGAAAAGGTAAAGGTACGAAGTGTCCTGACACCGCACTCACAGGGTATCTACACACTTTAAAAAAGTCAAATTTAATACTTTTTAATACCCTTTTAACACTACCTTTAGCAAAATTAAAGACCAAAATCAAATGAATATTAAGCAGGGGGAAAAACAGTTATACCCGCTCACACTTAACACCTTTTGACACACAGTGTAAATTTTTGGTTCTTTACAAGCTTAAAGGTATAAAACTCATTACACGCTTCATCCGTTTTCTTTAAAGACCTCTAATTGGATAATTCAATTTAAAACTTGTTATTTTTTTATGGTTGCAAAAACCAGTTAATGGCCTGTTGTTTTCTGTCTCCGATACGGAGACCATGCTTTTGCCAAAGCTCCTCCTGCCCGTTAGAATAAGCTCCCTGTCACACTTATAATATCATCACCCTGACAACTTCAAGAGGGAACTGAAGTCACACTTGATTACAATCGACTTCATTCATAAGTTTAATTAAACTACAATATCCATGTATTCATTTCCATTTTGTAAAATATTTTCTTTTTGTGTAGGCACCTTGATCGATTTTCTGGAGAAGTGCACATTATAAATCTATATTATTATTATTGTTTCGACCCTATACATGTAGCACAGTCTTTCTCGAAGGCCAAATAAAAATGACTAACAATCTTTTTAAAAGGATCAACAGAAACCCTGATTCGTTAGATCTGTCCAACTGTTGATGATGTTCCCCCCCCCCCCCCCCCCCCCCCCCCCCGCCCCTTGCCATTGTCTTAGACTCTTAGACTCTTACCTGTAAACACTTCAAACACAACGTAGGTCTCGTCTTTAATTGACCGTCTTCCAAAAACAATTTCTGCACCTCATTGTACGGGCTCTCGGCCCTAACTCTCTTCCCCATTATTCCAACTTTGGCTCCTCGTCGGTTTTTCTTCAGGGAGGATGTAGGTTCCTTCAGTCCGAGTAAAACACTGTCTCCGTTCTGAAACACCTCAACCATTACACTCAACTCACTGTGGGTTTCCTCTGCCAGTTGCTGGTTGCTAGCTAGCTACAACATGCAGTGTAGCAATACAGATCGTCTATTGCATCACTCATGTGGTCTCACATGTGAACCACTGGGGGAGGATGTGGGATTGATTGTACACTTACCAACCAATGCACAGCCTATTCACTAAAATCAGCTGATTCTGTCCTCCACTCTGCTGGATGACAGCTGACCTCTCTCATGAATAATGCATGAGGTAAACCATCAGCTGATGTTATTGTGTGCATAGACACAGCCAGGCCATGGTGATGCAATAGGGGAGGGCTTAGCCTACTTAGCTTTGATTGGTCGAGTGACACTGCATCATTCATGAGGAAATGCTGGTTTATTTTGATGCTATTATTAGTGTCCTTGCTTGTCATTAAAAACTGGGAAGTTTGCAGCTCAAAGTAGATAAGAATTCTTATATTCACATGATTGGAGGGGGGGGGGGGGGGGGGGGGGGGTGCAAGAGGGTTCTATCATAAATCTTACAAGGTTGCAATTACTTTGTCAAATGAAATCCAGAGGGTATTTTGAGTAGGCATTTGCCATTAATCCAAGGATATTCCTGTTATGTTAAGCACAGCTATTGTATAATTTCATTGACATGAATTGAGGTAATATGAAACTAGAATTATAGGCCCTAACCATTATATACTAATTACACGTAGGAAAATGATTTTGTAATTTCTGGTTTCACTCTTGTGTCAAGTTAATGCTGTCAAAATGTCTACAAACTGTAGTAACAAACACACCTCTCCATCCCTCCAGATTGTTTTATATACATAATACATTATGTGTGGTTGAAATTCAAATTTGAACAGAAGCAAAGAACATGTACATTTAAGGCCAAGTATAAAACAATACGCAGTTGATCGTCCCAGGTTTAAGAGCAGAGAGAAAGATAAGGGCCTTTTCATATTTAATTATTTTTTTCAATGAGGAAAGAGCCTGACTAAAAATTTGCTGGCTTTGTCTAAAATATGGGTAAACTCAGAGCTGCCAACATTTGCATCTTGCAATCAGGGAGATCGTGTTCAACAATCTGGGAGATATTTAGAATGTACATTCAACATAACAGGTTGCCATATTATCAGAGAGATTTTCAAATTTGTTCATCAGAACATCGAAAAAATTGTTTGTTTTCAGGGAACTTTCTGCCGAATCATGGAGAGTTGGCAGCAGCTCTGGTAAACTAAATCAATCGTTCAAAGAATGGTGCCAAGATGAAGCAAAAATACACTGATGAAAAATGTTGTCTTTTTGGGGACAAAAATTTAATAACTAAACTTTTTGTAAAAAGGATGCGACTTCAAAATAAGAATGAGGGCAGGGATGATCAACAGGTGAGTGTTTTTTACTTGGTTAGTGTACAGGTTGAAGTCTTGTCAAATGAGAAACAGGTTTGTATTGTTAACTTCTCCACAAAATGATATGTTGCAGAGCAAAGAAAATTAAACCTGATGAATATTCACAAGCCCCTCTGTAAATATTGTTCAAGAAACATGTAGCCTATCAACACACTTTCAGAAGGGTTGACCAGAGAACCTGATTGGTCAGTCAGCAGTATGAATATTCATCTGGGCTGATAATGGCACAACAATCATTGTTTATTCCGTTGGTCCATAGTTGGTCTTTTCTCTACGGTTGGTTACACACCACAGAGAAAGGACCCACACCATGGTCACACATGGATGGCCAGGCACCAGTGACAAGAGACCAGTTCTACCCACTTGAATGCATGACCACCACTGGTATACCAGGGGTCTGCCATGTGTCCATGCACAGTGATTTATTCCCCTATGAGACCAGGCAATTATGCAAGGTCCTGGAGTTGAACAAACTTCTTACATTGTGTGGCTCTGGGCCCAGTAAACAACTTTCTGGAGTGTGACAACTTGCGTGGTGCGACTACCTACCTGTAGGCCTACTTATTAAGTTATAGAACACTTTTGGACACAATGCACTTGTTGACATTCTTAAGGTTCTCTATAGCCATGGACTAGACAAGCTTCTCCAACAACTGAGATCAATAGCTCTACATGGTAATGAATGATATGAAGAAGAAATCCCAGAAAAAACCAGATTTTCAAATGGCCAAGAAAGACCATGCTCAAAAATACAATAGCCATACATGCACACACGTGTAACGCCACCTTAAAAATATATACATCATTGCATCTTGGGGAAACCGAGTGCGGTCAACAAATAAATCAAGCTGCCAAGAGATGGGCACTATGCTGTACTTTACCATGTAACTATGCCAGGTTTCATAGTTGTGTACCCCATTGCTTCAAAACCAGCGTGTCATGAAAGTTGCCAGCAATGCTTGGACTCAAACTGAACGCAGAAGAACTTTTCTACCAGTAAAAAAAAACAAAAAACATTCCACTCGGTAAAAAGGAAGTGATGCTTGTGATGCACTGGTTCAGATGTGAGTTGGCCAAAATGTGGAAAAAGAGTGGTGGTTTTAATAACTTTTTTTTAAACAAACCATGAAAATAATTTCACGCAATGCATTATAAATGCATACAAATTATAATTAAAACCCATACAGTTTTAGGTAGGCCCCTACATGTGTAATAAACTCCGTCAATAATTTCATGCATTGCATACATGCATACAAATCATATTGATTAAAACCCACTGTTGTCTGGTAAACTTGTAAATGAGCACGCTTTTTTTATGTAGACCTACATGTTCACTTTACATTGAATTTATGTAGTGTCTGTAAAATATTCCTTTTTCAGTCCCCAAACTGAAAGATAATATTCTGTGTCAATTATAAATTGCATTCACATCTCATTTGGGCACTCTTTCCTGAAATCAATTTTCAAAACTGTAACTCTTGTGGGGTGCAGCCAATGAAATAGGCCTACATATTTGATAACTTTAAATACAAAACCACAAACTAAACAAAACATCCCCACCCCCTATCCTTTGCATGTCAGCTCCTTTGGGATGTGATTCTAAGTCATGCCCAAGAAGTCCCTCAAGAGCACCAGGCCCTCAAAGTCCAAGATCGCGATTTATGACTTTCAGTTCCTGATCTGTACAGATATCTACATGTATGCACACTGTAGCCAGAGTGATGCATGAAAGCCAGCAAGCCTGCCTCTAACCATAGAGCAAGGTCCTTGCTCTATGCTCTAAGGCCAAGTAAAAAAATATATCAGTTGATCGTCCCCGCCCGCATCCTTTTTTGAGGCCGCATCCTTTTTTTTACTATTTATTATTTTCGATTTTTCCTAAAAAAGACAATATTTGTTTGTATTTTTAATCCACCCTTGACATAATTTAGGATTTTTAAAAATATTTTTGATGTAAACTTACCGATATTTTAGAATTTGCAACACAAAAAAGGGGGTCGGAAAACACAAAACCGCATTTATTATGGGGCCGTCGGTAGACTGCACGCTGCATGCAGGCTCACGTGCGTGCAAGATATACGAGCATAGCTCTATGCAACCTCGCTACCATGCATGGGAGCGTGCCGTATCGAATAGTGCTACGAGATCGATCATCCATGGGAACGAAGTTTAGCTAGGGTTACGGTCGTCACCACTTCGACCATTGAGACAACTCGACCTGTTATCTTACGTTGTAAGTTTTGATCGAGTTGACTCGACTGTGGAGTTCTTTCAAACGTGTCGAGTTGGTCTTCATTGCCGCGTTGCTGACCCACGCATCTCGTGTGGCGTCTTCTGAATCTGGACACGGTTTTTTCAGAGTAAAATTTATCAGAGGTGAGCTGCAAGATGGTCTTTGTGTGTGTGTAATTCGCACCAAAAGCAAAATTCTTAAGCCTTGGTGCACGGTCAGTAGGGGACGAAAAACGCATGCTTGTCGATATTTTCTCGGACTATGCGTCGGGATCGGGAGACTTCGACAACGGTGTCTGACCAACCAGACTACTACTGAGTGTGCATTGTTTGTATAAGATGTAGTCAAGGAACTAGTGCAGGTGGAGCCAAACATTTTTATTTACAAATACAACTCGAAGTTCAAAAGCTCTTTTTGTTTTATTTTTTTGAACTAGCCAAACCTATGGAATCTTCAAAATGTTGTTTTTAAATATTAATTATAAAAAATAGTAAACTGCATGATGTGTCGGGTACATGACCCACATCATTTTTATTTATTTTATTTTTTTAAATTTTTTACAAATATTTTTTTCTGGCGTGCCGGGTACATGATCCAACGTCATTTGAATTTTGTTTTCACAAGTATTTTTTCATGATCAAATCTGACTTGGTGTCTCTGATGTATTCTGCATTTTTTGTGTTTTTCTGATTGCTTGGGTGAGGTGTTACTATTTTGTTAATCCTTTGAAAAATACCTGCACACAAATAGATTTTGAGAAAGTGTATTTCTTTTCTAACTATACTTTTCCAGGTTCAGGTCAACATTGGGGAATCCAAGAACAAGTTGGATGTTTCGGCAAACCCCCCTGTTAACCTGGGTCCTCATGCAATAAATTGATATAAAGAAAGTTAGCGGTGATTTCAAACTGAAGAATTGGTGGCCTGTTTGAATTGAAATACTTGGCGGCCATCTTGGAAAAAAATAATAAATAATAAATATAAAGGCCCTCATCCTCCTCTTTTTGGAAAAATCAGGACGATCAACTGGTATTTTTTTTTATTTGGCCTAACACTGCCAGGGTCAGGGTGTGGTAGCGCAGTGGAAAAGTACTGAGATAACAACGGAGTGGAAAAATACTACAAGGAAGAGGCCTGGCTTTGGTTATTTTGTATTAGTACAACCAAACCCGTTTTATGTCAGGGTGTTCAATGGTGGGAAAGCTTCTAAATATTTGTCTTTAATAAAAATGCTTTGTAAGACTCTTAAAGAAGAAATAAAATTAAAAAAACATTCATTATTCTCTTTAAAGGCACTGAACACTGGTAATTGTCAAAGACCAGTATTCTCACTTGGTGTATCCCAACATATGCATAAAATAACAAGCCTGTGAAAATTTGGACTCAATTGGTCATTGAGGTTGCAAGAAAATGATGAAAGAAAAAACACCCTTGTTGTACAAATTAGTGTGCTTTCAGATAGGAATAAAAGGCTTCTGGCCAGAAGTCTTTTATTATTTTAGTGAGATATTACCTCTTTCTCAAAAACTACGTTACTTCAGAGGGAGTCGTTTCTCACAATGTTTTATACTATCAACAGCTCTCCGTTGCTTGTTACCAAGTAAGTTTTTATGCTAATATATATTTTGAGTAATTACCAAACGTGTACAGTGCCTTTAAAGAACTACATTTTCATGTATTTTATCACATCAAAGGTTTTATTGCCTCTTATTGGCTTTTTCAAACACAACATCAACCTGTACACATGTACCTTTGCAGGTACCCATTTATACCCCTGGGTGATGAGAAGCAATTATAGTATAGCATCTTACTCAAGGACACAAGTGTCATGACCGGGATTCGAACACACACTCCGGTGACTTAACCACCAGATGCTGCTCAGCCATGACACCCCATATTGTCCCCATTTTTTTGGTTTATATATATACAATTTTACCCTTTATACAAGGGTACAAATCTATAGACACTAACATTCTTTGTCCCTAAATTTATTGTATATGACATGAATAAAAAAAAGTATCCATTGTTGTTGGACTAGAAACTTTTCCCAGGCACTTTTCACCTGTTTTGCCCAGGAATTCTATAAAATAGATGATATTTTTTTCACAAATACTACAACAGATGTCGCTAAACCTGAACGCTCACAATGAAGTCGCATTTCATTGCAGGTGTATGGATACTGTACAATGTGTACACTAAAGATAACACATAATCCTGTAACAGATAAAAAAAATTATAAAAAAGCAACCTGGCCAACAGAGGGCAGCTGTCAAGGTCACAGCAGGCAGAATTGTTTTCATAATAGGTAGGTGCACAGTTAACATGCACATTATGTGATACACACTGAGGAGTGCCAAGAAATGATGGTAAATTACTTGGTGAAACTATAAACATATTTTTGTTTTAAATGACAACAATTTTGACAAAAACTTTCTCTTTTGGAGATGGAATCCATCGTGACCTGTACATTTGAGTAAGTTTTCTAATATAAAATTTGCCTTCGGGTAAAAAAAAAATATTATGATCAGTGCATAAAATGCTGTTACATTTTCTTAAAACAATGTTTTGCGAATGGAGGCAACTGTTGTACAATTATTGTACATAAAAAAAAACCTTCAAGATGCTATAAATTGTTGTAAATTGTAACAATCACTTGGTTCTCATTTGGCTTGGAATTAAATCTACTACTCGGAACAATTATCAACCCACCACAAGATTCCCCCAAATCAAAGGTGATTTGGGAGTCCGCGAAGGGACGATACTTACCTGTTAAACCTACAATTGCATATTTGCCCTAGCCATAGGCTTTCACTAGATTCTTTTTTACCACACCACAACAGCGCCCTCAAGAGCCCATACATTCCCTATCCTGGCCCCATGTGTTGGATAACTCGACCTCTTTTTCTCGAGGTGTGAGTAAAAAAGACACAGTACAGGCCGAACCTGAGCGGGGAAGGAGGGAGGGAGGTTTAACAGGTAAGTATCGTCCCTTCGCGGACTCCCAAATCACCTTTGATTTGGGGGAGTCCACTTCAGGGACTCCCTTACCTGTTAAACCTACAATTGCATAGACTGGCACAGAACAGAAGGTGGTGGGCCCAAGGGTGAGGCATGAAGTAGTAAAAACAACCACTCGGAAAAACCGATAGCTATTTTTATTTATTTTTATATAGTCCCTTCGTGTTCTCTCAAACCATGAAAACAAGAAAGTGAAATGGGACTACTCACCAAGGATTGGAGGCCGGAGGGGAAAATCTCGTCACTCCTGGAGGGCTGCCGCAGGGGGCTGAGGTACACTCAGAGCAATACGGCCAACTTTTCCTCTGGATGATTGGACATCTCGGAGGTAACATGACATGAATGTGGAAGGTGTTTTCCAGGCTGCTGCCTGTAAGATATCCTGGAGAGGAACACCTTTAAGAAAGGCCCATGAAGTGGACATGGACCTGGTCTCGTGAGCACTAATTGGATGATTATCAGCCATGGGAGAAGGCCAGGAAGCCAACGATGAACGTATCGCTCTAACTATCCAACGGGAGATTGTGTCAGGCGAAACTGCCCTATATGGGCTGGTAGTAGTAATGAAAAGTTGGGTCACGGGGCCTCTGAATGTTTTAGTGCGGGCAATGTACCACTTCAGAGCCCGAACAGGGCACCATAATTTATCCTCGGTAACTGACGAGAACGATTTAATATCTGGAATGAAAATGTCAGGAGGGGTGTATGACGGAGACTGGTTCTTTGCTAAGAATGTTATATTTGGGACGAGGCGAACGCCACCCGGTTCCCAGCGGATATGACCTGTGTCAATTGATAAGGCATGGATCTCACTCCGTCTCCTACTGGTTGCCGTAGCTATAAGGAATGCTGTTTTCACAGACAAATCTATAAGTGAGGCACTCGATAGAGGTTCGAACGGGGCCCCAGACAAAGTGTGAAGGACTTGTCCTAAGTCCCAAGCAGGGAGAAGCTTTTTGTTCGAGGGGCGCTCGATGAACATGCCCCAAAGCATTTGGGTTAATGCGTTGTTGTTTGAGATGAAAGATCCATCTGGGAACCCAATGTGAACTGCTCCCAGGGCAGAACGATAGCCTCGAATAGTGGCCACTGTGAGACCCTGATTGAAGAGTTTCATCAGAAAATCACCAATGACTTTTAAAGGTGCTGAGCAGGGATCAAAAGAGTTGTCCCTGCACCATTTATGGTAATGTTGAAGCCGGCTGTCGTAGGTCCTTCTAGTGGACTTTCGGCGGCCTCTGGCAGCCATGGATGCAGCGTCCAATGAAAGGCCTGCTGATCTGAAGGAATGTTGGACAACATCCAACACGTTAAGTGGAGGTTCTCCGACCCCGGGTGGTAGATCTTCGACCGGGGTTGGGCTATGAGATCTGCCCGTCGGGGAAGTAAGACTGGGGGATGAATGAGGAGGCGAATGAGCCTCTGAAACCATGCTTGTCGAGGCCAGAAAGGAGCAATGAGGAGCACCCTGCAAGTCTCCGCTTCTATTTTGGCTAATACCCTTGGAATTAGTGAGATCGGGGGGTAAGCATAAGCGTACATGTTTTCCCAGTCGATTGAGAGGGCGTCTGATGCCCAAGCCTGAGGATCCCGACTGCGAGCGCAGTATACCGGTAGTTGGTTGTTTAGGGATGATGCGAATAGGTCTATGTGAGGACGATCGAACCTCAGGAAGATGGATTGCACCACTGCCTGGTGGAGAGTCCACTCCGTGGGGGTGACCCTGCCTCTGGACAGGGCATCCGCCAGGGTGTTTGCTTTCCCTGCAAGGTGGGATGCAGACAGGTGTACATTGTTTGCCAGACACCAGCAGAGGAGGTCCCATGTCTGTACACAAAGGGGTGGGGACCGAGTCCCCCCTTGTCGATTGATGTAAGAGACGACAGTTGAATTGTCGGACTTGATGAGGACATGTTTTCCCCCCACTTTGGGAGTGAAGTGTATCAGGGCTCGATGGACTGCCAGCAACTCGAGAGCATTGATGTGGGACAATCTCTCTACTTGGGACCATGTCCCAGCGGTGGTCTGTGGTCCCATATGTGCCCCCCACCCTGAGGGGGATGCATCCGTGGTTAGGGTCACGGAAGGTTGAGGGAGGGGAAAAATTCTGCCGCAGCTGATATTTTCCCGCTGAAGCCACCAGTTGAGATGTAAGAGAACTTGGGGAAGTATCGGAACCAATAACGACAGAGGGTCTCGTTTTGGACGATACTTGGCAAGAAGATAGAGTTGGATTGGGCGCATGCGCATCCTGCACCAGGGAACTAGATCTACTAGGCTTGCCATTAGCCCCAAGAGGCGTAACCAGGCCAAGGCCGGTGCCACTCTTGCAGAGATGAAGAGGTTTACACACTCCAAGAGATTGTGAATCCTCTTCTCGGTGGGTGTGGCTATGCCCCGTTGAAGGTCCAGCACAGCCCCGAGAAAAGTTGGGTTCAATGAAGGTGTCAAATGGGACTTCTTTACATTGATGATGAATCCCAAATCTCTTGTTAAGGAGAGAGTGAGATTCATCGGCCAGTGGGCTTCGGCTTCGGAATTGCCTACCACGAGCCAATCGTCCAGGTAGACAAAAATTCGCACGTTGTGGAGGCGAAGGAGTGCTGCGACAGTTTTTACCAGTCGCGTGAACACCCTCGGAGCCGTGGACAGGCCGAAGGGGAGCGAGCGAAACTCGAATGTTGTTCCCCGATACTGGAAGCGGAGGAAATGGCGATGATGTTCTGACACAAGTACGTGAAGGTACGCATCCTTCAGGTCCAGTGTTGCACCCCAAGACGGGACTGTGAGGCAATTCAGGACTGTGCGGAGGGACTCCATCCTGAACCGACGTGGTCGAATGAACTTGTTTAGCGGCCTTAGGTTCAGGATTGGGCGCCATTTTCCGCTGTTTTTTTGGAGTGATGAAGAAGGAAGAAACAAACCCTCGGTTCGAGTCCTCCTTGGTGACACAGTATATTGCCTTTTTTTGAAGTAAGGCAAGAATCTCCGATTCGAGAGCCAAGCGTTGAAACTGATCGGATGGGATCGGCGTAGGCCGAGGGAGGTACGACGACGGAGGGGTGCTCGTGAATTCTAGTTTGTATCCATGAGCGACAGTATCGAGCACCCATCTGTCGTTGCACAAAAGGGCCCAAGTCTTTGCGAAAGACTGGAGGCGGCCCCCTACGGGCCCGCAGTAGGGGGCCGCTGAAAGAGAGGCGTCACCGACGCCCTGGCCTACTCCGACCGCTCCCATAATTTGCTTTGGGGCGGGGGGTGTATGAAAACCGTGAACCCCGGTTGCGGCTGCCGAGCGGGGCACTGGGAGCCAACAACGGCTGTGGGGAAGAATAGGGGTTAGCTGGACTAGCAGATGGAGTACGACCTGCAGCTCTATACGGTTGTAAGGGCTTGCGAGGGAAGCGGGGACCAGAGCCCTGTTTCCCGCCACGACCAGGGCCAGAGACATTCTGGGAAGACTTGCGTTGATTAATTTTGTCTGTTGCTTTAATGCGTTTGGCCTCTTCTTCGAGGGTCTGTTGAAATTTACCCGCAAAGAGGTCAGTACCCAAGCGAGGGAGGGCTTCGAGTCGAGACCGAGCCCCCTCGGTGGGGAGAAAAATAGCATCAAGGACGTTTCCCCGCCGGGTAGAAGTAGCAAGAGCGGATACCCGGGTGAACTGGTCCATGCAGATGCGTAAGCTGTCGTCCAGGCAGCGGAAAGCCAGCTCAACTGCATTTGGTGACACTGGTGAGTCTGCCTCACAGGAGCACACCAAGTACTCAGAGAGCAGTTGTAGGAAGCAAGTAACACGGAGACCAGCCCTGGAGGCCTTGTCTACCTTGACTAGGGTGTCTTCCAGTGTATTGCGTTCCTTACTTGTGAACGGAGACCTGAGGGAGGAACGCCCCCCGGAGTCTGCCGCTATTTTGTCACGTACTGCATCAGGTAAGGTGGGAACCGCAAGAAACTTGTCAAAATCATTTCTCGGAACCCGGAAATGGCGGACATCACGTTTAGCCACAGGGCGCCATTTCTTAACCCCTGCAATAACCTCAATACGGTCAGCACAGAGGCGGTCTACAGGGAGGACTGGGAAGGACTGGGCCCTAGACTCAGCTGGACCAGTGCGTTTTTTGAACGACTGGCGGGCTTCTTGATCAAGTGTAGGGTCCTCCTCCTTCGGGATATTTAGGACACGAACCATATCCTGAATAACCCGGCGCAGTCTAATGTCAGCTGTGGAAAGCATGACAGAGTCCCCCGATTCATTGCCTGAAGAATAACAAACAGGTGGATCAGGATGAGAAGACTCTCCGTCCCCAGGGGGTAAGACGGCTGTAGCTTCTTTAGCCCTATCTGGATTAGGCTCTGTCCCACGGGAGAGGGAAGCCAAAGGAGCAGGGCCCAAATGTCGTGGACGAGAATCAGAATTATCTGAGAACTCATCAGAGGGAAAAAGGGATACAATTTCCTCTGACATCTGACCGGGATCCGGAATAACTACTGAAGCAGACTGAACAAAGTCCGCTGGAGCAGTAGCAGCCGGACGTTGCACTAATGCTGACATAGTAGCTGTGAGTTGTCTCAGCATTGAGCGGGTGCTAGAGCGGCGATGGCGTCGCTCACCAGCCGAAAAGCTAGACGAAGAAGCGGACCCATCCGAGGACAGGGAGCTCTGACTAGAGTAACGCCGTTTCTTCTTGCGATGTCGTCTGCCTCGGTCAGATTGACGAGCTGGGCAAGACGACTTGCGCTCTGAAGAGCCACAATCGGTCTTGGGTGTGGAAGAGGCCATGCTTTTAGGTCTCGCTCCAGAAACCGGAGCCCCGGAGGGGGCGGTTGGAGTAGCAGAGTCCAAGGTACCGGAAGCTAGAGGCCCGGAAGGCGTAGCTCCGGGACGCTTACAGGGTGTAGATTTGTCCTTCTTGGGCTTTTTAATGCTTGGATTAGAGACTGGAGGCCCCGGAGGGTCAGCCTTAACAAGCACGCCTGAAGTGCTGGGGGCCAGAGGCCCGGAAAGCGTGTCCCCAGCAAGAGCATCATCATTAAGCATAGGGACTGGAGGCCCGAGAGGCGCAGCCCTAGCATTAGCATCTGAAATGTTACCAGGAGCCAGAGGCACGGAAAGCATGTCCCCGGTAATGGAAACAGAAGGGGAGCGAGGCCGAAGCCGCGCCGACGACGCAGTGCCTCTCGAACAGCGAGAGTCTGCCATTCTTAATTTTTTTTTTTTTTTTTTTTTTTTTTTTTTAATCACTCGAAGTTCCTTATCTTACGAGCGAAGAAAACGAAAACGGTAAAGATAAATTAATAATAAAGACGATACAAACTTTGTATACTCTTGTCCTTATAAAACTTTACAAAATAACAGAGAATCTGAAAGCTTATACAATACGTTCGAAGACGGAAATCCAAACACGTCCGTTCACGTCGAACACTAGAGAAAAAGAGGTCGAGTTATCCAACACATGGGGCCAGGATAGGGAATGTATGGGCTCTTGAGGGCGCTGTTGTGGTGTGGTAAAAAAGAATCTAGTGAAAGCCTATGGCTAGGGCAAATATGCAATTGTAGGTTTAACAGGTAAGGGAGTCCCTGAAGTGGACTACTGTCTCAGCATAGCATAGCATCATTGAATGTCTGAATCCGATACATACGTCAGAGTTTACACTTAACCTTTTCAGTGACTGGCTGGCAGGACCATACAATTTGTCGTTTCACTGGTCTATATTTCATATTGAATAGAGATGCTTTTTAACACTGAACTAGCCAGCCAGACAACTTGGAGAGAATTTTAACCGATCCTTAGGTGTTTTTAACTTGCATTTGGCCAGCGGAGGCACTGTAACATTTGCCACATTACTGTCATTTCATATCATTCCTCCTGTGAAAAAACCGGTTCCTGTTCATATCATTTAATTTTTACTCTGGCTGTGAAGCCAATTGGACTCTCAGAAAAGTGAACTTAATCACTGTACTAGCCAAGAACCCCGTGGAGAGAAGACAAGGAAGGACGTTTCAGTTTCAGATGTGGGAGGTTTTCCTCATTCTCATTGGCAATAATTTACAATAATTTTTAGCATCTTGAAGGTTTCTTTATGTACAATAATAATTTGTACAACAGTTGCCTCACAGTGAATTATTCCAGAGAAAAACCCATGCAATCAGGTAGGGACTGAAAACCTAGTTAACAAAGTGCCCCCCACGGGATTCGAACCAGGGTCCTTGAGGTGGAAGGTGAGGAAAGACACCTTGACACCAATTTGACCACTTGTTCTATTCCACTGTTTATTGAAGTGCCACATCTGTCCTCCGTTCACCAACTACATTACACAACGTAATATCACTGTCTTAATTCCACACTTTGTAAACTTAAGTGCATTGCTAAAAATGTCTTGCCACTTCCTCGTGTATTGAAATCATAACAAATCAAGAATCAAGAAGAGCCTGACCCAGAAAAATCAACTTCAGTATTTGATTATTGAATAGTTTTACTCTGCAATGAGAACCTAGAACAACTTTACAGGAAGTGTTATTGCCGAATGCCAATACAAAGGAAACGATATTTGAATCATGTCACATATTTAGGTCAACAGATGGGTCTGGGGAGGGGAAGTCAAGTAAAGACTGTCACCACAATATAGTATACTCATCTTTTTTTATCTTTTTTATTCCAATCTAATCAGCAATCAATAAGAACCGAAAGCAAAATGAGGCATCTGTTGCCCTGCTATTGGCCACGATCCAAGCCTATTACGGTTGCCTACAATTGCAAAATTGAATTCACCTTGCCCTTTCAACTACCACACCAGGGCCCAATTTCATAGAGCTGCCTAAACACAAAAAGTAGCTAAGCACAACAAAATAATGCTTACCAGAATAAGGTTACCAGCCAAACTACCATATCATATGAACAATTTGTGACCGGTATCCTGCTCATTTCTGCTTAGCAACAAATTGTTAAAGCAATGTTTTCTGCTTAATAAGCATCTCTATGAAATTGGGCTCAGATTCGTAAAATAGGCTGGTTCCTTTTATGGAATGAGAATTAGGCAGTGCCTGAATTGGTGACTACGGCACTGCCTACCGCTACATCGCCGTTTCATTATGCGATGAAGTATAGGACGTCCTTAGCAACACCCCGAGTCATAGCCGTAGCTGTAGCCGCCAATTCGGATGGCATTATCATCGGCATGATACATTGACCCAATTCACCTGACGACATCACATGAAAACCTTGCTCACCCCATTTTTGGAGTCGGGTTCTATTGTGTTACTGTGCATGCAGTGCACATTTTAGATGATGCACATGATGCACTATGTACAGAAGCAGCTCCCTTCACTTTCCCGAGTGTAACCGACTAGTAATTTTTTGTCATTTTATGAAGTGTTGCTATTCATTGTTCATAATAACTGAGAGTAGTTGATACATTTTTCAAGTTTCAATAAAATATTTGAAAGAGTACAGAATGGTAGTGTTTGGCAATTCTATTGATGTCCGCACATTTTAGACGACGTACATGTACAGTATATGCACTACCGTAATTTCCTGCGGATAAGGCGCCCCGCCGCATAAGGCGCAATATATTTTCTACAGAACACACGCTCGCAAAGTCTCATACCGCTTGTACATCAACACATACAGGGGTCATTGTGATGGTACATGTATAAGCACACTTACCATAGCGCAAAGGGATCTTAATTTTATAGTCACGAAGACGAGTAAAACATCACTGCTATTTTTTCATTATTATTTTTTCCATGATCGTTTTAATTTTTTTTTCTAAAACCATAGCTTTACAGTTTGTCGTTTTACACAAAGAGCGCGCGCAGAGAAACGTTCTCCCAATGTTTCCCAATCAATTGGCTGCTAGTTACTCTCTCTTTCACTCAACAATACATGCAAGAACCAACAATATAATTATTACACATTATTATTTCTTTTTTCTATAGTGTATGGCATCTACATGTATTGTATTTCAATACCGTAACTATTAAAACACACACATAAAACTAGCTATCCCTACAATAAACAAAGTACCTCCTTTTTAAATTACAAAATGTTTGACGAATCAACCTTGTTTCTACCAAGGCAAAACCCACATTTGAAATAATAATCTAACAATAAAATTAGTAATTGAAAGTTGTAGCAATTGTAATACCACTTGTTAATGTGCACGTCTCGCACGAATTTGAACATTGTGACTCATTGAAGAGCACACGACAAGCTATTAGCCAGCGATACGTCTGGGCGTCTTTTGGACGGCCTATTTTATTTTTGGACGCCCCGAAAAACTGTCGGACGCCCTTGAAAACGCCCTGTTTTTTGTACATAATTTTTAACAATTACATCCGAATACCTGAAATTGTAAGCAAAACGAACGCAAATCCAAAACTATTACTACCTGCCAGCTGCAGTGAAGGTAATTTTACGCAAGATACAACCAATTTATCTTAACTATACTGATCGCCCATTCATTGTTTACCGACAAAGGGATCAAATTTAACATCAGACAGTGCCCCCGACTAGTGGGAAGGCTTGAACAACCGCAAAGGCTTTAGAAACTATAGCGGTGAAACGCCACGCAGAAGACAAGTTTACAAAATACATGTACACGTCGACGTAAAAAGCGTTGTGTATGTATGTCGTGTACCTACCAGGGATGTGTGATAGATCGGCAGCACTTGAGACACACGTGTTGTAGACTTGATTTCAAGTCTGAGATAAGGGTTATTTTTCTGCATCAGCCACACAAAATCCCCCCGCAGATTGGCTATCACGCGCTCTAACTCATAGGTTAAAGACGGAGGTTAATCCACAAGAGGGCGCTATTTCAGGCAATGCAGGTAGACTAAAAACCACGAGCACAGACTTGGAACCAAGTCTAGGCACGTCATTCCCGCTCTTTTCTGGCTGCCGCAACTTTTCAGTGCATATTAATGTATGCAGAACATCGCACATGCGCAGTGTATGAGTCAAAACGTGCGTGTCTGTTTGTATGTGTGAACCTCCCACCATGAGTATGGGTAATGCAGGTTTAATAAAGAATGCTCACTGCACACCGTAATATTGAAGGACAGTACTTCTTAAATGCTCACCTCCCTCACTATCAAACTATCCCTCGTAGTGGTACACAAATGTACATGATGTACATGTACATTGAAATGTTAACGATTGTTTCGTATATAATTCGCGGGGTATTTGTAGAATACCGCAACTCGACTCTTGTACGGGGGAAACACTGCGCTAATTACTACGATTCTTAGGGCTGTACGGTGCTGATTTCATTTTTTTAAACCCTTTAACCGGCCCAGACCCAAAGCATACGTGGAGTACACAGTAAATGCAATAATAGTTCTGTGGTACATGCTTGCTGAAAATTTAACCCAACAATTTGGACGCCCTGTTTTTCAATCCAGTCAAATTTGGACACCCTATTTTCAAATCCTGGCTAAAAGCTTGGCACACAATAAAGCAACGTACATGGAACCAAAGTGGTCCTCCCAAAAACTGTTTGAACGTGTGCGAGACTTGCATGGTCTATTATTCCAGTTACTTTTCTAAGTGCAATTGTGTCCCGTTGCTAAAAATAACCCTCAACTACAAAGGCTAAACCTTGGGCAACTGGCAACAACATGTACAGTAAACGTTTGTAAGTAGTGTGTGAGTATACTACACAAAATGATGTTTGCCAAATCAATGACCCTCTTCTGCAGTTCTATGCAACCATATTTTCAAAGTTGCGACACTTCCACAACGATGAGATTTATGACATTACATATTTGGGCAATTCACATACAAGCAGTCTCTTCCAAAGAATAGACCCTTCACAGTTTAGATGCAATACGTGTTGTTGGTGCTTTTATTGGTAAAGAATCCTGCACAATATGTGGCTTTTGTTTCCTAAAGAGGTTGCAAACCTCTTGCACACTATTCCGAGAAGTGGACCTCTGCACTGTAATTAAACTTTAAATCCTTCAACTGCTTGAGTATCGCTGCAAACAGAATACAATGCAAGAAAACAGTTTTCTTGAGAAGAGATCAAACTTTCACTCTCAGTTGGTCCCCCACAACCAGCACCTTGATTGTGAAAGTAAGATGAATTGAGTCCAAGAGATAATAAGAACGTTTGGAATGATCTAGGTTGGAGAGCAGATCCACACTGTAATTTACCCCCACCTCTGGGCAGTTGAAGTAGATAAGTATCCTTACATTAGGCATAGAGAGTGGGTCCTTCCTCTATGCTCTATGAGAATCTCCCCGTCACAGACAGGAAACATTTATTTCATACTGACTCAACAATAAGATACATACATTGTAGAAAAGCAAATAATTAATCAATACATGTATATCAAACTATATGATTTAACTGAAATTTATGTACATGAGTCAATTTGTAGGAAGAAAGTGAAGCAAACAATGTTACTTTTGTTCTTTTCCCTATTTGACAGACAAAACAGACACACATGTATACACAAGCTGACAGCTAAGACCAAACAAACATAACCGATTAAAAAAACAACCCAAAAACCCCATTAGATTATGATGGCATTACAGATATGTATCTAACAAGTAATGTTTAAGTTTTCTTGAAAATGTACTAATTGTAGCAGGTTGCTTAAAATTTATGGGAAGACTATTCCAATATTCTGTTCCTCGTTGCACAACACTATTTTTGTGAATGGAAGTTCTATTATAGTTGACATACAAATCCCCCTTTAATGCTTTACGAGTGCCATAAGAATGTATCGATGAAGCTAAAGTAAACATTTCATTAAAGCTGTTGGGTAATAGGCCGTAATTGTACTTGGACATGAATTTACCCAAGTTCAGACGATATAGGTCATTAAATTTGAGCACTTTAAGTTTGGCAAATATAGGAGCTGAATGAGATAGATAGTTGGCTTTTGTGATAATTCGAACGGCTTTCTTTTGCAATAGTAAAAGTTTGTTACATAGTGCCTTTCCGTGACCCCAGGATAATATTGCGTAATTTAAATATGAGAGGATGAATGCATTGTATAATGTTAACATAATTTTTTGCGATAGAAAGAATTTCAATCTATTCATAATACCAACATTTTTTGAGATTTTGGTGGTTAAAACATCTAGTTCTCATCAATATAAATACCTAAAAATTTACAACTCTGTTTGGTTGAGAGCACTGTCATTTAAACAGAGGGGTACATGGCGCACATATTTCTTTTGCCTGGCACAAAAAATTATATAGTTTGTTTTAAGAGCATTAATTGACAGTTTATTTGCTAGAAGCCAGTTACTTATTTTAACAAGCTCTACGTTAAGGTTTTGTATAGCTATGTCAACATTGTGGTGATTATATAAAAGGCTTGTATCATCTGCAAACATACAGAAAGAGATCAAACTAGACGAATTACAAATATCATTTAAATAGATAATGAACAATAGAGGACCTAACACAGAACCTTGAGGAACTCCACAAGAAATATATTTTTCGGATGATTGTCTAGAATTATACAAAACAAATTGCTTTCTATGTGTTAAGTAGCTCTTAAACCATTCCAGGGCCAACCCACGAACACCAATATTCTCTAACTTAGTAATAATACACCTATCAATTGTATGACGCACTATCAGACCCCCGGGGATGGTGCGTCACTGTCCATATGTGGGGACGGATTTGCGTGTCCAAAGACCCACCATGAGTCAAAAAATTGACACACTTGTTGCAGATTTGGACGGTCTTCCGAACGTTTTTTTGACTCACCTTTCGCGGATAGCAACGCACCACCGACGGACAAATCGACGCACATAATCGCTTGCTATGCTGCAAACGATGCACGCGCAGTGAATACCAAGTATTTCAACCTTGTATGTACGAGTTTCCCGGCACACATGCTGAAAATACATGGCAAGTGTATGCACGAGGCGAGAATGTACTACTTGATCTTCGAGACGTGCGGTTCCCAACGCACTAGCTATCAAACACACGAAATAATAGAGAGGGAACCAGTCTACTAAATAATGCATCTTCGTATCCATCCATGACTCGACGATCGACCCCCAGTATCGTGCATGTGAGAGATATAATATACCAGGGGGCAGAGGTTGACAAAACCACCGCGCCATGAATTACATGTGACTAAATAACACACATCCTCGTAATAACTGGTAATGACTGGCCGCTTTCCGATTGGCCGATCGCGTGAATAATTATTTATGACGTAGTGCTTCTCACAGCGCTGTATTCATCACCGCGATCCCGCGGATGTGCTTGCTCTACCTAACGTGGTAAACTTTTATAGTTAGGGGGCGAAGGAATGGCGTGTAGCTGTGGGAGCGATAAGGCAAGGGAAATTCCCTTGGTGAGAAATAACTGCTTGGTCAGAGATGTTTTTACACGTGCGTGAGCAATACTGCAGTTTTCGTTTGTCAAACTCATATACACACGGAAGTGATGGGGGATATTCACACGACTTCGACTCTGCGGGATGTTGTGCTTATAAAGATCGTGAAGGATTATCTCTCGGTCGGTAAATTTTTGGAAACAACATGAAACAACAAGGATTTACAAAATACACTGACACAGGTACATGTACAGTCTCGATGTTAGTTGTCAAAACATTTGGGCTTCCTTATGCATCGTCTTTGTTGTTCGTGTATTTTAGAACAAATTCACTTGCCGCCAACAAACGGTTAACCGTTTAGAAAAGTTTGAAACAACGGATAGTAAATTAATACACCTATCAATTGTATGACGCACTATCAGACCCCGGGGATGGTGCGTCACTGTCCATATGTGGGGACGGATTTGCGTGTCCAAAGACCCACCATGAGTCAAAAAATTGACACACTTGTTGCAGATTTGGACGGTCTTCCGAACGTTTTTTTGACTCACCTTTCGCGGATAGCAACGCACCACCGGCGGACTAATCGCTTGCTATGCTGCAAACAATGCACGCGCAGTGAATACCAAGTATTTCAACCTTGTATGTACGAGTTTCCCGGCACACATGCTGAAAATACATGGCAAGTGTATGCACGAGGCGAGAATGTACTACTTGATCTTCGAGACGTGCGGTTCCCAACGCACTAGCTATCAAACACACGAAATAATAGAGAGGGAACCAGTCTACTAAATAATGCATCTTCGTATCCATCCATGACTCGACGATCGACCCCCAGTATCGTGCATGTGAGAGATATAATATACCACGGGGCAGAGGTTGACAAAACCACCGCGCCATGAATTACATGTGACTAAATAACACACATCCTCGTAATAACTGGTAATGTAGTTTTGGAGGGTTCTGATGAGTCAGCCATGGTCGATGATGATCCGGTTTGATAGTTGATTGAAAAAAAATGGTGTAATAGCGGTAAGTTTTATAAATTTCGTTGAGTCTTAGGGAGCACGTAAAAAAGACAGGCGAGGGTCGCGTGTGCAACTTGTTCTTCTCTTTTTTACCCCTTGCTTTTTCAGTGTACTTTCTGCCTCTCCTTTTCTAGTCGTCCACTTGACTGCTCTTGTTGCACTTGTATACCTGTTTATGTGTGTTGTGTTGTCAATTAGCGTTCAGAGAAAGACTCTGCTAGGGTCGAAACATAGGCTAATTTTTGCATTTATACCATAGGTCCTTTTGGTTTGTAACTGTAAGCAGTTTGCAACAGTTCATTCTATTTGTCTCTTTTCCTTTTTTATTTCACATGTAGGATTCTGTACAATGGATGTATTGCAAATCACAATCAGTATTCCTGTTTGGGTGCAAACTTTAAGACATTGTGAATATTTTGCTATGACAAGAAGAAATGTTTCCAACTGTCAGTCAATTTCTTGTTTTATGCTTGGAATAAAGTTTTGTTGTTTCTTGTTTTCTTTTAAGGTGATGCATGTGGGTGTGGGATGAGGGCACCTGGAGGGTTCGTTGTATATTCACACAAAGAGCCAACATAACCCTTGGAGTGAACAGTTCACAAGAGGATTAGGAGAGTTTGAAAAGAGTGTTAATAGCTTACAGTGTAAATTAGGGTCTTTTAAACTAGTAGCCGGAAACCAAGCAGGAGGGGGTTGGAGAAGGGGAAAAGAATGGACGGGAACAAAGCATTCCTTGGTAAGTCCCTGGCAGACTGGATGAAGGTGATACTGGACAATGGCAGCTGAGGTTCATGCTAATCGTGATGGGCGATCAACACAAGAGCCTGGGCCCACTTTCATAAAACTGGGTTAAGCACAAAACAACTTTGCTTACCAGAATAAGGTTACCACATTCTACCTGTAATACATCATGTACTTATGTACATGCCAATCAGAAGAATGCACAAGACTAAAGGACGTATTAATCTTAACATCAACATCGTATTGACCTACGGTGATCTGATAACTTTCTTGTCACGTGGTCATTGATAATTAGGTCAGCAACAGCACATAATGAGGAGACCAGGGATGAAATCATTTTAGGACTACATAATATTTGCATTAACCGCCCAATGTACTTGGTTCTGAGTAGTTTATAAGACCCTAATATACACTGCAATTTACACTGTACTTTCATGCAGCCCACCATGATGTCAGATTACACAAATAGTTGAAAACAAAACAGCGCAATACAACTTCTTGTTTAAAACAATTGCCACACTACACACTGTAGATATAGGGCAAACCCGTTTTTTTTTTTCACGAGAAGTGCTTGCGCTAAGATGTTTAACATTCAACACCCCTTTCAAAAAATTACGTCTATTCTCCGAAAAAGCTACTGTACAAACAAGTTTTGTTTGGGGTTTTTTCGTTAAAAAGAAATCAACTCCCTTGGATTGAGAATGCTCGCAATGAAAAACAATAAAAATCCAAAAGACAGAAAAGAAAAAGAAAAAGCACAAATGAAAGAAATAACAAGTTCTTGTGTCTCTTTGAGGGATATTGACTTTCAACAGTGAGATTAAATGTCAGGCGCTGATATTAAAAAAGCGAAACATCCCCCTCAGGGGCCTAGACTTTTTTTAAGTTACGGCTCTCCGAAATGACGCTTCTGAAATGAGCATATTGAACCTTGCGGCCATAAACCGAGGAGACAGGGATGTTTGCGAGCAGTTTTCATTACAGGCAAGTAATTTCCCTGCTTCCTTGGTAAACCAAGCAAACATCACACAGATACTCATGTTGAAAGCTACTTAGAGCATGGGTTTGGTTTTGTTTAGGTTTTTTTTTGGCTACCTTTATATATTGGCTTTTGGATTTGTCAGTTTAGATGTTTTTCTGTACAAAAAGTGTGAATACCTAAGGGAATTTGTACTGTCTGCCATTTTCAGAAAGGGCGTTTAATTCATGCTTCAATCATTAAAAAATATGTTGTCTATCTCTAAGAAATATTTGCACAAGGAGAAATCTCAGCCTGATTGTCACAAAGTTTATTTGTATTTGTTTGCCAACAATTGATAGTGCTCCATTTGAGCCAAATCCATTGCTAAATTTTTAGCGTCCTAAAGATCTTTTTACCCTTTTTATTATACATCTGGAATGTTTTTGAAATTTTCTAACTGACTATGGTGATTTTAAAATGTTCACCTCAAGTTTTAGGTAATGGAACCGATAAAATGGAACCAGATTTTGACGTCTGTTTTGGGTACCTGGATACCCGATAACCCAGCACAGGCCTACATTGTTGGAATGTTCAAGTTGTCTTTCAGGGCTCAAGTATTGTGGGGAAAAAACAAAACAGACAACAGGGCCTGGCTAATAGCTGAACTTTTTTACTGGACCGGGGCTGAATTTGGATTAGATCATGGAGCAAGTATAGCTCCATGATTAGATCAAAGATCGATTTTAAGCTGAGTATCTGTCTAAATTGCTTAGCAAAGTGTGACGTCACAAGACAAGTCACGCATGGTGATATTGGAAACTCATAAAGATGAATCTAAGCGCTTGGTGAAATCTTCATTCTAGCCCAGAATTAAGCTCGGGCTTGTGAACCTTGTGCAAGCTAAGAAATAACTATGAATAGTAAACTTGCGGGTACACCATGTGTAATCACTTTGGGAGGAGTGTTGGCTCTGAAAAGAGCCGGTGTGGTCTCGACGTTTTGAACAGTATACGGCAGAGCATACTGTTTAAAACATCGAGACCACACCGGCTCTTTTGAGAGCCAACACTCCTCTCAAACAGATTTACACATGGTTGTACCCGCAACCGCAAGTTTACTATTTTTAGTTATTTCTTATTTTCCACACCATGCAAAGCTTCAAACATACATGTACGGCTTACAAATTGCCCTTAAATTTCTCAGCAAAGTTATCAGAGAAGGGAAGTGCTTTGACAGGAAAGTGCAGTCACATGACCCAATCAACAGAGCCTCTTTTAGAGCGATTGCATGGCAACACGATTGTGCATTATATGCAAATGAGTAGATTCTAACATTATTGAAAGGTAAATGCAATAACAAGTTTTCCTGCATGATGATAACAGACAACAGACAAGGGAATATAGCACACCAGGTCTGGTCAGTGGGGATTAGTCAGTTGGCTACTGACTGGCTACAGTTAATTGTACAGTGAAAGGCTGACCTCTTTGTAATTGACTGAATATAAATATTCATACAGGTAGGCCTACAGGCATATTCTGTATGTATCACATCTGGTACAGCACACACAGACCAACCCCCTCTATGAAGAAAACGTACATTGTGTTATTGTAAGAACTTTTGCAAAGGCACCACAAAAAAGTACAGGGCACCGAGGCAATTGCTGCGGGTTAAATCGAGGCCTAAGCGCAAGGGGATATACACAAGTTACATCAATCCTAAAAACCAGGTTCAATGACATGTTCAACGACATCTCCGAAGACGAGCAAACTTTTTGACAACTTACAGAATGGATTTAATTAAAAGGCTTCTATAATTCTAAAAAACAAACACTGCATTTAAACTATCTAGTGTTACTTATAGGCTTCTACATGTAATTAAGGAATGTTGATTGGCAGTACATGAAGATTCAAACATTATACAATCAACGATGTCAAATTCCATCTATTCATGTGATAAATTCCGATCAAAGAAGACAGACGTGTAATCAAGCTTTTAGCCAGGATTTGAAAATAGGGTGTCCAAATTTGACTGGATTGAAAAACAGGGCGTCCAAATTGTTGGGGTAAATTTTCAGCAAGCATGTACCACAGAACTATTATTGCATAAATGTGTACTCCACGTATGCTTTGGGTCTGGGCCGATTAAAGGGTTTAAAAAAAATAAAATCAGCACCGTACAGCCCTAAGAATCGTAGTATTTCGCGCAGTGTTATTATTATTTTTAAAGTTTGGGCGGGGTCACGACTTTTTCATATTGTTTTCCCCCGTACAAGAGTCGAGTTGCGGTTCTATTTCTATAGCCCGCGAATTATATACGAAACAATCGTTAACATTTCAATGTACATGTACATCATGTACATGTACATTTACAGTGTACCACTACATACGAGGGATAGTTTGATAGTGAGGGAGGTGAGCATGTACTGTCCTTCAATATTACGGTGTGCAGTGAGCATTCTTTGTTAAACCTGCATTACCCATACTCATGGTGGGAGGTTCACACATACAAACAGACACGCACGTTTTGACTCATACACTGCGCATGTGCGATGTTCTGCCTACATTAATATGCGCTGAAAGGTTGCCGGCAGCAGAAAAGAGCGGGAATGACGTGCCTAGACTTGGTTCCAAGTCTGTGCTCCTGGTTTTTAGTCTACCTGCATTGCCTGAAATAGCGCCCTCTTGTGGATTAACCTCCGTCTTTAACCTGCGGGGGGATTTTGTGTGGCTGATGCAGAAAAATAACCCTTATCTCAGACTTGAAATCAAGTCTACAACACGTGTGTCTCGAGTGCTGCCGATCTATCACACACAACCCTGGTAGGTACACGACATGTACCTGTACATATACATTTACATACACAACGCTTTTTACGTCGACATACATGTACATTTGTACATGTACTTTGTAAACTTGTCTACTACTGCGTGGCGTTTCACCACTATAGTTTCTAAAGCCTTTGCGGTTGTTCAAGCCTTCCCACCACCACTCGGGGGCGGCACTGTCTGATGTTAAATTTGATCCCTTTGTCGGTAAACAATGAATGGGCGATCAGTATATTTAAGATAAATTGGTTGTATCTTGCATAAAATTACCTTCACTGCAGCTGGCAGGTAGTAATAGTTTTGGATTTGCATTCGTTTTGCTTACAATTTCAGGTATTCGGATGTAACTTTTTTTTAATTATGTACAAAAAACAGGGCGTCTTCAAGGGCGTCCGACAGTTTTTCGGGGCGTCCAAAAATAAAATAGGGCGTCCAAAAGACGCCCCGACGTATCGCTGGCTAATAGCCTGCGTGTAATACATTTGATAAATTTGCAAGTCCATTATGTTAACAAACAATGTCTGTAAGTAAGAGACTGAGCAAGTCTCATACATTGTAGTACTCAAACTTGCGGGCCGACCAAGTTGGTCCCAGCCATTTTGAGTTTTACGAGTGCGTGATTCTCATTCTTCAAATTCTTAATTTTTTTTATGGCTGTAAAAATTATATCATAATGTTGTTTGCCATCAGGAGTTTTTTTTCACTGGTGCTGATTTGTTTTTTTGACAGAGCCAGACATAAGTGATTTTATCTAAATAAAAACAAGTTGAATTTGATTACATTTGGACTTTAAAAAAAATGAATGCCTAGAATCAACATGGTCCTCCCTGTTGTTATTTTTGATTTACATTTAAACTGTGACTACATTGTGTGCATTTATTTCTAATGAAAAGTCCAAACAATGGAAGTTTTAATACAAAGATAATAGAGGGCTGAAAAAACACATGTTTTTTTTGGTTAATATCCTTTATATGGATCTGGTATTACTTATTTTAATTTTGTGTAGGTCATCTTTGTGTACACTATGTCAGCACATTGTACCCCACATTTATGTAACATACACTTGGCAAATTGAATCTGAGTGTAATTGTCCATTAATCACCCTTATCAACTGTCAAAAGACAGCTCAAATAACCCCAGTATGTTTACCATACTCCACTCAAATGTCATTTTGCCCTTGAGAAACCTTTTGCGGTCATAACATCAAAGTATTATGTACATTGTGGTACATTAATAGAAATCTATTGATAGATTCTCATGTGGCTACATGTACATGTATGTTTTGAGCCAACAATGGATTATAAAAAAAATAGAACATACAATGTACAGACTGTGCAAGTCTCGCAATTATCGGAAATGATAACAAATCTTGACTATATTTAGCAAAGAAATCACGAAATAAAATATAAAATACAAAATTCTTGAAAATAAATACCCATAGCAATCTGTTAAACATACATGTATAAAATTTCAATTTTTATAATACAAACAATTGTTAAATTCAACATTGAAACAAAATCAAAACTTGGGACGAGGATGCTTATTTTTTTTTAGAAACCCCATTTTCCAATCACGTCACCATAATTTGTACAAATAGTTGGATCATTCCGTGCCAAATCACCTAAAATTCTGAAAAGTTTGGCAGGCTCTGTCTCAGATTTTGCTATTTTTGACCCACAATACCAGGTACAAATTTTATCCCAACAGTGAAAAAACACCCAAAAACAATAATACAGAGCCTTTACAGTTGCGAGTAACCAGTTATGTTTAAAAGTAACCAGATAAATGTGAGTAACCAGCAATTGCTAGTAATCAGTAATGTGAGTAATCAGTAATGTGAGTAACCAGCAATGTGAGTTACCAGTAATGTTAGTAAGCTGCAATGAGAGTAACCTGTAATGCGACCAAGTAGTGCGAGTAACCAGTAGTGTGAGTAACCAGTAATGCGAGTAACCAGTAATGCGAGTAACCAGTAATGTGAGTAACCAGTAATGCAAGTAACCAGTAATGTGTGTTGTTGAGTACAACCTGGCAGCAGGGGGATCACATTGACGGGATGTGACTTTTTATTTTAAAAAATATCAAGTAAGGACAGATTGAATGAGTCTTTTCTGAAATAGAAAATCGGCGGCCCTACACTTTGAAAAAACAGTCCATAAGAAGAAAAAAGGAAGCTTGTTCTACAAACCCACATTCTCACTGAGCTCCAGCCAGGATTGGGATTGTTGGATCCCAATTACATTAGTTTCATTATTAACAGGTGAACGTATTGTACTCGACATGTAAGCCTACAGTATGACAATGTTGAGGTGAACAACAAGTCAGTCAACTATGGAACCCAGCGTGAAAGAGCTTTGTAGCCTGTTTAAGAACGGGTTCATTTTCTGGTCACCTCTCCGTTGTTAACATTACAGCAAAACCACCACTTTTCATTTTATCAATCTTTGTTGGATATGAGCAGTGAACAAAAAATGCCGCTTCAGATAAAATACAACAAGTACAGTACTGTGTATAATGTAAGTTGCATCATCCTCGTATACAATATTTGGGGGAGATGGGGAAATATGGAACCTCTCCAGGGTTTTCCCCATGCACAAGCTAGCTTATCAGGCCAATACGCGCAGATTAGTGCCGTTACTCACAAATTCTGGCTGTTATGCGAAATATCATTATCATAATTTTGTCTTTAAGTAGGATTTGAAACTTTGCATGGTGGGAGTATAATCAGGTGAGGTTTGCAGTAGCACCATGTGTAAATCTTTTTTGAGTCTACCCCCCTCCCCCACCACTTTCATTGACAAATCATTATGTGCAGAACGTTGAAACTGATGCAAGCCACAGTTCACGCGCTGACTGTGCACTGTCGTCGTCTTCCGTTTGCTGGCATTTAACAGTGTTTGTTCTGAAAAGTGTTGAGTAGTGTTGGTTCAACCACTGGTTCTTTTCAGAACCAACACTACTCAAAAGAGATTTACACATCATGGTGCTACCGCAAACCTCACTTGATTTTATCTTTGAGAGGCCAGGAAATGTTTACTTTGCAAAGGACACTTCCATTGGAAAGTTTTAAAGTCTATGGGAAACTTTTGAAGGAAGGGGCACCAAGGCCAAGACCAGGAAAACAGAGGCCATGGCCTACTGTATGTGGCCTTTGTGCAATTCCAGGCCAGCGAACATACTGTACATATGACCAATATGTACACTTGTAATTGTTCACCATACACACCTTCTTTACATTCTTTGGAATTAGTGTCGGACTCAAGGACACCTCTGCAGTCTGTATGGGGGGGGGGGGGGGGGAGAGGGCAAGACTTCACAAAACCTGCCACAACTTGAGACATTGAAGGCTGAAACAAAATTTGCAGCTTCCAGAATCCATCAATATTGTTTAATATTGAGGGGCTGTTCAGAATTTAATTAATGTTTAAAAACTTTTCGAAATTGTGTGGCAGGTAGGTCAAAAGAAACATCTGGAAATCGAAAATTCTGTTTTTAATTAAAATAATTTGTCAACGGTGGGGACAAAAAAATACCAGACAAATAGCGGATTCTACCAGATCGTCTGTCACATCTGTGCTGCTCCATTATTACTGGTCAACCTTGTTTCGAAAGCCGACTTCTGCGACAATTGAGGAGATGGCGTGAATTTTCTGGGGAGATGGCGTGAAATTAAAACAGTCTGGTTTGCCGACACCTGAAGTGGTTTTTGAGACTTCGGCACGTTGAGGTTGGCCAAATTGATGATGATCACAAATGTTTCAAAAATAGTGAGAGCAAAAATCATACAGATAGTTGACTTTCTGACTCATGTGGTCACGTGAGAAGTGGAATTGGCTGGTTATAATTTCAGGGTCCTCAGTCTCTCACTCAACTTACCTTATAGAAAGCAAGAATACTGCTGCACTTCTCCCGCACATCGCTGAACGGACACTGATGAGCCAAGCGCAAAATCATCGTTAACGGCTGCAACAGGCTCTCACTACTACCATCTCGGCAGTTGCCGGATAGGCATCCCTCGATGAACGCCTCGCTGTCTTCGAGGCTGTTTTGCTGAGATTCTGGGAGCTGCTCGAGGATGCTTTCATGGATGGACGCGAGGCAAGATGCGAGTTGTTCAAGGGTGTTGAGACGGGAGGTGCTTTCTCGGGTGGAGAGCCTCTGAAGCAGCCAGCGTGCCTGAGCTGCTGAGCCCTCCTGGACAGCCATTTTGGTTTCGAGTCTTTGATTTGTTTAAGTAGCGTTTCCTTCAAGGAGACTGGTTCCTGCATAGTATCAAGAAGAAGTATTTATAAGAGTTTAATCCGGAAGTCGCAGGTTCAAATCCTGCTCCAATAAATACTTAAATTATAATTAATTACAATTTACCCAGTCAAACCTTTATGGTTTATTACTCAATATTCACAGTTGCATCAATGCATCCCCTTTAGGGTGATCCCTCTCCTGCAGTACTGCTGCTTCCCAAGTTGTATCATAAACTTGGGTGTGATCACTGGCTATACATGTATTGTACAAACAGGTTGAATGGCTTCTGACTGGCACCCCCGAACAAAAATATTGACAAAATAGGGAGACCGCCAACATTAGGGATAGGTACATGTGTACATGTACATGTAGCTCAGTTTGTAAAGAGCACTTGGCACATTAATCCCGAGGTCACAGACCGGTTGAAAATCCTGCTCTTGTACAGTATACATGTACAAAAAGTACAAGGAAAAGGTTTTTTGTTCAACCCCAAAATCATGAGAATTTAAACATGAACTACATGTACGGATGTTATCATAGGGGAAAAACTTAATTCGTTCAATATTAGAAGCTCAATGAATAATGTACTGTCAGAGTCATTGTCATACCAGTGCCAATATTCTGTAGAAATATTCACATTTGACATCCACAGTAAGTAAGTAGACCTTTAGTACATGTGGGCGTTTTTTAATTTGAGCATTTTTGTCAATGTCGAGAACATTATTATTTCAAGACCTCAATCCAAATAAGCCTTTGAATGTGCACAAAGAACAAGTCTCAATATGGAGCATGATAGGCCCTATGTTTTTATTGTGATGATAATTTCTAAGTTTGGTGTGTTTATTGCAAACTGGGAATGGATCGACTCTTGCAAAAACAAACAATTTGTTTGTTTTATTGGCTTTGTTCTTTTGTTGTTTTATTTAATTTCTTTTTTTTTAAAGTTGTTCATACTTCCATGGTTTTTAGGTTGGACAAAGATCCCTGGTACATAAATGTTGTATAATGGTGTGCTGCGGTTTAAACAATTCTCACAGACTTCCAGAGTTGACTACCACTCCAACACTGCTAATAACTTTGCAAAAACAAAACATGCACATGTATGTGTACACAATTTATATAATTGCTTCTTTTTGCTGAAAGGTTTTTCTAAAATTATGAAGTTAGCAGTGTGCATTTCTATTAGGTACGTCAAATATTTTTCTGGGTACAGTTCCCAGAAGAAACAACACCTACGCAACTTCAATCAAAACACAAAACGAGGACACAATTACATTGAATTATTATGAAAACAGGTCATGCTTGAATGCAATTGAATCAGATAATTTCCAAAGATGGGGAGGGACGGGGGGGGGGGGGGGGATTGACGCAATACTTCTCCAATCGAGATCCTTGGTGAGAGAAACAAATAGGAAATCAATCGATTTTTCGAAAGCAGACTTGATACTACGAATGCAGCAGATACATTGCACATCAGGCCCCGAGGACAGTGATCAGGCCAGTAAACTCATATAACTGGAACCAGTCTTGCAGTCTTGTGGTTTTTTTTATTAAATAATAATACCCGAAAAAATGAAGTGTTATTTCTTTACTTTATATAAATAAATTACATGTATGCTTGCAAATGATAACTTGGTTTATTTATGACAAACATCTTTCAAATGCGTTGAGCATCCAAATTAACCATTAAAAAAATTTAAACTAAAAAAAATCCTTAAAATAGGGAGGTTTCGCATACGAACGGATACGGTTAATGCGACGGATACGTCATCATTATGACGTCATACGCTACTCGCTATCCGCTATACGTGCAGACGACACTGATATCCCGCTTGCTACACGTAAGTAAAAAACACGTAGGAAAACTCGAACTTCTAGTTATTCTCCTGTATTTGTTTCCAAATATGTATGAATAGTATCAAAATAAATGAATCACTGAACATGTACGTGTCATTTTGTTGATTTCTAAAGACTTTGTAATACGAAAAAATGCACTGTTTCTTCGTCATTTTCCTCTAAAGCTATGAACATAAGCTCGTCTATGGAAGATGCCATGTTGAACAGCGCCACCAAGTGCTGTGCTGGAACAGCGAACAGTGCCACCAAAACGCTGGGATTGCAAAACAACAGAAAGGCTGCTAACGGTACGGATAGCTAAACGTATGCGTATGCGTATCCGTTCGCGTGCGAAACCTCCCTAATGTCTTGCAGATCAGGGTTCTCGTCTCCCGTATTCTCGACCCAGAAATACAAAATTACAGGTTTGGACTCAGTGTGGCTAAGGCTTACAGTATTTCTTTCACTGTTTTACATAATTTTTTCAAGAAAGTTAGAAGGCTCAATGAAATTCTGGGAAAATCCTACTGAAATCAGGAGAAATCCTGAGAAATGGCATGCCTGTTCAAGGAGTGTGGATACTACATACATACAGGTGAATGGCACTCACTGTAGATGACCTGATCTAGTGATCTGTAGTTTTTGTAGGCCTATACATGTACAATGTACTTTCCCTGGCACTTTACTTGTCATCACCTACAAAACTTCACAAGCTAACAAGTCAAATGTACTTGTGGAGGTTGGCTTGGGGCTGTTAATTTATTTATAAACTATAGTACAGTTCATACACATTACAATTTCTATTCCATATTTCTCACCATGGATGATGGGAATGGGAGCGTGGATTGGATGGAGGGGGGACAGACCTCACAAAGGATGAGCTCACAAACAATGTACACCCTCAGTGTCAGACCATGTTACAGAGACAGTGAGTGTACTTTACACTTGCGGTCTTGTGTGGACACTGACGTACTGCTTAGTCTGCTCTAATCTGGGCTGCATACAGTACTCAAACAGGGAAAGGGGCTACATTGTGTAAATGCCATCAGGTGCACTATGGGAATATTACCCTTTCCAAATTGTACCATTTAATCTCCTTTACATGTCACTTCGGTGTTTAATGTTGTGCGTTTTTATGTCAAAGGCCAAATAAATTTCCCAAGGAGGGACAATAACATTTGTTTTGAATTGTATTATATTGTTTTTATTGACATTCTCCCTTAAAACAACAACAGTGGTTCGCTGGTTTAAACATCTGAGGACCAGTGAGTCAAAATTCAGTCCAAGTAGTCCTGCTGGATAGTTCAGTGTTGAAAAGAGTCCCTGTAAGTAATAGCCCTATTTATCATGAACCACGGACCAGAGAAAAAGCTGGTGGACGAGTGCAGTCCTGGATTTTCATCTTTGAGAGGGCAAGGCCATTTTCATTTTGCAAAGGGTCACTTTCATTGGAAAATCTTTTAAAAATCTATAGAAAACTTCTGAAGAGGCACCAAGGCCAAGACATGGGGCAACAGCGGCTATGGCCTCCGTGGCCTCAGTTAAGATCAAGGCAAACCCCGACACAATTTTGATTTGCCTTAAAAGCAAACAAAAAAACAAACAACCATCACTTTGCAAAACACCCTCCCCTCCCTCTCCTGCCAAGTAAGGGTTATTCAGAGTTAATTTCCCCCAAAAACTTTTAAAACCACCTCAATTGATGACGTTTTCGTATAGTTGTAACATAGAGCATTAAAACCAGGGCACTGGAAACAATTTGCTTTCGACCAGTAACCAATATTAATCCAGCAACTTATTTTTTCTTGTCTACAAACAGATGCCTACAGGTGATAACCTGTACCTGATGCATAAATATATAAATCCTAGTTTGAAGTAATGCCAAGTAGGAACAATAATCCCCCGTTGTTTTGTCCACTGTAAAACATGGCAAAAAGCCAAGACGTGCATTCAAACAGAAGAAGGGAGAAGATTTATTGGCCAACTTCCCAAACAACGAGCAAGCAACGTGTCAACTATTAAAAAGACAAACATGGTTATTACATGTACAACTGTATGTATCCTTTTTTAAATTTTTTATAAGTGGTTATTTACCAGTGTTTCATTCCTAAGTAAACAACATTGTAAGTGGATTTGTTGTTATTTCATCCAGGTGGAATCCTAAAGTTACAGTTGTCCACCATTACAACTAACTTTTAAGAAAATAGTTGAAGTTCATCTTTGTTTTTATTTTTTTATGAGTTATATCAGTAAGTAAATTGTTTGTTTGTTTTTAAGTTGATTGTTTCTGCCCTCATTATTTTTTCTCAAGCTCCACCCCCCCCAAAAAAGACAATTTTTCATGTATTTTCGCTTTTATTTTGGCATGTTTTCTTTCACCGATTGATTTAATTTACCCATATTGCAGACTTCTACGTTTTTAATACAAAGCCAACAATTTTTAGTCTGACAGTTGTTTCCTCCTTGAAAAAATAATTATAAAAAAAAGAAAAAAAAAGGCCCTCATCTTCCTCTTTTTGAAAACCCCAGAATAATCAACTGGTGACTTGTATTATTTGTTTACATGGCCTTACAAACAATAACTGAAGTATGTAGGCCTTTACTCATTCACCCTGGTGGTACATGTAGGATGCCAGTTTTCGGTGGTCGCGTTGTATGCAACGATGTAGTCCAAACCTGGGCTAGCCTATTCTCTATATGTACTCTAATATACTGACTGAGTGTTGTTGGTGTTAATGTTTATTTTTTAGGCCTGTGTTTAAAATTTTATTTAAGAATAAGAAATTACGACAAATTTACAGCAAAATATATTTTTGTAAACAATCCTGCAAAATTTATAATAATATTATCAACAACAACTAGCACTAGCACTAACAGTAGCATATTATTCCAAAGGTTTTGCTTCACATACTTCACTAAGGGTCTAACTAAAACGGGACTAATTATTAATTAGGGCTAAAATTCCGCAGCACACCACCACTCTAGCTCCCTCAATATCTGGCCGATTACTCTAAATTTTAGTCTTACCTGTCAAGATGGGTTAACTGAATATATACAGCAAATAACAGGAAAATTGAACAATTCTAAAGGCCTTAAAAAGGCGTCAGAAAATCGCAAAAGCTTCGTCGAAAATAAACACCATTTTGTTTTCGTTTTCCTGCTGTGTGTGTGTCCGGGTAAATGTGCAATGTGTAAATAGGAGAAATTTGTAGAACTATCAAACCAATTTTGGTATCAATCCCTCATAGCCTAGCGGTAAATAGGCTATGCTCTTGTGCATATAATTTGTTCTCTCTTGATACAGGTTCAATTCCCGGTAAGTACATTGCAATTGCTTGCAAATGTTCAATTCCTTCCACAGAGAGTGAGTGAATGATGGGGAGAGGTAGTGGGGTAGGAGGAAAGAAGACTGGGGAGAGGGGGAAAGAAGTGGGTTTTTTTATTTTTCAAATTTTAGGATTTTACAAAAAATAATTTTTTTTTTAAATCGGTCCCCTATGAAAACTGTTTATTTTACATTTTGGGGGTACTAACCCTATCGATAGAATACATCCTCAGGTGTATATTGGTAAAAATAAAAAAATAAAAAAACGTCCAGAAGGTGGTGGCGTGCTCCGGAAACTGTTCCTTAATTAGTAATTGTAATACCGAATTCCAATAACACAATAGGTAAAGGGTTTTTTGCATACACTTTGCCAATTGATTTTGAGGGTTCGGTATGCATGCAACGCTCGTTAAAAGGTACTGCATTCCGTCAATATTAAATCAATTATGAGGAACATACTATCTTACTCTTAGTCCAAGGATGAATTAAATAAATGGCATGTAAAGTAATGTATGTGTTATTTAAGTGACTGAAATATTACCGGGAAACTGTCGTGAGTCGACCGGTCGCCCCCGCCGTCCTCCGGCAAGCAGGCGAGCCCGACAACGCGCACGACGGCCGGCCGTGACATCAAAGAGTAGCGCGCCGGTTTAAATTTAGCGGTAACACAGAGCACTGGAGTTTTGCACAATTTATCACCCCAAAATCGTGGTAGAAGTACCCGCACTGGCAAGGTTTCAATAGCAGACAATCATCTCAACTTACCTTGAATGTCCTTAACTGAAGAAGTGTCGGGGAAATCCGGTTTTATTGTTCAAAAACACATTGAAATTGTGCCGGTAAGACGTCGATTTTTGAGCTCAGGTAGATGACAACGGAAAATTCCATTCGCTCTCGCCACTGATTTTTTTCGTCGTGCAGTTCACGTTGCGCGCATCAACCAGTAAATTTGACATGCAAGGTATTAGCATAATTATGCAACCTTTCGATAACACACCTCCAAAATTGACCAATCGACGTGTAGTATTGAATTGACCTCACCACCTCTGAACCCACACACTAGCTGAGCGTGTCAGAGTGTCATCGTGTGATTTCATCATAGCTAGCTGTTCGAACAACGTTCATTCATGAAAGTATGACGCAACATTCACGGGGGGTGGGGGGGGGGGGGGGGGGGGCGGACAGACGCGTATAATATTGATGTAATTTAGATCAATAAATCTTACTGTTGAATTGTTTACAAGCAAGACACAACATGGGATAAACATTCAGCGTGGGGGGGTGGGGTGGATCGGTGATAAAACACCTGTGAAGTTTTTTGCGCCCTCTAGTTTGTTTATGATCACGTGATTTGGAGAAACAATGAGACTTATGAAAATTGTTTATTTATTTATTTGTTTGTTTATTTAGACATTAAATTATTTATTTGTTTATTCAATTATTAAGTTAGTCTTATTTTATTCGTTCATACTTTATGTATTTCTGTTATGTTTGTTATTTACTTATTTATTTGTTTGTTGATTGCTTTATTTATTCAATTTTTTCTGTATACTAAGCATGATTTCAAGCTTTAAAAGAGAAAATCGGCCCATTTGAAGTTAAACAAACAAACAAATCTAGAAAGAGCACTTATTTCAATCATGCCGTTTTCCAAGAATCGTTTATAACCTTATTTAGTTTTCAGTTCTATTAATTTATCTATAATTTCATTAGTATTATATCAATCATTTATTGAAGTTTTTGATACATATTAAATAATTATTTAATTTATTATTTATTCATTAGGCCCCCTAATTATTATTTATTTGTTCATTCATTCATTCATTCGCTTATTCATTTATTCATTTATATATAATAGCTACTTATCTAAGTTACTCGATGATTTAGTTAGTCGATGGTTTAGTTACTTAATTAGTGTTTAGTTAGCCAGACATATTTTCAGCATGATTAGGCCTATCAAAATCTCGATCGGCACATTTTTACATACTCTATACGGCGCGATAATTTGTTTTTGATAGAACGAAGATCCGTTTCAATAATAATACATTTAGTGGATTATAGTTTCACGAGGCTAGTTTTTCTCATTTTAGTTCCGAATATCAAAATGGCTCCTTGTTCAACCCAAAATGGAGCGGTGGGGGTGGGCTTCATCGGGTCTGCATGAATGGCATTCAGTTTTATACGCCTATTTATTTGATGGTTATTTTATTCGTTCGTTAATTCATTTAATATTTATTTATTTATTTATTTATCTATTGAATTATTAATTTATATAGTTAATTGATTAGCAATTTGGTTATTTGGCTAGTTTAAGTTTTAGTTAGTTAGTAATTAGCAATTTCTATTTCTAAAGCATTATTCAAACATCTCAATCGCCCCATACACATTCAATTCAGCCGCGATTTTGTTTTTGATCGACCGAAGATCCATACTTTGGGATCATAGCAAGTTTTACAGGCAGCTTATTTTTTGTCCTATTATGCCACTGTCGATGTTAGAAAATATTTCGAGTATCAAAAGGTCTTTGTTCAAAACCGAAAATGGAGGGGAGGGGGCAGCTAGAATCCCTTCATCGGTTCTGAATGGCCAGAACAACGCATGCTCCGAACAGTGGCTCCCTGGCGGTCATCATCTCATCCCCCTGTGCGTTTGAACGCTCTTTCGGCCTTTACTTGATGAGAAACTGACGAGTAATAAACACCGAGGATGTTGCGTAGGAGTAGGCCTATAGGGAGGGAAGGAATCTTTCTTGTTTTCCCGGCTGAATTAAGAACCAATTGACAATCGAGCGGAAGCCGGGGTATGTCGCTTCATTATGACTAATTGAAGATTGTTTTGTTTCCCTATATAGGAATATCCTGAAGCGGGAAAGGATACATTATAAAGGCATACAATTTTTAAAGGTGTACAACATTGGTAAGATTGAAATATAAATGTTCACAGATTTACACATAACTTACATGGTATAAAGATGGTTATGGTGGAAAACTTCCCTTGAAATAGTTTTGCTTGCAATGCCATAGTATTTTGGAAATGAGTAAAACAATAGTCTTTATCCGGCAGGATACAATCCGATGTTTGAAAACTAAAAAGTTAAAACATATCATGGGTTTTTCCCACTGTTTTCTCATGACTCCGACCGATTGAGGTTTGTAATTACACGTATATGTTGGGTCACATCAAGTGTGGATACTGGTCTTTGGCAATTACAAATGTTGTACACACCCTTTAAAGGGAGTGCCATAGATTTTTTTAAAAACGTAATGCTGATTAATATCCAAATCGTGAATAATGATACACAACATAATCATATGTGAAAGTTTCAGCTCAATAATGTCTGCTTATGACCCCCTGCAAGTCTCGCGCGTATTATTTTAAACATTTTGGGACCACTTTGGTCCCAATCACATACGAACCAACATCTTAAACAATTTCCAGGCATGCTTGATTGGTAAATTAAACAAAAAATCATTCTGGACCCTCATGTAACGGTCATTTCAGCTTTTGAAAAGACTATAAAGCCTTAATATACAACGAAGTACATTGTGGGGCTAGAGCCCTATATACAGGACTCTTCCTCTGTGCTGTATACACAGTATACGAAAGGCCGCCAGGGCTTATTGTAGGGCCTAATTGTTTGTAGTCCGCCGACAATTAATTACATCAAGAAAATCAAGAAGAGGGTAAAACACACGAATCAGCGAAATTAAAACCAAAACCCAAATGAATTTGAAGGAAATCGAACCTGTACGCTTTAGTGCAACAGTTACTAATGCCTATGATATTTCCATCCGGTTGTGGCCAATCATGTCTTTAAAAAAGTTGACCGGGCCGGGGGGGGGGGGGGGGGGTACTGCTGGCTAGCGGGAAGGGCACCCAACACGAGTGGGAGGGATGGTGGAGGGACAGCATTTATGTTTCAAACTTTTTAGCCTATTATAATACATAAAATATACTTTTCAAAATGCAATTTCAGTGTTATTTTTAATCTCCTCCAGACGCTCTAGAGTTGTACTATCGGAGAATGCATCTATCATCAAAAATTGTTAAACTGATTGTTCCCACTTTGGTCTGGGTATGGTCGTAAAAGTGAGGCTGAAGGATTTCCTCCTTTATAGTTTTGAAAGGAATCAATTTATGATTTAAAGGTGGGCCAAATACCACAAAAACCTTCAAATGTTCTCGTAACGTTACAGCGTCAATTGGAGATTGGGACCTCTCCTCCACTGTTGTTATAAATTATTTGGTTTCGAAAAACTCTCTAAAACAACAATAATGAAATGAATTAAGCAATAAATTAACAAACAAACGGATTTTATCACGCGTGATACAGACTAGAGATTATATATTTTTTTACTTCTTAAGGCAAAGTTTACCTTTGGTTTTCAGAACCGTTCCATTGTTTTAATCATATAAAAATATAGATAATATACAATTAAACTAACCAGTGAAAATTTCTTTTCAAAAGGTGGTCCCGTTTTTGAGATATTATCACCAAATGAATCCGGAGCGAATAAATGTCCACGCAGGAAGAATAATCCCTCATATAGGAATAAACAGTATGAGAAACATTACTGACAGTAACGCTTCTCAGATTCATATTTTGGTGCACAATAATGTTTCTGAAAATGCTTTTTACCATCAAATGCTGCTATAGGCTTCTAACCAATAGGTTTTTATTGCCATTAGTTTTAGCATAGGGCAAGGACAGAAAGGAGTGATTACCAAACGTATAAATTCCCTTTTTTTTTTTTGCGTTGGCGTTTATTTTGTATAGCCTACTGTTCAGTTGGGCGTGGTACCGTACTGGCCTAATTTCATGACTCTTTTTAAGAACAACAATTAGCGAAGAAAATGCTTTCTTTGAATTTGTTTATATAATAAAAACCCCTATAGGCTATCATTCACATCGTTGTGACTGGTGCCACGCTATCATTTTGCTTGGTCGCTCAACTCGGCAAAATTTACCGCTCGACAGTTTATAACGTACCGGGTATAATTGGTCCGTCATGGTCGCCCGAGCCGGAAAAACTCCCCGATGCACCCGGAGTTACCACCCATTGGGAGAATACGATGCTGTGATAATAATCACCGTAACATTTTATTCTTTGTTGAAATCGATGTTTAAAACTTTAGAGCTTGTTAAGCAGGCCATAACAATATTTCAAAACCATTATAATAAAAAATGATTAAAAACATATTTTCCCAACAGATTTTCAGGGTTTTTGGGTGGTAAAAAGTTTTGACTGATGGCTTGACTCTACTTTTTAAAGAATTCTATAAAACACAAAATCATCATTATGCTACAATAACAGTTTTAAAACAAATACAGCTTTTTCCAAATTGATTAATTGTGATGAGTTGAAGGGAAAAGTACTTCTCCAACAGTAGGCTATTCGAATGGAAGTTTTATAACTTCGGCCATTTTGTTTTGTTAGGCCAAACAAAAAAGCTTTAGCGTCCCCGCCCGCTTCCTTTTTAGAGGCCGCCTCCCATTTTTTATTGTTACAAAGTTTTAACGATCTCTGACGAAAAAGAATTTTTTTTTAAATATAAAAAACGTCAATGATTTCCAGTTCTTTGAAGTACTGCATCTAAACTACTTGAAGATTTAGGAACGAGTTGGTCAACGTCAACTGGGAGCCAATAAACATTAAGAACACATGATTTGACTCGGGATATCACATTAATTTATTACTCATGATTGCTGAATAACATTCAGTTTGCACGTGCATTAGGTGCATCACCAATAAAGGCACAACAGTTTATACAAGTCACTGGAAATAAACGTATCCCAAACCGAGACTGAAGGGAAAATATAACATGGCCTCTTCATTTCCATTGATATTTTACACAGGAAAAAATACATTGGTGGCTTTCTTGTGGTATTGATTTCGGGATTATCATCAACAGCCATCTTTGAGTGATGTCAGGTTCCCTGTATACTGTAATGATAAACAAACATCATTTGTAAAAAGGCACCATACTATTTTCACCTCCAGCCTCATTATGGTATCATTGAGTGGACAATGCACACCTCCACGCAAGAAGGAAAGATTACATTGGAGTGTGTCCATGCAGGACATGTTGGGATAATTAAAGCTTCAACAGACGGTAGGGAGAAAGAAAACATAACAATCTATTTGCACAATATTTCTGAATTGCATGTACTATAATAATCAAAATTACGACAGCATTTCAATTATGCACAAATCTATCTCTTCCGATTACTTTAATAAATGATGGGAAAGACCAGAGGTTTGGAACAATAAATTTTATACAAATCAGTGAATAATTAATATAAATATAATCTATGAAGTTAGCAGCTGCAAGAGCAAGTGCTAATAAATCTACTCAGACAATTTGACTGTGTATTGCAAAAAGGTGTACGAAAATATACATACAATTACTATAAATATAATCACTGAATCAGGCACAATTTTTACGCTAATATGCATCCAAGAGTTCACTTTAAATTAGTATAAATCTAAGCTGTCTTTTAAGAACTATTATTTTAATAAGTAAAATACTTTAATGTGAAAGATAAAGTCTGATTTGAAAATACACATGTTCATTCGTTATTTAAGTGCACCACAAAATGAAACACACAATTTTTTAATATGTTTTGTGTGTGCACAGTATGGCTTGCAAAAAGTTGAATATCCTATCTATATTATTTATTTTCCATTTATTTATTCAGAGAAAGATCGCAAACCAAAAACACTTAAAACTGCTGAACTTCTTGTTTAGTTTTGATTCCAAAGTTCCACAATACCCAAGCCCCTTTCACACTTTAGACTAAACTCCAAGGGAATTTCAGTTGACCCTTTCACACTTGAATTACTAACCCCCAGCAAACACCCATGAAATAGCTGAGAGTAAGGTTAAGCAATATAACCCCCGGGCTTAGCATTTACTGAATGCTAATTTTCCCCAGGAAAATTGCATCGAGTGTGAGCAAGGGGTGGTGGTGAGGTCAAACTTCCCCAGGAATTTCCTGGAGTTTATTTCATGGGAATTGGATCTGTAGTGTGAAAAGGGCTATAAAAACACTGATTTGTACAATCTATGTCGTGTCCCCTGTGTGCTATAGAACTATAATGAATACAACTTCATCATACACCAATTAACTACTTAACCTTTTCCAGTCCATTTTCTTTACATTGATTAGATTGCAAGATGAACAAATCAACTGAATACATAGACCTTGTGGCCAAACATCAAGTACGCACATAAATTAAAAAGTAAAAAATAACAACAAAAAATTGACAAATATTTCTCAGCAAATGATCGTACTCAAAGCGGAAATGAATCAAATTAAAAAAATTGATCTACTAGTGTAATAACAACCAACGTGTTTACTCTCATTTGTGGAAAAACAAGACATTCTATTTCCGTCCACCGTAATTAAAATATATTGCCACTGTCAACAATGTCCAGCATACCAATGTCCAGTTCAACCAATAAACACAATATGACATATTCTGTTAAAATATTACGATAAAAAATAGTTCCATAAATCTGTATCAGGCGGCCATCATCTCCATGTCATGTTACCAGTGTGCACTTGTAATATTAAATACTGGTTTCTCATCCTGCACAAAAAGGGCAGACTAAATCCCCGCCCCCACCAGCCTCGATTTGGTTAGATTGCTTTGAACTGGAGACAGAACAAAATGTGGTTACCTACTCACCCAAGTGTGTAACAGCCTGCAATCCTGGACCCTCCTTTGTTCAACTTTTTGTGATAGCAACCATGGACCACAATGCTTTCCTTTGTGATAGCAACCTTGGCCCTATTGTCCTCTTTTGTTATAGGTCCCTGGTTTGAATGTGTATACCTACTCACTGACACACACAGCTGTGTTGCAGTCAATGTGTGGACATTCCTTTGTTCTATACACTTCCTATTCCTCAACACTGTAAATAACACTGTGTGGACATGTGTAAGTCCACATAGTGTTTCAAGTCCCTATATTATGTGGTCCTCTTTTGTTCTCAGGTCCACACTTTGTATGTAGCGTTAAAACATTTTCCTTTACATCTAATAAGAAAGACGCTTCTAGCAAAGAGCTGCGATTACCAATTTTGGGGGTGCACCCCCCTCCCCTAGTATAGGAGTCAAATGAGTGATCTGAAACTTTAGACAATTTCAAAGAGTTGTTTGAGCACACACACCCTACAAAGCACAGAGAAATCTAAATTTGATTTATTCAACAAATCTGAGTTGAACTGATCAGATAAATCTGATTTGAATTGATTTGACTAAATCTGAATAAAATTTATACGATAAGTCTAAATTAAATTTACTTAAAAAAACCTGAAGTGAATTGATTAGATAAATCTGTTCTGAATTGGTTTGAGAAATATGTATTTGTTAAATCTAAATTGAATTTGATAAATCTGATATTAAGTTGCTTGATACATCTGAGCTGAATGCATTTGAAAAAACCCCAAAACATTCTAAATGACTGTCACTATGGTGTTAGATACTTCCATCTGTTTATTAATCATACCATATTGCAATTTTCTTGTGTATGAACAGCGAATAAACACAAACAAAACACAAATTTGCTAAAATGTGTTTCTTTTCTCCAAGAGTGTGGGGAAAAAACCCCAGATCACTTATGAATGGATAGCAGAAACTGAATGCAGCTTTGCAACATGTTCATGTAATTAAATCAAGGCTGGAACACAGTCAGGCAATACTCTCAAACTCATGGCCTGATCCTAATCAACGAAACAGCCTCATTGGATACTATCAGAGTACACCCTCTCGAAGAGAGGGGACAAAAAATATCATTCAACACATGGTGGATCAATTAACACCACAGATCTCGTTATAGCTTTCGCAGTTTGCTGGGAAATGTAACACATTGAATGCTTAAAGGGGACTGGGTGGTAGATCTTTGATTTCTTAAGGAGTGCAATCAATCAATAAACCCGTCCAGGATGAAAACATTTATCTTTCATTGAAATAGGTGTCTGTTATAGACACCTATTTCAAGATAAGTGGCCAATATATTGGCCAATTATCTTATGACTTTTGGTTGAGTCAGCATCACATCAGTGCCAATGCATCGTATCTCGATTTTGAACAAAATGTTGTATCTCCACGCAAAAACGATGTATCGTGTTTTATTTTACGATGTTTGAGGACATTGACAGCAGCGATGGCGTTGTGAACTATTTTCTTGAGAGTCCGATGCCCGATTAAGATTTAACTTTCATGGGTTTGTTATTGAATGTATATAATGTTTGGCTGCTCCAAGTGTGGATACTGGTCTTTGACAATTACCGATGTTGATGCGTGCTTCATCTCTTAACATCTTGATAAGATTTCAGGATTATAACGCCCACACTGTACAAAGTAGCCTTTAAATCACAAGGGTTTTGCAAAACCAGAAAGTCAGACGCCTTGAAAACCATAATGTAATCAGCAGAAAGGAGATACTCCCTCTGGGCCCTCATCATGGCTGATCAAGAGGAGCAGACGCCTCTATCTGCAGCCATCTATGTCGGATTCCCTGCTCGCTTGTATGATTACCGCAGCCGCCGAGTCCCATGGGACCAGTCTATTTTGCCGCCTCCAATGGCAGCCATCTTTGTATGACTTCCTGCATGCTCATGCAATTAATGAACTGCTTGTTCTCAAGGGACCAGTCTATTACTCTGCATCAATCGGCAGCCATCTTTGTATGACTCCCTGCATGCTTATGCAATTAATGAACTGCTGGTTCTCAAGGGACCAGTCTATTACTCTGCATCCATCGGCAGCCATCTTTGTATGACTCCCTGCATGCTTATGCAATTAATGAATTGCTGGTTCTCAATGGACCAGTCTATTACTCTGCATCAATCGGCAGCCATCTTTGTATGACTCCCTGCATGCTTATGCAATTAATAAACTGCTGGTTCTCAAGGGACCAGTCTATTTCTCTGCCTTTATTGGCAGCCATCTTTGAATGAGCCCCTTCTGTTCCTATGCGATTAATAAGCTGATGATTCTCCAGGGACCAATCTATTTTTCTGCCTCCATCGGCATCAACAAGGGACTATGAATTAAAAGCCGTCATAAAAACTACACTCCCATTTGGTCTAAAGAAGGTTATGCTGATTGGTCGTCAATCAAGAATGACTTATTATCACACATATTGTAAATTTGCAAATATTGAGGAGCAAATAGTTTTGTCTACAGCAAAAATTAACATGTGTACTGTGTATGACTTGTGATTTGTTACTGCCTAGCCGAACAAAAAAGTGCTGAGCAAAATTGTGTGCTTGGGTTTATCGATGAACTCTCAAAGGGGCCCTCAGTTGAAACACCTCCCCATGAAGTACAAACAGTTCAGTTCATGCTTGAAAATAAATCCATTAGAACAAATATCTGACGCAATGAATTAATTAACCATAATCTCTTCAGCTATAACGCCCTAATCTCCCATAAAAAAACCAAACAACAGCAGGGCAAACAAGCCGTTTTATCATTCAATTATGCTTTGAGGCTTTCGGCAAGAGATCTCACAGATGGCTGGTTAGGAATGAATCTATGCATTCGTTAGCCACACAACATTATTGTTCCGTCATCGCAAAAACATTGTGTCAATACAAGATGGCGGCAACTTGAGCTAATAGGAGATTTTAAGACGGCAGATGGACTAAACCTACAGGGTAAATTTCCGACTTTCACAATTACAACTCTGATCTTGGGAACACTCAAGAATAATTTGTTTAACCTTACACAAGTCTGATGCCACCAAAGAATTTTGCAAGTCTCCCTGTTAACTTGTGCAGGAGAAAAAATATGTCAATATCTCTAAATAATACCAATGGATTTATCGCCAACTCTACAAAGTACTAGCTACTTCTAGGAATAACAAAAAGTTATGCTACGTCTAGTAAAAACCAAAACTATTTCGTTTCTTTTTTAAATAGCACTTTGAATGAATACACTGATATTGTTTATAAAAACTGGCTACAACTTTTTATCGGAAATATGAATAATCTTTGGCTTCACTCAAATCACGACCTGATAAGAATCTCCTTTTCAGTAATTTTTTTCACTCTCCTTTTCAGTAATTTTTTTCAATACAGGAATTGGTAACTGCACAATTACAGAGTGCTTAAATGTTCAGATAAAATTCATTAACACACAGAGCTATAGTATAAATGTTAAATACATAACTGTTTGATAACTATTATTATTGGAGCTAATAGGTTCAGGTAGTTTTTCCATACATGTAGTTTAGGGTTTATGTTTTATGCAGTCAAAGCTGGATAAACTGGCCAATTAAAGAACCAGAGAAAAATGGCCGCCATGGACAGGTGGCCATTATGGACATATGGCCATTCTATCAAGCATACATGTACATACATGTGTAACTTTCTCCTGGTGGCCAGATAAGGCAGGTGGCCACTCAATCCAGGTGGCCAAAAAGGGGAAAGTGTCAAATTTCTTGATGTGGCCAGATAGTGCTGGTGGCCACTTTTTCTATGTGGCCACTTTCTCCCTGTGGCCAGATAGGGCAGGTGGCCACTTAATCCAGGTGGCCAAAAGGGGAGAAGGAGGCCACCTTATCCAGATGGCCAAAAAGAGGAAGGTGGCCACTTCCTTGAGGTGGCCAGGCCAAAAAGGAGGCCACTTTCTAAATATGGCCAGATAGGGAAGGTGGCCACTTAATCCAGGTGGTCAAAAAGGGGAAGGTGGCCACTTAATCCAGGTAGCCAAAAAGGGGCAGGTGGCCACTATATCCAGATGACCAGAGTGACATCTTTGACTGTGCTAGTTTCTATCTGAGGTGGACATGGTGTGAGTGAGAGCCTAACTGGAGAATGACACTTAAAGTACAAGATTGGTTTTATTTAGAATGTTTCTTTCCGAGGACTTGATTTATTTTTTTTGACGTTTGGAACCTAAAATGCCCATTTTTTTTTGCTTTTGGGAAATTCTGTATTAGAAAAAAATAAATAAGTCTTTCTCACCAAACAAAATGTATCTTGCTGATTTGTGCTGCCTTGGTACATCCCAAAGTCAATAAGATTTCTTGATAACATTCGTGATAACATGTATATTATTGGTTGTACATGTACGATGATATTTTTTGAGTATATAAAAAAAAGATCGGACATGTACGATAATGGCACTTTCGGAATACATAAAATAGATCGTACCTTGGCACTGAAAGAGCTTAGAATTAAAGCTTTATAAGAGTTAGACACTACTGGAATTATTAACCCTGGGCTATCAAATTCTTTGCTGCCTCGCGAGTCGCCTGCAAAAGGACGGTGCAGGCCTCAAATTAAAAGCAGGATGTAATTATCCACAAGTTAATGACCATAAAAAGTTACTTGGTAAAGAGCACTGGAGAGCTGTTGATATTATAAAACATTGTTAGAAACGACACCCTTTGAAGTAACGTAGTTTTAGAGAATGAGTTTTTCAAACCAAAATTTGAATCTGAGAGAGGCTTCAGACATGAACTTTTCATTAGAAGACTTGTCAGCAAATATATATTTTTTCACTGCAGTAGGCCAAGACGCCCGAGTTGAATTTATCCTTTAATTTCGAAATTTCTGCCACTCGAACTTATCTTCATCGACTACAGATAGTTCCCTCTGAATGTCACAGTGTCAAGTCGACCATCTTTACGGACAAATCAATCTTTTTTTAAACGCACACATTTTTTAAATACCACATGCGGCATGCAGGAGTCTTATCAAATTCCCTGCATGATTGGTCGGTGAACCACTTGGCTGTGTAGAAAAGTTTGACAAAGTTTGCCTGTAAAGATGGTGTCTATCATGAACTATCTATTTTTCATTCCTGCATTCCTGTTACATATAACTATGAGTTGAAAATTACTCTACACGAAGCCACACCTCTGTAATTCTAATACCTATCTGTGGTTAGTGTTTACCTACTTCTGGCTGGGTGATGATGAGGAGTCTCCATTCTACATGCCTAGCAGTGCAGTGGCGTAGGTCTTGCGCGCTTGGCCTTTGCGTATAGCCTCCGCCAGGAGCTCTCGGCCGTTGTGACGGTTCCACTCCTCCTCGAACTCCCGTTCCAGGACCTCTGCCCCGGGTTTGCGCGACAAGCCGGTCTGCTCCAAACTCATCTCGCACATGCTTAGATCGTCTTTACCTGCGCAAAAAAATACCGTACAGTAATAATAATAATAAACTTTATTTCTAAAGCGCACATCTCCTGTGCTCATGGCGCTTTACAAATATACCAATAGGCCAAAATTAGAAATAAAATGAACAAGCAATTTACAATACTATTCTTACACAAAATTAGTATAGACAAATGGCACTAGACAAAAGAAAATAGTACTAACCTTTTATGAAAAATACAAATGAATAAAAGATAAACATTTTACAAGGAAATCAAAAAGCAATTGAGAAAATACTTAAATAGGTGGGTCTTAAGACCCCGTTAAAAACTGACCGTGGAGTTTGATTTTCAAAAATTCAATAAGCTCTAGATCAAAGATAAATATAGACAGATGGCACTGGATAAAATTTACAAACATACAGCACTTATAAATAACTACTAGTCTTCAAGATATTGAGAAAGCTCACATACTTAAAAATGAAACGGGAAAGTTTTGCATGTTGGGGAGGAGAGGGGGGGGGGATTTGAAAAGAATTTCACACTAAGAAAACTGAGGATTAAAGATAATGATTATTTAATATCCAACAGCTGTTTGGGGATTAACTTGGCCAGCCCAGGGGATTACTTCGCCTATAAATGTTTAATCTCCCGAGATGGATATATGCATTCCAACATCTTTAGGGGTAGTCTCGGACAAGCTTTTAGCCAGGATTTGAAAATAGGGTGTCCAAATTTGACTGGATTGAAAAACAGGGCGTCCAAATTGTTGGGGTAAATTTTCAGCAAGCATGTACCACAGAACTATTATTGCATTTACTCTGTACTCCACGTATGCTTTGGGTCTGGGCCGATTAAAGGGTTTAAAAAAAAGAAATCAGCACCGTACAGCCCTAAGAATCGTAGTATTTCGCGCAGTGTTATTATTATTTTTAAAGTTTGGGCGGGGTCACGACTTTTTCATATTGATTTCCCCCGTACAAGAGTCGAGTTGCGGTATTCTATTTCTATAGCCTGCGAATTATATACGAAATGTACATGTACATGTACATTTACAGTGTACCACTACGAGGGATTGAGGGAGGTGAGCATTTAAGAAGTACTGTCCTTCAATATTACTGTGTGTGCAGTGAGCATTCTTTATTAAACCTGCATTACCCATACTCATGGTGGGAGGTTCACACATTACAAACAGACACGCACGTTTTGACTCATACACTGCGCATGTGCGATGTTCTGCAACATTAATATGCGCTGAAAGGTTGGCGCCGGCAGCCAGAAAAGAGCGGGAATGACGTGCCTACACTTGGTTCCAAGTCTGTGCTCCTGGTTTTTAGTCTACCTGCATTGCCTGAAATAGCGCCCTCTTGTGGATTAACCTCCGTCTTTAACCTACGAGTTAGAGCGCGTGATAGCCAATCTGCGGGGGGATTTTGTGTGGCTGATGCAGAAAAATAACCCTTATCTCAGACTTGAAATCAAGTCTACAACACGTGTGTCTCGAGTGCTGCCGATCTATCACACACAACCCTGGTAGGTACACGACATGTACATGTACATACACAACGCTTTTTACGTCGACATACATGTACTGTACTTTGTAAACTTGTCTACTGCGTGGCGTTTCACCCTATAGTTTCTAAAGCCTTTGCGGTTGTTCAAGCCTTCCCACTAGTCGGGGGCACTGTCTGATGTTAAATTTGATCCCTTTGTCGGTAAAAAATGAATGGGCGATCAGTATATTTAAGATAAATTGGTTGTATCTTGCATAAAATTACCTTCACTGCAGCTGGCAGGTAGTAATAGTTTTGGATTTGCGTTCGTTTTGCTTACAATTTCAGGTATTCGGATGTAATTTTTTTAAATTATGTACAAAAAACAGGGCGTCTTCAAGGGCGTCCGACAGTTTTTCGGGGCGTCCAAAAATAAAATAGGGCGTCCAAAAGACGCCCCGACGTATCGCTGGCTAATAGCTTGGTCTCGGAATGCTCTTCTGAAGTCAGAGGGCCTGTACAAAATCTTTAAGATCTGCCGTAACAATTTCTTCACAAACTATGAACATGGATATGAGGGCCCCCACTGTGCAGCCACAGTTATATTATAAATCCTTAGGCTGTCCTCAACACAAGCTAAAGAAACGTACAACAATGACACTTTGGAAATGCTTCATATTTTATGCTTCATATTTGGAAATGCTTCATATTTGTAGCACATTGCGTGTCGTGGCCGAGCGGATAAGAGCACCGGACTCAAGCTCTGGTGTTTCTGTTCAGCAGAGTGTGGGTTCGAGTCCCGGTCGTGACACTTGTGTCCTTATTAAGCAAGACACTTAACCATTATTGCTTCGTCCTTCGGATGGGACGTAAAGCCGTTGGTCCCGTGTGTTGTGTAATGCACGTAAAAGAACCCAGTGCACTTATCGAAAAGAGAAGGGGTTTGCCCCGGTGTTCCTGGTTTGATTGGCTGCATATTGCGCCACAGCACCTTGTAAACCATTACATGGTGCTATGTAAAGAAATAGGTCTCAAAATTCAAAAAGTAGCTCTACATATATACCTTGCAGGAAAATACTGACTGTTGAAGCGCCTTCAGCGTCACTGAGTGACGGATATGAGCGCTATATAAGAAGCCACTATTATTATTATTAATATGTACCCATTACAATAAGCAAAGAAGTAGTGTTTATTAGCAGTTTTTACCAGACAACGTACTATATTGGTAGTAGTAGTAGTATAGAGTGAGCCCAGGGCTCGAATTTGGGGAGAAAATCCACAAGACTACAGGGCTTGTAGCTCAAAATCTTTACTAGACCAGATTTTTTTTTTACAAGACCAGATTCAAAATGTGAAAATAAAAACTTGCTGCCACAGTTTAACATGCATTTGACTGCTTTTATATGAACCCGAACTGAGACAAGTAAGAGAAGAGTATACTTGATTACTCATAGAATTGAAAGATAATTTATCAGACCCAAAGTCAACAATTGAACATAATTTATTTCTGTTATTCAATTGAAAAACACAAGATCATCGGACTTGTTAGGTCATAAGTTTTACTGGCCCAACACTAAAATTACTGGCCTCGGGGCCCGTGGTCCAGTGTAAAATTCGAGCCCTGGAGCCCTCTAGTGTTTAGCAAGGTTTGAAGGATCTCTACTACTGGCTAAACGTCTCACCTGCAATGAGAAGGAGTGGATCCCGATCAGCGTGGATCTCCATCTGTCTAGCGATCCACTGTCCGTCAAAGTGAGCGTACCAGACGCTGCGCTGACGTACGTCGGCGTTTGTAGCCGAGGGGCGGCTGAATGCCACCTTGAAGTAGCGTTGCATGTTGTTGGTCGTTGCTTTGGCCGGAGCAGGAGGGGCCGGAATCAAGGGTACTTGCATATCTAGGGGGTAAAAATGTATACAGTGATTATCACAAATTGGTTTAAAAGGTTAAAACAAAACACTTTTTTGTTATCCTTGATTATCAGTTATATTAAAGCACATGTACAACATTGGTATTTTTTGAAGACCAGTTAAACCGCACTTTATGTGAACATAAACATGAAATAACAAACCTGAGAAAGGTTCAGCTAAATCGGTCTTCAACGTCATGAGAAAACAGTGAAAAACCCGTTTTCAAACATCAGGTTTTGGACACACGCGGCAAAAAGCAAGTTCGAGTGCGCACATTTAGTCGACCTGTGGTTGACCACTGAATAGCAATGTACATGCACAGTGATATCCCCATGCGAACGACTCGTTTGGAAGTCCTAGTCAACTATCGGTACGGTATTCAACATTTCCATTGCCTTCTTCCACCTTTTTGCTATAGTGTCACTGGTTCCCTTCTTTGAATGAGGCTATCGGGATCAGGGAAGCAACCATGGTCCTGAGGCTGGTTCCAAATGGTCGACCACAGTAGTCAACCAATGTAAGCGTGGAATTCCCTGCTTCCGTAAGCGCTGATTCTTTGCTTACGATAAGCAGAGCCATGAAATTGGGCACAGATCCCCCCCCCGAGTTGACTGCCGATTGATTCTGGAGGGTTCTCCTAGCTGGGTTTCATTTGGGTTTTTTCTACTTACTAGTTTGCATGAGGGCCTCTGGTGCTCGTTCTTCCTTGGCAGCGTTCTGTTTCTTGTGCTTGGTCTTCCAGGCGTGGTATACCTTCAGACGACGGTGAAACTCCTCCTTACAGGCGGCCAGTAGATCAACATCTAAGCAACAAAGAGTATCGGTATTATTATCGTTGAGTCAGTGCAACACGGTCTTATCTTGTACACTGGTAAACCAACAATTTGCTCCATGCAACAAGATCGTTACTCAGTGGGATCAAAAGGTTGTTTTCTTGCACACTTGTGTAAACATACAATTTGCTCAATGCAACAAAGTCATATCTCACTGGTCTTGTTCTTACATCCATGAGTTTCAGGCATGAAATTTTGTCCTTGCAAAAAAGAAGAAAATTTTTGTTGAGCACAAGGGCTTACCTACTTGTTCATATGGTGCAGGGTTTCATAGACTTTGTGCAGTTTTTCGTAAACAAGCGAACATTTCCGTGGAACTGTGCTTTGAAGACCATGCTGTCGAGCATACCAGCGGCTCATTGCTCCGTACACAGTTTTAGGTCGCGCACCAGCGATGGTGGTTATTGCAATTCGGGCAGAAAACCTTTTTCTCCCCGAGCATGCACAGACACGTAAAGTCTTTGGTCAAGGCGTTTCAAACAGGTGTTGTGATCTCTTGCGTAATGCATTGGGATATTTCACCAATAGAGAGCTTTTACTCTCATGGTATCGCATTGTTTTGAAACGGCCTCTAGCGTTCAATCTTTTCTGCCTTTATTGTTGCACACAAAGGAACGAGATCAAAGACTACAAACCTGAAAATTGGAAACGACGTGACTGCGTGCGTGGTAATTCGCGTGCGTTGTGTATATTGTGATCGCAATGGTCTGTGTTTTGAGAAACTTTCAAGTGATTTTTTCGACGCTTATTGGAACCGTAAAAATTTAAACGTATATCCGGATATATTTAGTATGCATCTTACAATTTTACTAAAGGCACCGATGGCAGTTTGATAAAAAGGGCACGGCAATGTATTGCCGTGAATTGTCGGTGATTTCGAGGGCATCGCAGCAATGGCAAAGGGCACCGACGGCAATTGCCGTCGGTAATTTCGAGGCCTGCCTTTAAATGCTACAAAAATTTGCTTTTAAGTTTTGATCTGACAAATGGCGGTCTGTGATTGCACTTTTCCTTCACCGGTTCCCATACACTTGGAAGTGTGCTTACCTGTGGATGTGTTGATGGTATCTCGTAGCTCAGCATACTTCCATTTGGCTAGATCGTAGGTCGGCTGAGGTGCTGCTGCAGCTACTGCGGCTGTCACAACTGAAGCGAAGTCCATCCTGGGAAAGCAAGTGGGAACAAACCATTTATTTTGAAAGATGGCGTATCATTACATGTATATGGTGAAGCTTACAATTGCATTTCTCTAGTTTTTAAACTAACTATAGTCAGCCTCCTTACCATGGGCAGCGCGCCGTGTCGATACCTCAGCAGCCACTATATTTATATACATCTGTAAGGTTCTACATAAATAGGTCTCACTATTAAAAATCGTCAAAAACTTGTCTTTAAAAATAAAATACAAATCTTGGAGACGCCTGTAAACTAGTTATTTGTATTATTATTGTAACCAGGGTCAAGAGGTAAATCTATGGAAAATATAATCGAAGGCAATAGTTGGAGTCGTTCTAGGAGTCCTCTTACCTGACCGGTTCCTCCATAGGGACTACCTGAGACTCGGCCTCCTGGGCCAGACGTAGAGCCAGCTCATGATCACGACGTTCCTGCTCCAGCTGTGCTTGCCTGCAATCACAGAGAAAGAATAATCAACCCCAGATAGCATCAATCCAGCCACCACTTTCTCTGTACATTTTGGAGCTCCTAGTCAGGTCAGTTTATTTATGATGAAGTATGTCTATTCCAAAACAAAATTGGCGTTCCAAAGAAATAATCTTAAATTTTCGTATCAAACTCTTATCTTTTAATCAACATTCATAAATAACACAGACAGTTTATCCATTCTAATTGATCGAGAGGAGATCACATGCCCATGATTAAACGTGCAATATACACACAATGAGGAGTGAATAAACATACGCGTGGCGCGCAAGCTTACACAGACACTAATTTACGTGTCACGCAATCAATACATACCGGTACTCAATGTCAAATCTATTAGTATGTGCACGGGAAAGCTCCATTAAAGAATTTCAGAGTTTGGCCATCAAAACTCGGAAACTATACATCCTTTTGAGTGAGTGAGTGTGTTCACAGTGTCATTACTTGTGTCATTAAATTTAAAGTATGAGCAGTTAATCTGACTGAGGCAGTTAGCAGCACAACTGGCTTGATCTTGATCCAATTCAAAGATTAGGGTCAACTGTAAGGACAAGGAATTACATGGAGATAACAGGTGTGAGTTGGTAAAGACGAAAAGGATGTATTATTCTGGCCTCTTTCTTTAATGAAGTTTTCCTGTAACGGAGCTCGAGGACGTGACAGGAATTAAAAATTGGCAGAATCTGGAAGTTGAAGGTTCAAGTCCCACTCCAAGTAAGTTTTTCTTTGTTTAACCCAAACTTGAATATTAAAACTACAATGAAAATGAGCTGCACCTGCGGAGCTCTGCTTGCAGTCTTGCCGTCTCCTCCGCTTGTTTCTTCTTATCCAGCTCAAACTGCTTTCGCTCTTTCTCCAGCCGCTTCTTCTCCGCCTCAAGCTGCTTCTGGAGAGAAGCCTCCTCTTCCAGACGCTTTCTCTCCATCTCCACTTTCCTAAATCGGAAAAATTGTTTGTAACAAATAGTGATTGAACTGAGAACTTTTGAGCGGAGAGCAGGGCCGCCAACTCTCCCTGATTCTGCAGACTGCTCCCTGAAAATAAACCAATCTTTCCATGTTCTGATGAACAAATTTGAAAATCTCCCTGATTATGGAAACTGTCTCCCTGTTATAGTGAATGTAATTCTAAATATCTCCCCGATTGCTGAACAAAATGCAATGTTATCAGCTCTGGAGAGACTAACACTTTTGAGATCTCGCCGAGACAACATCTCTTAAGAGCTGACATTTTTCTGACAAGAACTGGCTGTACCAACTTAATGTTCCTGGGCTTCAAGAGTCTGTAAGCTTGCTGTCCTTGTGAACAAAACAGATGAGGGTTTATACTTTGAAGAAAATTCTTCTTCTTTTTCTTAAATGAAATATGGACAAATTCTACAACACTACTTCCAAATCACCATTAGAACTTGTGTACATTGATAACAGCTAAGCTAACATATTTATAATAATAATACAGGGTTCTTAAAAACACTTTAGTCAATATTTCTTTGTTCAACCCAAACAATTTATTCTAGCGTTACATTATTATTACAAAATAAGAAAAAAGAAAAAGCTTGCTGACCTTTTGCGTTCTTCCTCCTCCAGTTTGCGTTTGCAGTTTCTCTCGGCCTCCTCTTCCTTTCTGAGTCTCTCCTCCTCTTCTCTCTTCTTCCTCTCCCTCTCCATCTCCTCCTGGATGCGTCTCAGCCGCTCCTTCTCTGCCGTCTCCGAGGCTTTCTTCTGCATCAGCAGCTGGATCTGCCGACGAAGCTTCTCCGCCAGGATCAAGTGGGCGTCCTCAATGTCACGCCTCTTCATCGTGGTGGTCTGAGATAGATAGATAGATCCATGAATGGTTTATTACAAAACTTTTAAAATGCAACAACGACGGTTAAAATGCAACAATTTGACATTTAATCCTTGAGAGCGGAAATAACCATGGGAAAGACACAAATGCAGGAAGGCTCCAGAAGTTACTGGCTCCCCAGTGGGCCAAAAGGTTCAATTTGCAGGGGGCGGGGGGGTGGTGCTAAAAACATAGAAACTATCACTGGCTGAGATGGATGTATAGATATATCCATGAAAGGTTGGTTACAAAACTGTCATCGCATCACAACCGGTAAATTGCAAAAAAATTGACATTTAAAAGTGAAAATTTTTCAGAAGGGCAGGACACAGGAACAAGATATTACACAAACAGACAAACAAACACCAAACAAACATGCCTATTTACTTACTAATAACTAAACAAGGATAACAAATTGTTAAAAATTGTTAAGCCCAACTCCTTTACATAGCACCATGCACAGTTTTACATGGTGCTGTGGCGCAATATGCAGCCAATCAAACCAGGAACACCGGGGCGAACCCCTTCTCTTTACGATAAGTGCACTGGGTTCTTTTTCGTGCATTACACAACACACAGGACCAACGGCTTTACGTCCCATCCAAGGTGTCTTGCTGAAGGACACAAGTGTCACGACCGGGACTTGAACCCACACCGTGCTGTACAGAAACACCAGTGCTTGAGTCTGGTGCTCTTATCGGCTCAGCCAAGTCAGCCTGTTGTTGGCTTGCTCAATTTGTTGTTTACAACTGAGCCATTCTTGAAGGACTCTGGTAGAGTAGTTTCAGGAGTCAATCTCCAGGAAAGCTCCACACTGTATTGACCCCTTGCACAACTAAGAACGCACCTCTGCACAATGCGCGTCTACCATTTCCACCATTTGGGGAGTCAATTCCTTTGACTACATTTTGACTCCCAAAATAAAAACAAGATAGGCGCATGTACGTGGGCTCCGCGTTCTGCACTAGGATAGGCTTGATTGGTACCAACTGTTCAACGAGCCTTCTCGGAATGCACAAAAATGAAAGTACAGACACATTTTTCACAACTACCATTTGTTGCAGAGGGTATCTCACCTTAATCTTGTGCATGAGATTAGTCAGGCCCTTGGCGACTTCTTCAGCTTGCTTACGAGATCCGACGTCCTCCACTCCCTTGGCTGTAATCAGATAAGATCAACGCATTTTAAACACCTCCATACACTGGGGACAAACATGTGGCGTCAAAACAGAGTGACTAAATGCCCTGGTACAATTCAATTCAATTCAGTTAATTCTTTATTAGTCCAAAAAAGGAAGGCTGTTTCGTTTACATGCAACAAGATAAAAGGGTTGATACAGTGTCGATGTTAACCCCTGCAATACAGACTGGATCTGTCAAAGGATTTATTTTCCTTCTTGCGCCTAAAGTCAAAAACAATTTCTTTTGTTTCGTTGGGGTTTGAGTTCAAGAACATTGTCCTCACACCATACATTGAGCTCCTGTATAGATTGCCTGTAATCTGTTTACACTGTTAATAATAATAATAATAATAATAATAATAATAATAATAATAATAATAATAAATAGAACATAGGCGTCCGGATGTTGTAGTCTTAGATAAGACGACGAAGATGTGTCATCTCATTGACATAGCAGTGCCAGGTGACATAAGGGTAGCTTCGAAGGAGTTAGACAAGATCCAAAAGTACCAAGACCTGGCCAGGGAACTTCGTAAGATTTGGCAGGTGAAAGTGAAGTAGTCCCTGTGGTGGTTGGAGCACTTGGCACCATTCCGAAGGCACTGGGGAAACATCTAGATGAAATAGGTACAACTGTGAGGGTAGATCTGTTACAGAAGGCAGCACTTTTGGGAACAGCGAGAATCCTGAGAAAGACCCTTGAGATCTAAGGCTACGGGACGTAGCCCGACTCAAGGAGTTACCGGCACAAAAGAAAATGTGATCTTTCTTTTGTAGGCTGTGATGAAATGATATAATAACTAGTTCTTATATAGCGCATTTCACAATAACGTCTCAATGCGCTTTACATTAGTGCCCTGGTCATTGGGCCAATAACATTCCTTTTTAATCTTTCTCAGCTCCCTGGGGAGTATACAGCCCGGGCTGCCGTGATGGCGCTCCGAAGGCTTTTTCAAACACAATATCAACCTCTACCCTTGCAGGTACCCATTTCCCCTGGGTGAAGAGAAGCAATTATAGCAAAGTGTCTTGCTCAAGGACACAAGCGTCATGACCGGGACTCGAACCCACACCCCGATGACTAAGCCACCAGAACTTGAATCCGATGCTCTTAACCACTCGGCCATGACACCCTATGTTGTGACTGGTTCACCACTCATTCTTTGCTCGGCAATCTCTGAATGACCCCCCCTAGAGGTACAGTAACAATACATACCAATTTCCATCATCTGTTTGAGTTCATCCTGGAGTAGCCTGACCCGTGCCAGACCCTTGTATCTCGGTCGGTGTTTCCTGACGGCCAGGAACATTCGCACGGTACTCTGGATCATGACCAGGGCGTGGCGCCTGTACAGGATCTTGTTCTTCACTGGTAACCAAAAAAGTATTGATAAACATATGAAAGGGTTTTGTATTATTATTATTATCATATTTCTGGTAATGAAACCAAGGATGCCTCATAAGCAAACTTAATCACTGCAGCTCGCAAGCCTGAGGAAACCTGTCAACAAGGGTGCTTGCTATGTGAACCAGAAACACCAGGGTTAACCCCTACTCTTCCACAATAAGTGTTCTGGGTTCTTCTTTTCAAGCACACCCGATCCTAGTACACAGGACCTTTGGCTTAATGTCGCATCCGAAGGACAAAGCAAATATGGTAGAGTATCTTTCTTAAGGATACAAGTGTAATGACCCGAGACTCGAACCCACACTCTGCTGATCAGAAACACCAGCTGAGTCCCGTGCGCTTGACGGCTCGGCAACGACATGCTAGAATTGTCAGAAACAATGAAGGGCCGGCTGGCGATTATGGAATGAAAACTTCGTCTTATTTATTCAGCTTACATTTCATGACCATGAGGGTACCCCATTGGGCTTTCTTCCAGCGGGTGCAGATCAGCCAGCGGCGTACCTTCTTGATGAGCTCACGGAGGGTGTCCGGATCACCCTTCATCATCTTATCAAACTCGGCAAACTTCCCCGGCCGGAAGAACACCTTGGTGATGCCAAATTTGTAGTCCTGGTCGTTCAGTCCCAGGGCGTGGAAGAGAGCCTGGGTTTAACATGGGGAATATTCGTTAATATTGCATGGATTTCCCATTGACCAAACACTCTGAATTCTACTCACTGGTTTCACAGTGACTCATCAGCTGTTATCAGTTATGTAGTTTTAATATAAACATTCCCCCTGGAACCCAGTGATCCTGACCCCACAAGCCTGCTGCTGGTGTCAAACAATTGAAATGCTGAAGAGCAGAGAGAAAGTCTCAAGAAATATTTGTTCATTTTTTATTATTCAAAGTTGATTTCCTAATAACATTTAACACTTTTTCCCAATACTTTACATTATAAACAAGAACCTGTGAAGTTTTGTAGATATTTGAGTCAGTAAACTCACAGGCAGTGACATCCTAAACCACATACTTACTCCTCATGAACTTTTGATCAGATAAGAAAGATCCTGTTAAAAACGGCTCATTCCCAAACCAGTGAGTATGGACCCGAGTTTGTCATAGGCAAAGATGGGTTTGCTTTTAATAGGTGGTTCATGTAATGCAATGATAAAAGAATACACAGATTATGGGCTTTATTGGTGCTTAGAATATTCTTTGGGGAAATTGTACTTCTCCTGCCACTAAACAGAAACAATCTAACCCTCCTACTGCTTGACTCTCTAGTGTCATCCACTGTGGTTTTACGATACATGATATCATGTGGTGAATGCATTGTATACATGTACTCACATTATATACACACATGCACAGTGGTTAAAGACCCAGATATGCACTCCCCATGCTACGCTTCATTCCTTGTACACATGAGTGCCAAAGGTACTGGATCTCGGGCTCAAAATTTCCCTTTTTGGGAGGTTATTGTGTAATCCCCAGTTGAAGACCTTCAACCTTTTGTTGTACCACCATGGCCAATTATCAGCCGTGGCTTACGGCCAAGAGTTGGCAGATCCATGGTGAAGGCATTCCACATTTTCTCAAGAGAGAGAACAAAAAACCCTGGCACATTTTATGAGAACGTTTGTAGTTTTAACTTGGTTGAGTCATGTTTCATTGCGACAACATTATTCTCAAACCCAAATTTTTCTAAACAATCAGGAAAAGTTAATCTCGTGCATAAGTAAAAACAAATTAGGGAAATCCTGTCACCAAGTGATTAACTATTTTTAAAACTAGGCCCTTTTTGAAACCGAAGCTGTCTGAAAGCGAATGTTTTTGAAATATCAGCCGGAGCCATAGCCAGATGGAATTGAAGGCGATGTCTGAATTGGCTGCCATGGCTACGGCTAGATTCCCACTCCATCATACATCGAAGTATAGGACGTCCTTAGCAGCACACTTAGGAACAGTCGTAGCCATGTACAGCCAAAAACGACCCATTACAGGGAAAGCTCCATTAAAGAAAGAAGCTAAAATGAAACATCCTTTTCATCTGGCAACTCACACCTGTTATCTCCATGTAATTTCTTTTCCAAACAGACTTAATTGGAACATGCACAAACCAGTACGGCTGCTGACTGCCCCAGGCAGAATAACTGCTTATCCATTAAGTTTGATGACCAAAGAATTTCATGTAAACAAATCCACTCTGTGCAAATGATGTATACTTTCCGAGATTTTGTGGCCAAACTCAGAAACTCTTTAATGGGGCTTTCCCGTAATGATAGTGACCACTGCTCAGTGAGCAGTCTGCTCCCTTGCTCATTCTTCATACAGTTATTACATGTACCACACCATACCTTGCAGAAGAGTCTTGGATCTAGACGCACCAGCTCGGAGGGCATGTACTTCTTGTACATATCGTAGAGATCTGAGAACTGCGTCCTGGATGGGAAGCCACCTTGCATCAGGCCAAGTACAGTCACCATGCCTGAATATAAAGAAGGTAATTGTGAAACGACCAATATGCAGTCACGATGTGACCTCCTCAGGTGTTTTACAACTTCAGTGTTTCAGTGTTTTCATTTAATTGATTAATTCTGGTCGTGACGCCAAGGATTATCAGAAAAGCGAACTTAATCACTGTACTAGCCAAAAACCCAGTAGTGAGAAGACAATGAAGTAAGTTTCAGTTATAGATGTGGGAAGGAAAACCCCAGAGAACTGTTCCCGGAAAAAACCCATGCGAACCCCTTCTCTAGGCAATAAGTGTAATGGGTCCTTTTGAGTGCATTACTCAACAAACGAGACCCACAATTTTACGTCCCATCCATGTGACGAAGCAATAATGGTTAAAGGTATTATACAGGATTGGCAGAGCTGACAAAATAATCACAGACAGTGTTCATGTTTTATGTAATCAACCACATACATGAAATAACAAACCTGTGAAAATTTGAGCTCAACTGGTCTTCGAGGTCACGAGAAAATAATGAAATAATCAAGTTTATTATCACGCGTGATAAAAACTATTGTTTTACTCATTTCTCAAAAACGATAGCATTTTAGGCAGAAATATTTTAAGGAACCCTTTCTACCATTACTTACTTTAAATCATGTAAGTTATGTGTGAATCTGTGAACATTTGTGTTTTTCGATCTTACCAATAGTGTACAGGGCCTTTAAGTGTTTTGCTTAAGAACAGAAGTGTCAAGACCGGGACTCGAACCCACACTCTGCTGATCAGAAAGACCAGAGCTTCAGTCCTGTGCTCTTAATCGCTCGGCCATGACACAGCTATGACACGACATGACACGACACGGCATGCAATTGTGTGAGCACTGCATTCTTGTCAGTTGGCGTAAATTTTGCTTCAATAATCATTTTGAATTTTGTACCATCTCGCTCCGTTTATCAGCCAGTGGGAAACACTGTTACTCAGATTTGTTCAATTAATCCCAAATTGGTTGCAACTCTTCTCTTACCCGAGCACTGGAGTTGACTTAAGATCTGCCCTCCCTCAAAGAGGTCCTGCACCATCTTGCCGTTGGGTTTGATGCAACGGATGAAGGAGCTACCAGTGCTGTTCAGCTTGTCCATCAAGAGGTTTAGCTGAACCTAAATACAAGTAAAACAAGACTAATTCAGTTTTCAAAAAAAACACAAAACACAAAACACACACGACTAGGGATAATTATGATCTCTGGTAAAGAATTTGCCTCAATTGGGTTTGATTCTGCAAAATATTTTCTTTTTGCATTTTCTTTGTTTTTTCTCTGATGAAAAGGCACTACTTCATGATAATAAACCTTGGTTCTTATATAGCGCTTTATCACACCCCTAGAGGCGTATCAAAGCGCTCAGTATTTTTTCCTGCAAGGTATGTGGAGCTACATTGTACGTATGAGATTTGTTTTCCTTTATAGTACCATGCAGTGGTTTACAAGGTGCTGTGGCGCAATATGCAGCCAATCAAACCAGGAACACTGGGGCAACCCCTTCTCTTTACGATAAGCGCACTGGGTTCTTTTACGTGCATTACACAACACATGGGACGCAGCAATAATGGTTAAGTGTCTTTCTTAAGGACACTAGTGTCACGACCGGGACTCGAACCCACACCCTGCTGATCAGAAACACCAGAGCTTGAGTCCGGTGTTCTTATCCGCTCGGCCATGACACGCCACGCCATAAAGTTGTTTCAAAACTATCATTCTCCGATGAAAACCTACATTTTCATCAGAGAAGGGGGGGGGGGGGGAGGGGAAGTAGGAGACCTACCTTGAATTTCATACCGATACTCTCAAAGGCCAGCTTGGAGATGAAGGGAAGGGCAGGAGGACCTGGGAAGAGACTCCTGACATACTCGTCCTTGCCTTCTTGGATCAGATGCTCCAAGGAGGAATGCAGGGCATCGTTGTTCTTTTCTATGAATTCACTCTGAAGAAATAGGCAGGAGAGAGGATTAAGTGCTGTATAAACCTACTACTGTCTGTCTAACTCTCCTCTCCAACACGCTCGTGCCACTGTGAAGATTAAGCCCATCGTACACAAGCCATGGGGTTTCCACATAATACCAGCTGTACAAACAGAAGAAACCCACGCACCCAAAACTATCGTAGAAGGTACGGTACTTTGTCAGTTTGCCACCCCTGTGCACTCTCCTTCCCAATTGGTTCTTTCCACAGTGGAGACCAAGTCCACAGTGTACAAGCCAAGGGGTTTGTATACATGTATAATACCAGCTGTACAAACAGAAGAAACCCATGCATCCAATGCTAGCCTAGAAGGTACAGTACTTTGTGTCAGTACATGTATGTGTGCACAGCCACAATCATGGGTACACTTTTTGTTACAAAGACACCAAATGAACAACATATAAATATTGAGTAACTTTTTGCAGATCTTGTATTTGACAAACTCAAGCACTTTTTATTCATCATTGACACAGCGATTGCTAATTGATATATAAATAACATTGAGATAACTGCTACCAGTGGTTTGCAAACTGTTGTTCATAAAATGGACACGGAAAAAATGTGTACCCATGATCGTGGCTTTGCACATGTGCACTCTCCTTCCCAATTGGCTCAATCCACAAAATCACACAGGACACTGTGGAGACTGAGCCATGGGGTTTCCACATAATACCAGCTGTACAAACAGAAGAAACCCATGCACCTAATACTAGCCTGGAAGGTTTGGTACTTTGTGGCAGTCTGTGGTACCAGTGCCAGCTGTACAAACAGAAGAAACCCATGCACCTAATACTAGCCTGGAAGGTTTGGTACTTTGTGGCAGTCTGTGGTACCAGCTGTACAAACAGAAGAAACCCATGCACCCAATACTAGCCTGGAAGGTATGGTACTTTGTGGCAGTCTGTGGTACCAGTGCCAGCTGTACAAACAGAAGAAACCCATGCACCTAATACTAGCCTGGAAGGTATGGTACTTTGTGGTAGTTTGTGGTACCTCAAGATTATATTAAGGCGCAAGATGGGGAAATCGGGCTGAAATGTGAAATCTGCACTGGACCCATTTCAGGAAGCAACTCTTTTGATGCAACAATAGATCAGTGCAGACAGTAACCATTCAAATTGCTTGCTGAAATGGCGCCCATGAGTATTACACATTCAAATATTTGATAGAGCTCCAGTTCCCCATCTAGCTCTGTAAAATCCTTCATGTGGTACCTTTGTACAGGAGGGATAATCAGCGTCCAATTTCATTGAGCTACTTAAGCAGAATATATTGCTTCACAATTTTATGCTTAGCTGAAATGAGCAGTATACCAGTCAAAAACTGAACGGGTGACATGGTATTTTGGCTGGTAACCCTATTCTGGTAAGCATAATTTTGTTGTGCTTAGCTACTTTTTGTGCTTAAGCAGCTCTATAAAGTTGGGCCCAGGTCATTCCAACTGTGGTGAAAAAAAAGTCTGTAAAAGCTAAAAATGCAAATCTAAAAAATAAAAAAAAGATTGAAACTCTCATACCAAAAAACTAAATCAGAATAGGAACCAACTTACAGTTTGATAGCACACAGCACCAGCAAAGTGCCTAATGAGGAATCCCTCATCGTCACGTAGATTACGGTGACTCGTCAGCTTGGACTTGCGGGGAATCTGAAACAGAGATTCAAATAAGTGGTATTTAAAGCTTTGCATGGAGTGGAAGAATGAGCAGTAACTATAACTAGTAAACTTGCGGGTGCATCATCATCATCAGTCGACTGCGCAGCAGGTGAACACAAGCTTTCCCTGTGATTTTACTCCTTATTACAAATATGTTGATAACCTTACCTTTGTTGAAAGCCGGAAATGCATACAACCATCATGCATCCAACAATCCTTAAGCTAACCTACAGAACTGGACTTCTACGAATAACATGAAGTTAAACGCTAACAAGTGCTGTACTATGACTGTTTCATTTGCTAAGAATATTGATCACTTTGCTCCTTTGTTTTTAGATGAAACTCAACTTCAAAATGGGCAATTTGCACTGCTCCAAGCAAGGTGCCTGTCGCGGTAGGCACATTTTTTGTTTAAATCAATAACATAAAAACCGTTCGGTCAAATCAGGTCAAACTTCATGTAATCCTCTATTCGAACCCCCCCTTTGAGATAGTGTAGTCACACATGGTGTTGAATTCACTAACAGTTCACCATGACTCTTTGAAGTTAGCTGGCCACAGTCACCATTGACATGTACACACACAAAAACCATATGTTGTACACAACCATTGAAACACGTGCAGATTTTTCGCCTGTTATGCGTTTTGTACACGGACCTTGATTTTATTTATAGATAAGGTCTGCAGCCAACATAATGTAATATATCTATCATCAGGCTACTACAAAGTCTTTCTAGCATGGGAATTAACTTGGGATCACCCCACACATACTTAATTGCCCTGTAATTAAAAGTGCCTTCCAATGAGGCGAAAGTCACCAGACCCAGGGTTTTAAAGTGTTAAGCGTAATAATTCAAAACGATTTGAAATGGGAAAAACAGGTTACTGCAGTCATTAGACAAAGCAACAGAAAGTTGTACGTGCTCCGTTGCCTACGTTCATATAACCTTCCTGTCAGTGATCTCTTAGTTATTTACAAAGGTTACATTAGACCGGTATTGGATTATTGTGTCCCTGTGTTTAATGGTAACCTCAGCCAAGACCAAGCGTATAGGTTAGAGCGTATCCAAAAAAGGGTTTGTCAAATTATACTCGGCAAAGACAACAACAGTTATGCTCAGGCTTTGAACACATGCAACCTTGAAACACTCCAGGAGAGACGCCAGAATATTTGCAGTGTTTTTGCTCAATCTATAGAATCTCATAATATTTGTAAAGACTGGTTACCACCTCAAAGAAATATCCTTTTTAACTTAAGATCAACTCAGAAGTATGAACAGTTCAAGTGTCGCACTAAGCGATTTGCCAACAGTGCCCTCCCACAAATTGTTAACATTTTAAATGCTTCGTAATTAATTGTTGTACAATAATTGTCCACAACATTTTAAATTGTCTTTTATGCTCTTATATATTAATGTCTGATTATTCTTGTTGGTAATTTTCCTTTGATCCTGTTTAAATGTAAATTTGTAGTTTTTATTCTCTGTACACATGTGCAATTCAGTTTTTAACTGCCAGACATATTTTGAATAAACCATTATTGAATTGAATTGAAAAAAAAGAGTATCCAAGCTGTTGTTGATCGTTGAAAGTTGAAACTATAAGGTCGTGTTCGAACTAGCGGCTGTGGCTACCACTACAACTGCAACTTGATTGTCGCGTTAACATGCATTGAAGCATAGGATACCTACAGTAAAACCCTTTGAGTTGGGAAGGTAGTGCATTCTGCTCTACCAGCAAGGCTCCCAGTGGATGATACCCATGCCTACATCCTTACAGACTGTGAACGGGGTAACCCTGTTTCAGCCCCAAGAGTAGGTGACAGTTGATTTGGGTCGATAGCCCAAATCAGTTAAGTGTAGCCCTCACCTAGAAGTGGCCGTCCGTGGCCTTGTGATGTTGGGCGATCTTTCATAAATTTGTTTAAAAAATATATATAAAATTTCAGCTTTGAAACCTACCTCTAGACGGAAGTGTTGCTTGTGTTTTTGATGCACTGTGTGAGTGAAGTTATTGGGACTAGCTCTGGGTAGTTTACTCTCCTCATCCAGGAGCTCTAGGATACCCGATGGCTTCCCTTCAATCAGGTCTGCAAGATAAATATGATCATGCTTTATTTGCGGAGTGTCGTGGCCGAGCTGTCTACTGCTCTGAATTCCAGTTCTGCCCTACACAGAGAGTGGGTTCGAATCCCGGCCAGGGCAATTTCATAGTGCTGCTTAACGGTAAGCAAAGTTTCGTGCTTAGTGTAGCAAAAAAATGTGCTTAAGCATAAGCGTATTTCACAGGTTAGCAAGAAAATAAGGCGGCCACCTTGCGCGTTCACAATGGATTTGCATCGTTAGTCATTAATTTTCGTGCAGTAAGCACCGGAAGGTTAGCATGCCTTTTCGTGTGCTTACAGTTAGCAGCGCTATGATGTCAGCGCTAGCAGCGCTAGGGTGTCATGGCCGAGTGGTTAAGAGCATCGGATTCAAGTTCTGGTGGTTTAGTCATCGGGGTGTGGGTTCGAGTCCCGGTCATGACGCTTGTGTCCTTGAGCAAGACACTTTGCTATAATTGCTTCTCTTCACCCAGGGGTTTAAATGGGTACCTGCAAGGGTAGAGGTTGATATTGTGTTTGAAAAAGCCTTCGGAGCGCCATCACGGCAGCCCGGGCTGTATACTCCCCAGGGAGCTGAGAAAGATTAAAGGAATGTTATTGGCCCAATGACCAGGGCACTAATGTAAAGCGCATTGAGACGTTATTGTGAAATGCGCTATATAAGAACTAGTTATTATTATTATTATTATTATTATGAAATAGAAACTTGTGCAGTAAGCACAGAATCGGCCGTTAAGCAGCTCTATTAAATAGGGCCCTGGCTGGTCACGATGCTTAAGTCCTTGAGCAAGATACATGACAAAATTGCTTTGTCCTTCGGAAGGTAAAGGCCAAGTGGAAGGTACTGTGATAACTAGTGCAAGTAAAAGAACCCAGGTCACTCATCATGGAAAAGTTTAAGCTTACCTCAGTGCTTATGGATTCATTGCAAGCACCCTTGTCTACAGGTTTTTATAATTATTATATATTTCTGGTAATGAAACCAGGGATGTCTCATAAGTGATTAAATCACTGTAGCTCGCAAGCCTGAGGAAACCTGTAAACAAGGGTACTTGCTATGTGAACCAGAAACAACAGGGTTAACCCCTACATTGTACGTTTCTATGATAAGTGCTATGGGTTCTTTTACATGTATTACCATTCCAAGCACACGGTACCTACCGCTTTACGTCCCATATGAAGGACAAAGCAATTATGGCAAAGTAAAACTTAAAACATTATTGCTTTGTCCTTCAGATGGGACATAAAGCCATAGGTCAAGTATGTTGTGCAATGCACATAAAAGAACCCAGTGCATTTATCGTAAAGAGAAGGGGCTTGCCGCGATGTTTCTGGCATGGTCTAGCAGCAATATGCGCCACCTCACCTTGTATCTCTTTAAAAAGGTTGTATTCATGGTTGCTTCATCTCATAAAATCATTCTTAACAATCGCCACAAAATTTGATAATTGGCACAAGGAGTGACATTTATGACAAACATGGCACATTATAAATGTACATTTTTATTATTATTAGTATAATTAAAATGGAAGAAAGACACATGGATCAAATTAAAAGAAGCTTTCAACAGCACTCACCAATAGCATCTTGGTTGTCTGCATACTGCACGGCGTTGACCCCAAGACCTTCCTTCTGGTACAGTTCTTGCTCCTACAGAAGAATTCAAACAAGCATTGGGTTATTTTTAATCACCTGAGGTGCAGACTGGAGAGTGGAAAATTTCAATCGGTCTTTTTATAGCGTGTCATGGCCGAGTGATCTAGTGCACCAAACTCAAGTTCTGGAGTCATCAGGGTGTGAGTTCAAGTCCCGCTTGTGACATTTGTGTCCTTAAGCAAGATACATGTTGTTAACCATAATTGAATCTTTAAAAAAATAAAAATAGTTATAAGAGATTGCCTAACATCACAAGGTTGAAAGGCAAGCTACACTGATTTTGGCTGTCGACCCCAATCAACTGTCACCAGGGGCACGTTGCCACCTACTCCTGGGGCTGAAACAGGGTTACCCCCTTCACACTCCGTAAGGATGTAGACATGGGTATCATCCACTAGGAGCCTGTCTGGTAGAGCACGATGCTTTATCTTCCCAACTTTTATGAAGCAATTATGGTCAAGTGCCTTGCTCAAGGGCACAGGTGTCATGACCGGGATTCAAACCCACACTCTGCTCCTGACAATACCAGAGCTTAGGTTCGGAGAACTAGACCGCCTGGCCACAGATGTGACATTAAGCTAGAATTGGTAGCGCACATAAAAGAACCCAGAACACTTATCATGGAAGACTAAGGTTTAACCCTGGTGTTTCTGGTTCACTTAAGCACCCTTGTTTACAGGTTTCCTCAGGCTTGCAAGCTACAGTGATTAAGTTCACTTATGAGGCATCCTTGGTTTCATTACCAGAACTAAATATTAATAATGGATTTAGTTTTCTAGTAAGGTTTGCAGGAATACTATGTCCATGAATCTATTTTTTGAATCTCCTCCCCAATGACTCTAGTATGTTCTGGGCCCAATTTCATGGCTCTGCTTACCGCCGACTTCTGCGCTTGCGATCACCATTCTCCGCTTACTGAGCAAGCGCCGAATTTCTGCGCTAGCTGTGTAAGCGAAGAATGCCTAGTAACGTGGACTACGCAAGTGCACAAGCAAAAAATGCCTGCTAACACGTGAAATACGCTTGACGTAAGCGTGGAATTCCCTGCTTCCGTAAGCGTCGATTCTTTGCTTACGGTAAGCAGAGCCATGAAATTGGGCCCAGATCGGCTCAAATGAGTTTCTGTTTTACCTCTTTGAGGACACGTTTGTTGAAGAACTGCTGCAGTTTCTCATTGCAGTAATTGATGCAGAACTGCTCGTAGCTGTTCAAGGTGAAGAACTCAAAGCCGGCGATGTCCAGGACACCGATGAAGGAGGAGGACGTCTTGAACGGGAAACACTCGTTCACACGCTGCACAATGCGATCAAAGAGGCGGGAGTAGATGGCCTTGGCGAGGGCGTCCCGCGCATTGACAGCCTGGTCCACATTCAACGGTACCCTGAAGGTTGTATTTAACTTCACTATAATAATCACTTATAAAAAAAAGCTCTCTGAGACTGGCATTAGTTTGCTACAGAGAACAAGACATCAATTTCAGAGAACTGCTTAATTAAGCACAAAAAGTGGCTACACACACAATAATTTTGCTAACCAGAATAAGGTTACCAGCCACAGTACCATGTCACCATGTACAGAATATGATCGGTGCCCTGCTAATTTTTGCTTAGCAGAAAAAAATGTTAGGCACTATTTGCTACAGCTTTATGAAATAGGGCCCTCAGGCATAGACTAGACCCCTTGCATTGGCCGCCAACGCTGAGATCAAACAATGGGAAACATACTGGTGCTACGCACCACTCTCAACCAATGAGAGGTCTTCATTGACCTCACTGAGGGCGCTGTTCAAGTCTTGTGACATCATACGCAAGGGGTCTATTACATGTACTCACTTGATGAGGGACCCGCGATGTCCTCCCTTGGACGTCTGCATAATCCGACTGGTCAGTGATTCCTTCAGCTCGTTGATGGGTACCGAGAAAAGATCGGCGGTCTTGGTTAGGCTAGCTTCAGCTTCGTCCGATACGAAACACCCACCTGGTCATATGAGTTTCAATAAGTTTGTAGTGAAATTCCATTAACAGCTGTTGCCTTCCCCTTTTGTGTAACTGTACTTGGAATGTCAACTGTGAATAATCACAATGGACTCTCTACTTTAGCTAGGAAGAGCCCAAAAACCCCAAGTGTTATATAAAGGCATTTAGTTAACTTCTTTTGTGTATGCATAGAGCATACCCTAATCCTTTAATTGTCGTACATAGGCATATAAAAACCCATGGAGGCAAAGACTCTCACACTCTTCTCCAGCTTTCAAGAGAGACAAGTTAGCTCCTCATGTTAGCTAGTTATATCTTATTTAGGGTTAGTATTTAGATGGTCGTCCAAAGGCTGCTTGGGAACTGAATTGGCAGTAAACCACTCCTAGACAGCAACCTTTTGGCTTGAGGACACCATAGTCTTTTAGGTATTTTCTCTAGGCATAATTACTATAGATAAGTTTGTAAATAAATTAAACCACATTATTTGACTGGAGTGTAACGGACCAGCGTAATAACATCGTCAACAGGAGGCCAGTTAGACACCCAAGACGCAGAAGTAGGGTAAGAATAATTTAAAGTAACCATTCGCCCTATAAGTTCATTACGGGAAAGCTCCATTAAAGAAAGAGGCTAAAATGAAACATCCTTTTCATCTGACAACTCACACCTGTTATCTCCATGTAATTACTTTTTCAAATAGTGGACTTGATTGGATCACTCATGCACAAACCAGTAGGGCTGCTGAACTGCCCCAGGCAGATTAGTAAACACACCTTCTCTGTTCTGAGTTTTTGTGGCCAACAAAATGACGGATTTGAGCGCTATATAAGAAGCCATCATTGCTATTATTTTACCTTGAGTTCCATCCGAGGCTTCAAACTTGACATTCCCAAGATGCATCACTCCGGCAACGACGCGGAATATATTCATCTTCTCTTTGTCTTCCAGGCCAATCTTCTTCATAGCGCCCTCAACGCGTGAATAACCGCTGTAGTCATCCAGGTGTATATCGTACAGACTTCCGTGCTTCTTGTACTGTAAGACAGTTGAAAGACGTCAAAGAATTAGCATCTCTTGAGCGGAATAATGTGTAATATGGGATGGTGCGCATTGCGTGATAGAGATACTTTACTATGCAACAGCCACAACATGTACATGTCTGTGTAGTTCAACTTGTCTAGTCAATTTTTCTTTGTTCAACACAGAATCATTTAAAATTTACCCAGTCAGTTTCCCTTGTGGTTTATCATTTGATAGTTCAACTTGTTACAAAAATTCCAGAGGATTTTTCAAGGATGAGATTTGCCAAATAAAAAAATTCCTGCAAACTGCTTTTGGGTCTGGGTTCCCCATTCTAGACCGGGAATGTTACAATTCAGAAGGTAACTTACAGACTCTGTGCATCATCAGAAATACAAAACTACAGGTTTGGACACAATGTGGACTATTTCTTTCTTCCTTTGGTGAGTGCTTTACATCTTTCAAGAAAAGCTCAAGACTCGAGGAGATTTTGAGAAAATCACGAAATCAGGAAAAATCATCATGCCTGAATTACAAACATGTAAAATCAATGCAGTACCCGCTGCTATCACATTTTTCAAACTGCCTCTAGCCATCAGACGAGCTCGGTGGTCTAGTGGTAAGACATCTGCTCTAACAAAGCAAAGGTCATGGGTTCGAATCCCGCCCTAGTGATTTGCCTATGAATGTTTTTCACAGAACTCAGGAAAGTACTGATTATACAGTACTTTATACACATTGGTGTAAAGGTAAAAACAAAAATATATTACATACATGTACATGTACAGTGTATAAACAAAAACACATGAGATCTGAGACCTTGTGGTTACACCAATCACATGTGCACAAGTGTTCAAAATATGAATTATGATGTACACACAGAAATATACACTTGACTCTCATCAATACGAGGTCCGTAATACGGACTAGTGACATGACAAGCTGAAAAAAACCTTATATTCTGCCCGCATGCACATATTATAGAAAGACCAAAAGCCAAACCACTTTTTAAAAAAAACATGCATGTTATGAGACTTGGAAATTGATGACTATCAACCCTTTGTACGCACCTCATTTGGAGTCAACAAATAAGCATGTAAACGCTGCGTCGGCTAAAAATTCCCACTACACTGTGCAACTATTAGGGACATTGGCTCCCAAAATGGCGCAACCAAGATTGTTGTAACGATGATGATTTCAAGTGAATTGGGTAAAAACATGCTTTGGCTAATTAATAAACACGATCAGAGTATAGACCCATTGCACAACGCGCAGCGCACTTACACGCGCATCTCCTGTCCTATTTTGGGAGTCAAAATGTGCACAAAAGGAATGGTACATGTGCATACGCACCTCTGAACAATGCGCGTCTACCATTTCTGCCTTTTTCGGGGGTCCATCCCTTTTGTGCACGTTTTGACTCCCAAAATGGCGGACAGGAGACGCACGTATATGTGCGCTGCGCGTTGTGCAATGGGTCTTTACTGTTTGAACGTCGAGACCACAACGGCTCTTTTCAGTGACAAAACTCTTCCAAAAAGAGATTGATACATTGTTGTACCAGCAGGTTTACTGGTAATAATCACTTTCTATTACCAATTACAGGCTTGGAGTTTCATCCTTAAGAGGCCAAGCGCAAAGGGCACTTCCACAGGAAAATCTTAAATTCCATGAGAAACTTCTGGAATGGCACCAAGGCCAAGACCAGGGGCAACAGAGGCCATGGCCTCCGAGTAATTCAAGGCCTGCTTTTATCTACACCATGCAAAGCTTCAAACCTCACTTTGCTCAAATAGGCCTTTATTTTTTTCCTGACAAAGTGCAGTAGGGACATGTTCCACAATAAACACTCACAGCCATGCAATCAGTGAGACAAACAAAGAGCCCCTTACCCCCATAATAGCATCAGAATACAGAATCCATCCACAGAAGAGGAAAAGATAGAAACATGTAGTAGTCAGATTTAAAAAGGCAACACTGATCCACTTTGCAGACCGTGCAAAACAAAAGTTAGCACACATGTAATAGCCTACTGTCATCAAGCTGTTACATGTAATAATACTTATTTGGGAGGCTAATCATCCTTACTTGCATCTGATAAGTTGAATTGCAAAGGACGCGGCTACATTGTGTTTGAGCCACAGGCATGCAAGGGTGCCTTTGGCAGCCTGTCACAACGAGCCAGCATTATATGACCACGGAGGACAGCCTGAGATCGAAAGTGTTTGAATTTTCCCGGAGGGAGGAAATCCAGAGGGCCAGTAAAAAAAACCTCATGGCACAAGAGAGAACCAACACACAACTCTACTCACTTACGGCCCCAGCCAGGAATTGAACCAGGACCAATTCGGGACAGCATGTCTAAAATTTGGGGCAGCATGTCCAAAATTTGGGGCAACAAGTCTGGAATTTGGGGCAACATGTCTGGAATTTGGGGCAACATGTCCGGAATTTGGGGCAACATGTCTGGAATTTGGGGCAACATGTCCGGAATTTGGGGCAACATGTCTGGAATTTGGGGCAACATGTCCGAAATTTGGGGGCAACATGTCTGGAATTTGGGGGCAACATGTCTGGAATTTTGCCCGCACTCAGTGTGAATTCTAGGATTTGGGGCAGAGTACATGTAGAGGAAAACTATTCAGTAAAAAAATGATATGAAATTATAATGATGCTAGACCTATCTTTTACAATATTTTAAACTGATTGTTTTATCGATCTTCACAAGTAGTAATCCATGCATCCTTTTAGAAATTTTGGATTTTTTTCTTAACCTGTGAACATTGTTACGTGTTTACCACTAAAAATTGTTCTTCCAGGTAATTTCTCAATAACTTCAAGATTATCATGACGATTTACAAACCGTAGTATTTTGGAAAAATTGAAGAAAAACAATTAGATTTAATGGTAAAGTATGCAAATGTTGATGATTCGCCAACCCACAAAACAGGAGTTAATGAGGACCTTACATACCAGTTTGCTTTTCCTGTCATCTGGTATGTTCTTCTGGGTTTCTTTGTTGGTGAAGTACATCGTGTTGCCGTTCTTCAGGTACTGCAGGAACAAACCCAAATGTACATTAGCAACGGGGAACAACTTTATGCGGACTGGGGACTAATTTGACAATACAAAATCGAACAATGATGAGGTAATACTGAAACCTGTACAAGAGTTTAGACCGCAATTTGATTGTTTTAGTTATGTAAAGACGCAACCCGACAAAAGAAAGAAACTTTGAAATATCGGATTCATAACAAATGTACTGCAGGAACAAACCCAAATGTACATTAGCAACGGGGAACACTTTTATGCGGACTGGGGACTAATTTGACAATACAAAATCGAACAATGATGAGGTAATACTGAAACCTGTACAAGAGTTTAGACCGCAATTTGATTGTTTTAGTTATGTAAAGACGCAACCCGACAAAAGAATGAAACTTTGAAATATCGGATTCATAACAAATGTACTGCAGGAACAAACCCAAATGTACATTAGCAACGGGGAACACTTTTATGCGGACTGGGGACTAATTTGACAATACAAAATCGAACAATGATGAGGTAATACTGAAACCTGTACAAGAGTTTAGACCGCAATTTGATTGTTTTAGTTATGTAAAGACGCAACCCGACAAAAGAAAGAAACTTTGAAATATCGGATTCATAACAAATGTACTGCAGGAACAAACCCAAATGTACATTAGCAACGGGGAACACTTTTATGCGGACTGGGGACTAATTTGACAATACAAAATCGAACAATGATGAGGTAATACTGAAACCTGTACAAGAGTTTAGACCGCAATTTGATTGTTTTAGTTATGTAAAGACGCAACCCGACAAAAGAAAGAAACTTTGAAATATCGGATTCATAACAAATGTACTGCAGGAACAAACCCAAATGTACATTAGCAACGGGGAACAACTTTATGCGGACTGGCGACTAATTTGACAATACAAAATCGAACAATGATGAGGTAATACTGAAACCTGTACAAGAGTTTAGACCGCAATTTGATTGTTTTAGTTATGTAAAGACGCAACCCGACAAAAGAAAGAAACTTTGAAATATCGGATTCATAACAAATGTACTGCAGGAACAAACCCAAATGTACATTAGCAACGGGGAACACTTTTATGCGGACTGGGGACTAATTTGACAATACAAAATCGAACAATGATGAGGTAATACTGAAACCTGTACAAGAGTTTAGACCGCAATTTGATTGTTTTAGTTATGTAAAGACGCAACCCGACAAAAGAAAGAAACTTTGAAATATCGGATTCATAACAAATGTACTGCAGGAACAAACCCAAATGTACATTAGCAACGGGGAACAACTTTATGCGGACTGGGGACTAATTTGACAATACAAAATCGAACAATGATGAGGTAATACTGAAACCTGTACAAGAGTTTAGACCGCAATTTGATTGTTTTAGTTATGTAAAGACGCAACCCGACAAAAGAAAGAAACTTTGAAATATCGGATTCATAACAAATGTACTGCAGGAACAAACCCAAATGTACATTAGCAACGGGGAACAACTTTATGCGGACTGGGGACTAATTTGACAATACAAAATCGAACAATGATGAGGTAATACTGAAACCTGTACAAGAGTTTAGACCGCAATTTGATTGTTTTAGTTATGTAAAGACGCAACCCGACAAAAGAAAGAAACTTTGAAATATCGGATTCATAACAAATGTACTGCAGGAACAAACCCAAATGTACATTAGCAACGGGGAACAACTTTATGCGGACTGGGGACTAATTTGACAATACAAAATCGAACAATGATGAGGTAATACTGAAACCTGTACAAGAGTTTAGACCGCAATTTGATTGTTTTAGTTATGTAAAGACGCAACCCGACAACAGAAAGAAACTTTGAAATATCGGATTCATAACAAATGTACTGCAGGAACAAACCCAAATGTACATTAGCAACGGGGAACAACTTTATGCGGACTGGGGACTAATTTGACAATACAAAATCGAACAATGATGAGGTAATACTGAAACCTGTACAAGAGTTTAGACCGCAATTTGATTGTTTTAGTTATGTAAAGACGCAACCCGACAAAAGAAAGAAACTTTGAAATATCGGATTCATAACAAATGTACTGCAGGAACAAACCCAAATGTACATTAGCAACGGGGAACACTTTTATGCGGACTGGGGACTAATTTGACAATACAAAATCGAACAATGATGAGGTAATACTGAAACCTGTACAAGAGTTTAGACCGCAATTTGATTGTTTTAGTTATGTAAAGACGCAACCCGACAAAAGAAAGAAACTTTGAAATATCGGATTCATAACAAATGTACTGCAGGAACAAACCCAAATGTACATTAGCAACGGGGAACAACTTTATGCGGACTGGGGACTAATTTGACAATACAAAATCGAACAATGATGAGGTAATACTGAAACCTGTACAAGAGTTTAGACCGCAATTTGATTGTTTTAGTTATGTAAAGACGCAACCCGACAAAAGAAAGAAACTTTGAAATATCGGATTCATAACAAATGTACTGCAGGAACAAACCCAAATGTACATTAGCAACGGGGAACAACTTTATGCGGACTGGGGACTAATTTGACAATACAAAATCGAACAATGATGAGGTAATACTGAAACCTGTACAAGAGTTTAGACCGCAATTTGATTGTTTTAGTTATGTAAAGACGCAACCCGACAAAAGAAAGAAACTTTGAAATATCGGATTCATAACAAATGTACTGCAGGAACAAACCCAAATGTACATTAGCAACGGGGAACACTTTTATGCGGACTGGGGACTAATTTGACAATACAAAATCGAACAATGATGAGGTAATACTGAAACCTGTACAAGAGTTTAGACCGCAATTTGATTGTTTTAGTTATGTAAAGACGCAACCCGACAAAAGAAAGAAACTTTGAAATATCGGATTCATAACAAATGTACTGCAGGAACAAACCCAAATGTACATTAGCAACGGGGAACAACTTTATGCGGACTGGGGACTAATTTGACAATACAAAATCGAACAATGATGAGGTAATACTGAAACCTGTACAAGAGTTTAGACCGCAATTTGATTGTTTTAGTTATGTAAAGACGCAACCCGACAAAAGAAAGAAACTTTGAAATATCGGATTCATAACAAATGTACTGCAGGAACAAACCCAAATGTACATTAGCAACGGGGAACAACTTTATGCGGACTGGGGACTAATTTGACAATACAAAATCGAACAATGATGAGGTAATACTGAAACCTGTACAAGAGTTTAGACCGCAATTTGATTGTTTTAGTTATGTAAAGACGCAACCCGACAAAAGAAAGAAACTTTGAAATATCGGATTCATAACAAATGTACTGCAGGAACAAACCCAAATGTACATTAGCAACGGGGAACAACTTTATGCGGACTGGGGACTAATTTGACAATACAAAATCGAACAATGATGAGGTAATACTGAAACCTGTACAAGAGTTTAGACCGCAATTTGATTGTTTTAGTTATGTAAAGACGCAACCCGACAAAAGAAAGAAACTTTGAAATATCGGATTCATAACAAATGTACTGCAGGAACAAACCCAAATGTACATTAGCAACGGGGAACACTTTTATGCGGACTGGGGACTAATTTGACAATACAAAATCGAACAATGATGAGGTAATACTGAAACCTGTACAAGAGTTTAGACCGCAATTTGATTGTTTTAGTTATGTAAAGACGCAACCCGACAAAAGAATGAAACTTTGAAATATCGGATTCATAACAAATGTACTGCAGGAACAAACCCAAATGTACATTAGCAACGGGGAACACTTTTATGCGGACTGGGGACTAATTTGACAATACAAAATCGAACAATGATGAGGTAATACTGAAACCTGTACAAGAGTTTAGACCGCAATTTGATTGTTTTAGTTATGTAAAGACGCAACCCGACAAAAGAAAGAAACTTTGAAATATCGGATTCATAACAGAACAGGGCCCAATTTCATAGAGCTTCTTAATCTTAGCAGCAAATATTGCTTTAAAACATGTTGCTTAGCAAAAGTAAGCAGAATACCAGTCACAGATTGTACATGTAACATGGTGTTTTGGCCGGTAACCTTATTTTCGTAAGCAGGAATTTGTTGTGCTTAGCTACTTTTTGATCTTAAGCAGCTCTATGAAATTGGCCCCAGATAAAAATTTAAAAAGGTGCCTGTAATTTAACACTCCCCACAGTAAATTTGTGGGGGATAAAAGACTACAAATGTACCAGTGTTTGAACATTCAGGCATGATATTTGGTGCTTGGGAACAAAGTAGGAACATAATGTTTGAGCACAAGGGCTGACCTACTTGTTCATGTGGTGTATGGTTTAATATATTTTTCAGGCTATTTAATCACCATTTTTCTGATCTTTCAAAGGGCAAAAAATCGGAAATAAGACTAAAGTAGGAGGAATATCATGCCTGACATTTGATTGTGTCTATGATTTGTATTGAAAGTAGTTCCGGTCAGAGAAATATTGTGTGCACAGATTTCCATACACGATCAAACGGTCGGACGACATTGACATGTTCATCGAACCCAAACGCCTACATGTACATGTAGGAGATTGTGTCCAGCTGCACTTGTTAAGTATTATTATTAAAACTATTATTATTGTTATATATTTCTGGCAATGAAACCAAGTGAACTTAATCACTGTAGCTCGCAGGCCTGAGGAAACCTGTACATGCAAGGGTCAATGCTATGTGAGCCGGAAACACTGGGGTTAACCCCTACTCTTCCACTTTAAGTGTTCTGGGTTTCTTTTACGTGCACTACCAATCCTAGTACACGGGGCCTACGGCTTTACGTCTCAACCGAAGGACAAAGCAATAATGGCCAAGTGTCTTTCTCAAGGGTCAAGACTGGGACTTGAACCCAGATTCTGCTGGTCAGAAACACCACAGCTTCAGTCCAGTGCTTATAACCACTCGGCCACAACCAACGACACTTACCATTATTTAGCCAGACACCAATCAACTGTCACACCCACCCAACGTACCTGAAAGTGATCTGGGGTCTTTATGCCGAGCTCTTTGCACACATTGTCTGGCGCCCCCGCACAGAGATAGTAGAAGATGTGATAGTTACGCTCTTCAATGTTCTGCCAGATGACGCGAGGTTTCTCCAGGAGATAATGGGAGACGTGGCCACCTACCACAGTAAACTGCAAAAGGAAAACAAACGGATTCAAAGGTGAAGTCATTCAACTGTACATCTTATCTACCATTTTAGTTCATTGTAACAAATTAAAGCTGGAATGGAGGGTGGTCTGGCCTATAACGACACCAATTTCACGAAGGGACAGGAATGTCAAAAATCACGCCCATCACTATGAAACACATACACTGAGGAGGTTAAAAATAATGGCATATTTTTTCAGGAAGCAGACATAAAAAGGCCTGAAATCTGATAAAACCGATTCGTACCTTGTCACTGAAGTGCATCTCCACAAACTTTCCAAAGCGGCTGCTGTTGTTATTCCTCATGGTCTTGGCATTACCGAACGCCTCCAGGAGAGGGTTGGCCTCCACGATGCGCTGCTCTATCGTCCCTGCTCCCTGCCCGTGACTCTCAGTCAGGTACCTAGGGTCAAAGAGTAAGAGGAAAGCTTGAGGGGGGTATAACAGAAAATTTTTATTATAGTGGGGCAGATGGGATAGAATATTTGCATGCATATTTGACCCATGGAAAAATGTGGGAAAAAGTTATTGAGTAAAAGGGCTGACTCACATATATACATATATGCTTTAATGGACTTTTTAGGCTATTAAATAACAGTTTGTTGATTTTTCTGAAGGGACAAAAAAAAATCGGATTTCAGACTGAAGTAAACAGAATATCATGCCTGTATTTGAAGAAATTATGCCTTTGATGATGATACAAGCATGGAATTTGGCACATAGTCAGAGTATGTCATGAGAAAAATATTTGGCTTGATCTTCGCAGATGAAAATGCTGAACAAAATATAGCAAGCAATTTTCACAATTTTCCAAAGGGCTGTCATTGCTTGGTATTAGAAATCTGTGTTCCCTGCACCTACCCAATCCAGGGGCAGTGTGACGATCTGGGACAAATTTGAGGGCTCTACTTACTGCGGAATTCTGCTGTTATGGCCCATAGACTCACAAGTTTTACTGGGTGCCACAAGCACATAATTCTGTGGTAAGCAGAGCCATGAAACTGGGAGCTGGTTATCTATGTTTTTGTGGTTTGCCAACTGTTGGAGGATACCATGTGAGGGTAGTTTGAAGGTGACAAACAGGGTTTACCAAGTCTACCAAGTTTACCAAGTCTGCCTCAGGATTCTGAACGCCACCATAGTGTGGGTCTTTCCGTCAGTCATTCACACTATCTCTCTCTCGCTCTCTCTACCTGCTACCCCCATCTAGATCAGTGAACACTTGCCTTAAGATATATTTGGTGGACTCTGTCTTTCCTGCTCCGGATTCCCCACTCACGATGATGGACTGGCTCTGTTTGGTCACCCTCATATCACGGAATGCCTTGTCAGCTGAAAGTAACAATAATTTACCATCATATTATTACATAACATCATCTAAATTGACGTGAAGCAAGACAATAAAGTATGTCCTATACATGTATACCTTTAATGTTCTTCATCAGTTGGGTGCGTTCCATTAGCTTCCCCGATTCGACCCCGGTGTGGTCATCCGGGTGAGCCCTGACATGAGCTAATCGAATGCCAACTTCCCCCAGCATTCACACAATGCATCTTGGGACAGCCGACCGGAACTACTTTCTTTGTGTGCATAACGTCCAAAACTTTTTGTGGATTCACAACAACATTGTAAAATAATTATTCTCAAGATAAAACTGCAACATTAAATAATTTTACAAGCCCACAGTGATACAAAATTACACGTCTTCGAATTAAAAAATACTTATTGCTCACAAAGTTGCTGTTTCAATAGTGAAAATGTCCCGCTGAATTACAAACAAAATGGTGGCATTGAGAAAGTTTTGAAACCAAGGTCAGCCCCAAGTAACCCGCTCCACAAGCAGATTACTAGGGTCTGACCCCGGGTCAGACATGGGTCAGAATGGGTCGACCTAGGGAAGCTAACCAAACGCACCCACTATAAAATTAGGGAGGTTTCGCATACGAACGGATACGGTTAATGCGACGGATACGTCATCATTATGACGTCATACGCTACTCGCTATCCGCTATACGTGCAGACGACACTGATATCCCGCTTGCTACACGTAAGTAAAAAACACGTAGGAAAACTCGAACTTCTAGTAATTCTCCTGTATTTGTTTCCAAATATGTATGAATAGTATCAAAATAAATGAATCACTGAACATGTACGTGTCATTTTGTTGATTTCTAAAGACTTTGAAATACGAAAAAATGCACTGTTTCTTGTCATTTTCCTCTAAAGCTATGAACATAAGCTCGTCTATGGAGGATGCCATGTTGAACAGCGCCACCAAGTGCTGTGCTGGAACAGCGAACAGTGCCACCAAAACGCTGGGATTGCAAAACAACAGAAAGGCTGCTAACGGTTACGGATAGCTAAACGTATGCGTATGCGTATCCGTTCGCGTGCGAAACCTCCCTACTAACCCCTTACAGGCGCGTAACGCATCTCCAAAAAATTGGTGTCGTCTACCATTTCCACTGTTTTGGAGGTCAGCTTTTTTGTGTACATTTGACTCCAAAACTAGGGGACAGGATAGACACAGAATTAGGTTACTGTCTCAAATACCATGTAATGAATACCATTTAGAAATGGTTCCCTCCTAAATCTCGCTCAGCGGATAAACTTGTTAAGCAATTTTTCCGCTTTCCGTGGCTTCATAAAATGAAGCCCCAGTACATGACATTTGCGACCAGTTAACTTACCGATGGCAAATACATGGGGCGGAAGCACCCCGAGTGACTTCCCATTGTAGCGTTTGATGGTATCCTTTGTGTACAAATTGCTCATCTCTTTGTATGGGTTTACAGCAATCAGAATATTAGCCACATAGCCCTGTTGAAAAAAAAAAAATTAAAAAAATCAAAGTACTGTCAATATTGGTGAACAATATTTAACTCCAAAACAATAAAAAAATCATAGAGGCTGTGTACAATGTAAGTACTTTTGTATGTTTACCTAAAACATATGACATGTTGGTAAACTTCTGCACAAATGCGAATGATCAAATTAATATGATATTTTTTAGATTGCCAGTCAATATTGCACATGCTTTGTTTGGGCCAGTCTGTTAACCGAGGCGGGGGAAAATAACAAGAGAAAGCAGCCGTCATAGTCTTGGTGCAAGACGTTCTTGTTGAGTTAGAAAACCATAAAACCATAGGGCCTACATACACTCAACACGTCGCCATTATTCCACCGACAGAGGGCATTCTCTGGAAGCGATGTGGTGGGTGATCTGGAAGTTTTCCCAACAGTGCCCGCATTGTTCGATAGTAATATGCGCAACACGGAGCGCTAAATCGCGATAGTTGCGTGATAATGAACAACAATGTCTTGCACCACGACTACAGTCGTCACAGCTAATTAAGTTACCAATCTAGACCCCTTGCAGACACACCACGCAGCTTGTCTCCAATCCGCCATACATGTACAAGTATTTGGCATTGGATAACTGCAGTTACTTAGGGGCCGTTCACAATTATCAACATTTTCACGAGCGTACAAACCGTACTTTTTCAAGCCCCCACCCTCCCCCCTAAAAGTGTCCGAAAAAAATGTTGATTTTTTTTCACACAAGTCTACATGGTTGAACAACACCGGTTGAAAATGAGCGCTGATATGCAATTGCGTGTGTATGCTACAAGTAGCTACATGTAGCAGGCATGTGAGACCTCCGCGTTTTTTATTGGGCCGGCTCCGCGTTTTTCTTGCGGGCCGGCTCCGCGTTTTTCTTGCGGGCCGGCTCCGCGTTTTCTTGCGGGCTCCGCGTTTTTCTCTTCTCCGCCGTGGAAATCACTCCGCCGTGGCAGCATCGGGAATCACTTTAATTGCGATTTGATTTCAACACGTGAGTCGGGAGCTAGACCCGGTAAAATGCCCCGCGTTAGTCTTTGATTAAAGCCGTTGTTGTTCATTTTTCATTAAGCGCGATGTCCCATTAAACTTACCCATGTCGTCATCCCGTTCCACCAAGAGAGGGCGCTGTACTAAAAACTGTATTAAAAAGCCAACACCCTGCCAAAACTAGGCGCACACGGTCTTTCACGTCTGTGATGAACGCATCGCGCTTGTTTTAATTGTGGAACACATTTCTAAGGAATGTCACAAAAACATATTGAAAATGAGGACGAACAACACATTGTTACCAAGTAAGAATTGTGGCCTATATATTTCTGTTAATGTTTTGTTTACGCTGCAGTACAAAGCCTGTTATTCTGACTGTAGCGCTGGCCCAAAATCCGGACACGGATTTCACTTGCTAAAGTTTTCCGCGTTTTTTCTGTGACCCGCTCACATGCCTGTGAGCTAGAGAACGGAAGGGGAATTGCGCAATAATTTGCACTCACGGTTTGACATGTTTGGTTCATGTACATGTACATGTACATGTACGTGTGTAGGACTACAATGCCGCGCATGCTGTACACAATACGTTCATGGGATGCAATGCGGGGCCTGGCTCGGGGCGCGACCGTCTCGGCCAGTGCTCGCTCGGCATCGGTTGCGGCATGGATGGGATGTGAGCAATGTCGGCTGTGGCGACGGGCGAGAAAACAGATCGACATTTAAAAAAATAAAATAAACGTACGGCGGGCATTAACCCCCTCCCCCCCAGCGTACGGTTTGTACGCTCGTGAAAATGTTGATAATTGTGAACGGCCCCTTAGCTAACTGTGAATGGAGTGTCGATAGACCCCTTGCTTTGGTCGCCATCTTTGATGTCAAACAATGGAAACGTGCACGTGTGTGCGCGCTGCGCACGACTCTCAGCCAATGATACATGTAGCTCTTCATTGACCTCAGTGAGGGAACTGTTTCGGGATTGTGACGAAAAATGCAAGGGGTCTATAGACGATGGCGTAATTTGCAAGGCATCTACATGTACATGTATATTGTTCATGTATAAAGTAACGTTGGCACAGTCATACATATTGAACACATTTTTACACTGCTGTAACAGTGCAAATTTGTACAGCATTAGGTCATGTTCTTTTTCTGTATTTACTACAAATTGTTGTTACAGCGATAGCAATACAAAAAACAAAAACAAAATGGGGTTAGATTTCTGAAAAGAAAACAGTCAAAATGGAATAAGTGGTTTTTACAAAGTTTTAATTTCTCACCCCTGATGGAGTACATTGGGAATAAATGCTTGAACAAATAGAGTTGGGGGGAAAAACAAAACTGTCTTGGATGATGGGTTGGCCACTGAATAGCCCATATGCATTCCCCAATGCGCATGATCTGCGCGCAAAAGCATCTGGGTGAAACCCAAGTCCAAGCAACACCAGCAACCATCATGGCGGACTGATTTTGAAGCAATGCGATATAACATGGCATAGTATGTAAACTACAGCATGGCATCCATATTGGTATATTTAAGATGGCGGTTGTGCATGGGCTATTACTGTACATGCTTCTGAAAGGTTTTAATTTAGACGGGATCTTAAAATGAAAAAAACGAACACTGTTTAGGCCTGATACATGTACGTCAATTGCATTCAGGGAGAGTGGGAACAAAACTTTAAATAGACTGTGCTAGTCTTGCATGTATTTGAACTTCCCAAACCAAACTGGTCCCACCATACTAAGTTTGATGTGTGGGCGATTCTGTTTCCTCAATGGGTATACAAATTGTGTCATAATGTTGAGAAAGTAAAATTAAGCCATGAGATATATATATGAAGAAAAGAAATTGTAACAAATCAACAAAGAAAACCCGAGAATAAGACTTGACCTCCGTTTGCGGTTACTTATTAAAAAAATAAAAATAAAAAATTGCAAAACTGATGTGCGTGTAAAACCAATGAAAATGGTCGCACAAAGTGGGGCCTGATTTAGCAAAATGGTAGGTTTCAGAAATTCTGTTTTTAAACATAATGAAAAAGAAGATTTTATTTCATTAGAAAATATTAGTCTTTGTTCAAGATGTTTTCTTGTGTTCAATACCGGCGAGACTTGCACAGTCTATTATGGAGGTCTTTGTAGCCTCTTTGAAGTATCAAACCTGTTCAAGTATACATACTCCCTCAGTGTTAAGGATAGACATAAATAAGCACTTTTCCCATCAAATCTCGGCGCAGTTAGTTCACAAAATCAAAAATTTAACTCCTCGTGCAAAATAAATTGTTGTTAGTTTAACATTTAAGGGCCATGTCACACCAGGCAAATTTACAGGCATTCTCCGTAAGACATGTAAGATGAAAGGAAAGCTTCACAGCTCAACTTTATTTTGGATGGAAAGACACTAGCAAGAAAAATGTCTCTTATGCTACCGAATACATGTAAGTCTTTGTTTGCCTCTAAAAAGTTGCCTGTAGAAATTGCGGATCACTCGCGCAAGAAGTTGTGCACCCCTAACACAAGAAATCTTACACAAGTGGACTTACACAGTTGGGTAACATTTCATGAAGATCAGCTTCTGGTGTGACAAAGCCCGAACACAAAACAAAACAAACCCAGGCTCCAAAATAACACAATTTGTTTTTCAGGCAACTTTGGTACAAGATTGACATAAAACACATACATTGAGGCCTCAGTACTATATTGTACAAATTGTAGTTTCTGACACTTGTGGCACCTTCCTGTAATGAAGAAAAAATTACAAAACAACGGTGCAACCAACTTGTTTTTTAATCATTCAAATAACCAGCAGGCCTGGAATTACACGGAGGTCACAGCCTTTGTTGCCCCCTGGTCTTGGCCTTGGTGCCCCTTCAAAAGTTCCCCATTGATGTTAACATTTTCCATTGAAAGTGCCCCTTTGCAAAGTGAAAATGGCCTTGCCCTCCCAAAGATGGAATTCCAGGCCTGACTTAGGCATGATATATGGCCCTTGGAAAAAAAGTTTGATAATTTTATTGAGAACAAGAGCTGACCTATGTACACATGTAATGAATGGTGCTGGTAACCTCTCCCCTCTTGTGACTTTATTGATTCTTACTAAATTCCTGTATTTTATTGTTTTGTATTTTATTCCTTATCTGCTTTTTGATAGTTTTTATGAGTGTTTTCTTTCTGTAATATAGTCGCTGACTTGTGTATTTTTGTGAAGGGCTTTGAGGCCTTGCATAAGGCGCTATATGCTTAATTATTATTATTATGTACACATGGTAACCACAAATGTAGCTTGATGTAGGCTTTTTCAAGTTTTTTAATAATACAATACTTTCCCAGATTTTTCCCGAGGGCTAAAATGTGCAAAACAGATGTAGAAGTAGTGAATAATATCACTGCAAATTAAAGCCAAAGAACAGGATGAGCCACCCCCCAAAAAAAAAAAAACATACAAATTAATAAAATCATATAATATAAATAAATAAAAAATGGAAAATTTTAAATATTGTGATGGCGACAATGGAAATAGACTGGCTCATTTTTGAATTCTAATGAGAATGATTACTACTGCATACAGGGGACATGACAAGGATGCCAGCAGCATGATACAAAAGTGTAGCACATTCTCTCCTAAACAAACATTTCTGCAAATAATTCAAATGTATGCATAAATTACAAGATTTTAGTGCGCATTGTATTTTGCACATAATATTTTGTAATAATGTAATATTGAAGACAAGCGATTTTCATTTAATTTCACTTCATTTATTATTTCTGGTTGTGAAGCCAAGGACTCTCAGAAAAGCAAATTTAATCACATCACTATACTAGCCAAAGGATCCCATGGAGAGAAGACAAGGAAGGACGTTTCAGTTTTAGATGTGGGAGGAAAACCCCAGAGAATTGTTCAAGGGAAAAACTCACACAATGAGGTAGGGACTAAAAATCCAATCCATGTAGTAATTTAAGAAGGATTAAAACGAGGAAAAACTGCCATGGACACAAACAATTGAAGTGTTTTTCAGTTTTCAATGGCACTGAAAAGAAGAAATTGCTGGTCCACTGAAAAATAGATAATAATAATATTGATAATTTTTGCCTTCTCTTAATATGCCAAGAATGCTCCCCAAAGTGAAGTTGTACATAATTCAACTATGATTCGTAAGAGAAGTTTTGCAAACATTGCCAATATTGCAACAGTGCCTTATCTTAGATATTGCATTCATGGCCTGAATGTGTCAACAGTGAGTGACTGTTCAAACAGTCACCCATGCATTCTCAGCTTAAATTACAAGGAATTAAAGAATTATTTGAAGAACATCAAGTATTAAATAAACCACAAGGGAAACTGACTGGGCTCATTTTAAAATAATTTGGGGTTGAACAAAGAAAAATTGACTAGAGCAGGACTTGAACCTGTGACCTCCAGATAAACATGCTTGCGCTCCACTAACTGAGCTATCAATCAAGCCCTATGTTGGCAGTCTCCCTAATTTGTCAAAATCCTACTGGTGGGTGTGCCAGTCAGAAGCCATTCAACCTATAACTGCCGTACAGCCAGGGATCACACCCAAGGATCACACCCAAGTTCACCATACATGTACAACCTTCTCTGAATTAGAACCGTCTGCTTAATCTCTCATTTAAATGCAACAGTTCTTTGAAGTGAACAAGTTGGACAGCTTGGTTTGAATTTCAGAAAATGATGACACTGTCCTTCCAGATCCTGACTATAGACCCGGTTGCAGAACGTGGACAGTCTCCAAAAATGCGCGTCCACCATTTCCACCATGTTGGGAGTCAAATTCTTCGTGTACATTTTGACGTTTCCCAAAATGGACAGGGTAGGTGCATGTAGGTGCGCTGTGCATTGTGCAAGGAGTCAATTAGTGCATCTTTACCATCAAGCATCTCGGCCTGTGAGGAAGATTTTTGTATATAGACCTTATGCATTGACGTCACCGCAAACCGCCATCTTAGAGGTAAACTGAGGATGAAACAATGGAAACGCGCTGATTTGTACGCGCGGCGCACAGGACTGGCCAATGAACATCTTCCTTTTGACCTCTAGGCGAGGGCGCCCTACTCAAATGACGTCATATGCATAAGGTCTATTGTTAGCGACTGTAAAGAATGGACTTACATAGATCTTGCCGTTCTTGTAGCCCAACCTCAGGTTATTCAGCAATGTAGCCTCGTTCAGATACATCAAGGCACCTGCACAATACACAAGAACAATAGCCTTGAAACTTGGATATCTAGTCAAGCTACATGTACATACATACACAGTACATGTAGTAGATGTATAAAATAAACCAATTCTTTTCAAAACAACCACAACTCATACACACATTTGTGATGCGATCAAGCAAAATGAGTCGTTTGTCGACCCTTGTCATTTTTTATTTTTTTATACATCTGAAAAGAGCAAAAGCTATGCTTTTCTACTTTTAAAACTACATGTTTATAAAACCTTTTGTTCAAAAGTTGTGAAAGCAGAAACACCAAGTGATATGAGAAAATGAAACAAAGAGAAAGGGGTTTAAAACCCTTTTAGCGTGCACGCATACAGTCCGCAGGCGCCCTGCGTATACTTCGAATACTGGCATCGAAACGCCTTCGAAGTTTGACAAGTTGTATTAGTTCTAAACATGCGATTAACATGCAGCAAACAGCCGTAGATAGAACACTATCTCGACATGACAACAGTCTAAAAATAGCACATGGTGCCCATAGGCAAAAATCCCATCCAAAGGTTCAAAGGTCGGAAGTCCTATTACCACCAACGCATGTGAAGCACGAGTTGCTGTTCAATCTCTACATATGGAGTGCAGACCGTATTGTACATGTACCATGTATCACACGCGCAATGTACACAGTAATGGCAACCATGCGCTTCTTTCGCGATAAACTTATTGGTGTTTTTACACACGGAATACCGTGATTTGATAGGATTTTTCAAAGGGTTTGAGGTGCAGAAGTTATCTGTAGGTAAGAGAGGCACTCGTATTCATTTTCAAAAGGTATGTTGTGATTGTTTTAAATCACTTTTGTAGTATTTTCCCCATTGAGATGACAGTACAGTTGGGAGAACTTGTGTGCACAACTTTCCACGTAACAAACGTACGCAAACAATGTTTTCAAATTTTTCGTTGATTTCTCTTTCTCTCACATGTACATCGGCAAGTTTCCATGCTAATTTTAACCCCTTAGTGATGTTATTTATCAGAAAAGAAGACGCCAATGTAAAATAAATATATTTTGGCACTTGAATTTACAAAAAAAAAAAATTTGAAAATGTTACCCCTGTTGGCCTGTTTTGGCTTGTTTCTCCGTAATAAAATTTCCGACAAACGACTCATTTAGCTTGATCGCATCACATTTGTGTATATGTACAATATTGAAATCTTCCCTGGAGAAACTCAAGGTCAAAATTGGTAGAGGAAATACAATCCCTCACTTACATCTACATGAAAAAATAATCAATAAAATCTGGCAGCGGAGATGTCATCAGTCATCACTGCACAGTAAACAAGCAGAAAAAAAATGTTAATCTAAATGCATCACATTGTCATCATGCAATATTGTACACTGTGTATGAATTACATTTTACAGGTAGATGTAGTACTGGCAACTACATGTATGGTGTAAAAAAAAAATGGCAACCAAAACAATAGGGCCTGGAGTTTAAAAGAAGAAGACAACATCATCCCAGATTGTCTAAAAGGGGCTGGGTGGCTTGAAAATAATCGCCACATCATTACACTGTGTCTCTTATTTAATACTATTTTACAAAATTGGATCAACACATTGTACGTGTGAAAGAGCTCAGTTTTCGTGTTAAGGTTTTAGCCAGGATTTGGTAAAAGGGTGTCCAAATCTGCTGGAAATTTAAAAACTGGGTGTCCAAATTGTTCACTTACAATACATTTACATGTACTGTAAATGACAGATGAAACAGGGTGTCCAAATTTAAAACAGGGTGTCCAAAAGACACCCAGACACCCCTCTGGCTAACACTATGTTTCATGTTGTGCTTCTTTTTATACATGTCTACAATTATGTGCATTGTACACACATTTCACCAGCTTTGCCAATGGAACAATTTTTTGCATCATTTTAAAACACAGCTCAGATCTGGACCAAATAACTTTTTAAAAAAAACAGTAATGAAAACTAAATTAGGAAAAAATTCCAGCTTGGCTCAATTTTCCGACAAACCCTATGTGGTGGTGTGTCTACTATGTACATGTACAATGGTCTAGGCACATTGTACACTACACATACATGAATTGGAATGATTATTAAACATTTTAAATAATTTGGGGTTGAACAAAGGAAAATTGACTAGAGCGGGACTTGAAAACTGACCTATCTAGCCCTACATGTACATGTAACATTGACGGTCTAACTTGTTTGTAAAAAGCTGAGTTTGTGGGTGTAAGTCAGAAGCCATTCAACCTGTAACTGCCGTACAGGAAGGGACCACACCCAAGTTTACCACACAAACCTTGGGGATCACCTCAAGGGGATATTTTGTTTATTATCATTTTTTATTTTTCATTATCATTTCGGTGGAATTCATACAAATTGTTACAACCAGCCATCTTGAGATTACACTGTATACAAAGTTGTTTTTCAACGCATAAATAACCCAACCTACATGTACATGTACATGTGATGTCATCCCAAAGTGCATAATTATCATTTACCAAGTTTTCTGTAATGTACATATGTACATACCATAGGCAATTACCTATAATAGCAGGTTCACTACTGATGATGTACACATGTACATGATTTCAATTTACACCCCCCCTCCCGTGTTTTTGCTCAATTCTACCGCTCTCAGTCAGACAGTCAACAGCAATGAGCAAAAACAGACTGCAATCGGTTCCAATTAGCAGAAGGATCTCGTTGCTATGGTAACCGGTGCAGTTTGATGTTAATTACTTTCTTCCTTGTTGAGGCTTTTTTCTGCAAACTGCCGAGTCAGATGAAGATTGAGTCTCTGATAAGGACTGTATCATGGGAATAGAGCCTAATCAGGATTCAGGAAGACACAGAAATTGTTTATGCTTGAGTTATAAAGTTGTCCATACAGTTAACCCTCGTTATTATGCATGACATGTAAAGAGCACTGTTATACAGAGGTTCTGCTTATAAAGAGTCCCAAATCTCATTTCTGCTTTGTGTACTTTTGCTGTCGTCTTATAACAACATTCCTGTTATAAAGAGGTAATTTGGCCAGTCCCAGCGATCTCGTAATAACAAGTGCTGATTGTAGCCAAGCTAATTGTGATTGCCATTTGTGATTTTTTAAATTAAATTTACTTATTTATTTATTGACCAAACCAACAGCGGACGAGCCGCCAATTACAGGAAAGGATAAAAATGTTGAAGAAAAATATTTTTGAGGATTTTTCCTGAACTCAACCCTTGCTACAAAGAGCACTGAAGGTTCTGCTTATAAAGAGTACATTCTAGAGTCCCGTATCTCATTTCTGCTTTGTGCTTCTTTGTTTTGCTGTCCTTTTAAAACAACGTTCCTGTTATAAAGAGGTAATTTGGCCAGTCCCAGCGGTCTTGTTATAACGAGTGTCAATTGTAGTGCCATTTGTGTTTTTTCATAAATGTTTCTGAAAACTATTTTTCAAGATTTGTCCTGAAATAACATTAACACATTAGGCCCCGAAGGTACATAGCTTTAATACATCAATCTTTGCAAGAAAAAAATGCGCCTGGTTATCCGTTTGTAATTTCTTATAAGAACATTTCAAAACAACCAATGTGGATTGGAAAGCAAGAATTATACAATGTTTTTGCACTCTGTTGTTTTTCAACTGTCATGTACTTTCTTAAAAACTAAAAATTATTATTATTAATTATTAATTTGTTTGCCCAGTTTGGCTACATCTCGAAAGTAAACAGATTACACAGTAACACTTTGCAATGCAGTTGATTGTTTCTCACATGTACATTGTTATTAATTTATTGTACCCTTTTCAAATATCCGTCTATCATAATGTACACAAACCTGTAGTTGATAATCAACAGCGCAGTCCATAACAACCACTGAGTAGGATACATGTACATTTAGTAAACTAAAAAAAGTTCAGTAAAACCACTGTCTGACTGCTCGTGTAAACATGTTCATCACATGTACATGTAATATTTGTATCAAACATTAGTGGGTTGTGTAGTGGGAAACCAATAAAACAAACAGTTACATGTACATGTATATGTGAGAAGTAAAAATGTCAAAAATTGTATTTTACATGTAAGTGAAGTACACATAGTAGGCCTACAATGTACATCATACATATTTCATAAGTTTGTTCACTCAATACAGTGATGACTTATGTAAGTGTCAGTGGACCGCTTATTAGACCAACTTCAGTCTCAATAGAAGATTTCAAGGTCATGTGTTGGGACGCCCTGCAAGACAAGGGGCACAGGATTCAATTAGCTGGTTCATTATAGCAGTAAACATGAATGGCTAGCCGAAGATGATGTTGTCTGATGATCATGGTGATGGCGGGGGGGGGGGGGGGGGGGGGGAGGGCACCATATAAAAGCAGAGTTAGGGAGATGTTGTTGCCAAGAATCATTCTGCACAGCGAGCAACATCCGTGTATGGGAACCACCGAAGTGTGATTTCATCAGTCAGGGTTAAGGACTCACACCCGTATAGGGGAGGAGGATCCACTGAAGTCAATTTGTACATCTTGTTAATCTTGTTGGTGAAGTGTTGGGATCAACGTTACAACCTCTTTCCCACCGTAGGTCTGTAGCCAGCCTGTGTCTTTTCTACAGATATTTTCATGGTAAATGTGCCACCAGTGTGTCTGACCTAGTTCCTCCTGTCAGAGTGTTTGAGCGTGAAACCAGACTTTCTGCTTCTTCTCACCCATACACTCTTAATTTGCTGAGATGTAGAACAAAGAGCCATTCCAACAGCTTTATTCCACGTACTGCATCTCTTTAGAGCTCCTTGCCTGGTGCATGTTTCCCTCCATCCTACAATCTAGACTGTTTCAAGAGGAATATCAATTCCTACCTCCAGCTCTCCCGAGTTCTTTTCATGTTTCATAATTTTCCTCTTATAGCCCCTTACCAAGAGTGGCTTTTAGCCTTGTTTGGGGCGAACTTGCATAAAAAAATATATATATATAAAAAAAATTTGGCTGCACACAAATTTGCAGCATAATGTGTACCAGCTCAGCTAGATTGTAAAAGATTAATGTCGCATTTCCCGACTCCATTCGCAGCCAGGTGTTCTTGTCCATTGACATGATGGCCTCAGGAACTACCTGGTAGTTTGTCAACTTCCAATAGCGAGGGGAGCTACATGTAATATCGACTGTCCACCACAACATAAATCTAACTGTATTTGTTTGAATACATGCTTACCTCATACAGTACTTTGCCATCATTGAGCTTGAAAACTGGGATTGACAATAATCGTGTTCCACCATCTTTTTATGGGTATAGCTACATGTAGGGCAACTGTTTTTAATGTTTTAACCTCTGCCACTTTATACTTTCGTGTCTCTTGTTTATAAATTTGTATAGACTTGTAAACATTTATATATATATACTTTTATATTTGCTTGTGTGTGTAGCCAGAGTTATTGGAATTGAAGGCCTTCGGGTCACAGTTTTTAAGTAAACTTTTTTAATTCCGGGCATATGGCTCTGGTTTCTTTTTTTAATACATTTATTGTGATTGTAATACAATGTATGTGTTTTCAATGCCGAATAAATAAGAATAATAATAACTGTGTGACAGTTTCACGATTGCTTTGTAAGGCTCATGCACAGCGGACAAGAGCAGCAGTCTACTACATTAACCTGCGCGTGAACAGGTCTACTCGCGCGCAAGCTTGGTAAACAGTAAAAATAGCATCTGGCACGTGATGGTGAATGGAACGGTGAGAATTTGACTCTCAATCATGAATATGTATGAGGTATATTTATGACCCATGTACAGTACTGAAATACTGACTGCTATGAGGGGCATAGTTAAAATTATAGGCCCAAGGTGATGTCAAAACCATGACTATGCCCGAAGCGAAGCTGAGGGCATAGTCATGGTTTTGACATCACCGAGCGCCTACAATTTTAACTGTGCCCCGAATATTAAGCAGTCAATATTTCTTTTATATACCGAAGAAAGGACATCAGTTCGCGCAGTGACACGAACGTATACAACGCGTACAGAAGTACACAAGCGACCTATGAAATACAGCAGTGTGTTGCGACTGGCGGGCACAGTCGATTGCTGTGCCCCGGGCACAGTTAATTATGACGTCATCTTGATAGAAAAAGGGGGCCCAGCTATTTCAATGACTCCACTTTTAACCAATCAGATTAGAGGATTCTATATATGAGGTATATAATACTGTATGGTGACTACTGCCCAGATTTTACAATAAATAATGACTTCATTTCATGGGTCATTGGAATTATTTTAAATCTCAAATCTACTCTGTCGTAGTAGAACAGCAGCTACAGTGCTCATGTGTGATGTTATCCTCTGTCATTTACAGCCTGTTTCAAAGGCTTAACCCTAACAATCCCTAACCCTACAAATTCAAACAGGGCAAAGTGTTTAATTTTGTTAGGTTTAAAAGTACAGTGAAGTTAGGATTGGGTGTTTGATTCTGTGGGATTGTGTATACATCCTTGCTGCCAAGTAATGGTGTTGGAATTTGATTGAGTGGGTATGGTGGATGTGTGAAATGTACATCTGGCATTGCTCTTTCCTCCATGGTCTAATGAGATAGTTGTTGGATTATGTTACGTTGGGTACTGTGTGATTTCACTGATCAAATTTTGCACATATATATGCCAAGTGTACACACTCCAACAAAATCAAACAAAAAAGGCCTGTTGGAGTTTGTTAGGTTGTGTATCATCCCCCTAAGATTGGGTACAGTTCCCATCGCATGGTAGTATACACGTAAGCTGTTGGAATGTGTTGGGTTAGGGATGGATTCTAGTAAAAACGCTTTGGGAGTTAGGGTTAAACATTGAAAAACTAAACCAAAGTGCCAGCTCTGCAAGAAAATGTTTTATGGCTGAAAATATTCATTTTATTTCAAAGATGATATCTACTGAGGAGGCTGAAATATAATGTACTCACAGTTGTCCTCCACTATCTTCTCCTCATCTTCCTCCGCTGGAAATACCCGGTCATAAGGAGCAATCACGGGCTGCCAATCAAAGTAAAACAAGTCAATCAATCAATCAATCAATCAATCAATTATTCAAATCAAATCAATCAATCAATCAAATCAATCAAATTAGTCAATCAATCAAATCAATCAATCCATCAATCCATCAATTACAACATATAAATTTAAAAAAAATTTGGTTAATCAATCAACCACAGGCATGCAACTTTGAAAATGCAAAAAAATTAAACGAGGACAGCCCTGGAATTACACGGAGGCCACGGAGGCCATAGCCGCTGTTGCCCCGGTCTTGGCCTTGGTGCCCCTTCAAAAGTTTCCTATAGACTTTCAGATTTCCCAATAGAAGTGGCCTTGCCCTTCTCAAAAATGACTTTCCAGGCCTGAATCTGTATTTAGAACCTCTCTTTTCCTGTATATAAATTTTCAACACTTTTCAAGATACAAAGTTCGTAGAATGGCAATTTAGGTCAAGAGCAAGAACTATATTTGATCCTTGTTCTCTATTTATAACTAAGAAAATGAGTGCATCACATAACTGAACTTGACCTTAGCGCCCAACTTTAAGACTTGGAGTGGTAGTTCTACATGTCATGAACATGTACCCGATACAGCAGTTGCAAGGTTCAACTCCATAACAAAGGATTGTATTGTCTTACCTTTCCAGGTCTGTTTACGGGTGCTACTGTAATGGACTCTGCACCAATATCCTCAATGCGCCCAAGCTGGAATCCTTCAGCTACATCTGGCACCCACACCTTCTTGTTCTCATCAAACATGACTGATTATGCTAGCCTTGCCGAACAAGGCGCCAGACTAACCTGAAAGGAGAAGGAATTGTTCTAATCTGTTATACGACAACAACAAAACTTATACATCAATGAATAAATAAAATCTGAAAGTTTGCATGGTGAAAAGACATTTAAGGCACTTAACCATAATTGCTTCGAAAAAGTTGGGAAGGTAGTGCATTCTGCTCTACCAGACAGGCTCCTAGTGGATGATACCCATGCCTACATCCTTAAGGACTGTGAAGGGGGTAACCCTGTTTCAGCCCCAGGAGTAGGAGGCAACGTGCCCCTGGTGTCAATTGATTTGGGTTGATAGCCCAAATCAGTTATGTGTAGCCCTCACCTTGAGTGGCCGTCCGTGGCCTTGTGAGTTAGGCGATATCTCATTTAAAAAAAATAATAATAATTTAAGTCTAAGACATTTTGCGATAACACCATGCAGGTTAATCTCTCTTTTGAGTAAATGTAGTTCCAAAAGAAATCGATTGACTTGTTTTCGACAGTATACTCAGTCTGTCATCAGCAGACAGAGTATAGGCCTACTGTCTGAAATGATGAGTTAACCCTTTCAATACCATTGTCGAGTTTACTCGACAGTGCGCCGTGTAGTGCTTCCGTACCAATGTCGAGTTTACTCGACACAAAAAGCAGCGGCGTTTTGAGAGCCTGTAATTATTTTGTTTGGCGCCCTCTGCTGTTGACCTTTATATAGACGGGTAGCTTGTTTATCGAGCTTCACAATGATGTGTATTGTATAGGGGGTCGCCATTACGATATTCCGAGAAAAATTACATTGCATGCAGCAGTACTTCCAGATTTCACGCTTCCGTTTTCCCGACAAAAAATCACCATCATGGCTGTTCGTGACCTGGAGGTTTTGGTTGAAATATTTGTCGTAAGTGACTCCGAATTGGACTCAGAAATATCTGAAGAAGAACCTAGTGAAGATTCAGATGAAACTCGTGATGTTTCGTCGCCAGGCACGTTCAATTATGACAACTATCCTGCCGATATACCGGTAGCTGGACCGAGCACGACGCCCGTTCAACGCCGTGGGCTTGGGCGTGGACCCGGCGGGCTTCGACCCATTTGTGCCGATCGAGGTGACCAAGGACATAAAGATAATGTATACAAATTTGACATCATATAAAAGGTAATTTCATAAGCTACAAATTGTATGCATAAAGTTTTTCCACAAAAATATGTCTTCACACAGAAAATCAAGATTGAAAAAATGTGAACACTGCACGTTGCTTTTTGTGTGTGTGTGTGTGTGTGTGAAAAAATGCGGTACACAGCAGTGTGACCCCTATAAAAAATGCGGTATTGAAAGGGTTAACCAGTTCCTTTCAGAACCACATTTAGGCCTACTCAACAGATAAATTAACCAACATGGTGTTACCGCAAAAATTCTTACTTCAATATCAATGAACCTTATTGCTAAAAAAGGTGTGAAACGTTACACAGTCATGAGTGACTGCCAGAGTAGTTAACTTTCAACATTGTGAGGAAGTTACACGTACATATATTCAAAAATTAGTTAGTGGCCTGACGTATCACCCTACAACTCCACAACATTTATACGATCAACTGTTACGATCTTGTTGGACCAGACTAATGCTGAGTAAATCAGTCTGGTCCCCATTAAATTACAGCAGTTGATCGTATAAATGTTGTGGAGTTGTTGAGGGAACCAGACAAATCATGGTTTTCGCGCAAGGTGTTAATATGTGAACAAAAATTCATAACCGCGACACAAAAAGCAATCAATTTTCCCTCAAAATCTGTGATGTTTTTTAAACGAATATCACTTGTCCGGCTATTTACAAGCATATTGGCACTCAATCGGTAAGTTTTCATAATGCAGATCGTGGCAGAATAAAATACCAAGGGGGCACAAGAATAGGTTTGCAGTCGCGCTAGGGCCAAGGATACAGAGTGGATTGGCCTTAAATAGACACAATCGGCGACTGCGTCACGTGACCCATAGTGGGTATAAAATGTAAACAAAGCAAGCAAGGCGCAGTGTGAATGGAAACGATGGCTGCTTCCATTCACACTGAGCCTTGCTTGCTTGGTTTGTTTACATTTTATACCCACTATGGGTCACGTGACGCAGTCGCCGATTGTGTCTATTGCATTGGGGCTAGTCTTGACAATGTTCCTTTGACTTTGAGCGTGAGTGCGCGAGAGTTGCTAAATGAGAGTACACACTACATGTATGTATTGTAAGTGGTGGCTGAATCAATGACAATGCGGAAATACGTCCAACATTGATTATAATTTTAATATATAAAGCAATCTTTACTGAAGACTTTAGAAAAACATTAACAGTTTAACAACATGAATGAATCATTAATAAGGTTTATTGCGAATAGCAAAATACCAAGAGAGGGCGCTGTTTTGCCGCGCATGATAGTGTAGTGAAAGGGGGCAACCCGGGAACTCGCGCACGACGACCGACTGTAGCATTTGCCCCCTCTGCCCTCCCATGATCCATTGCGATTCTGAATCGCGATAAACCTTATTGATGGACTTGCTATGTTCACAACTGTACAATACAATCATACACTTTCATGATGTAGACCAACTAAATCAGACAGATACACTAGATAGTAGAAGAGAGTATTCAAATACAACAACGTGTACAACCATCCATGACACACACCACCAACCAGCTGTGTTGTAATTTGTATATTAGGCCTATGGGTTTTTTGTAAGAAATGCCATTTCTTATGGTGACTGACTGAGTGATGTTGACGACACCGACAGTGAGCCAAATACAACAAAACAAAATTGACATTCGTAATTTCACAACATACACATCCATAATATTAATACCATACCTATATTCTGCCTCCAGAACGTGTAAATATCTGTCGACCAAAACTTTATAAAATATTGAATGTTTTACGTCAAGTTGTGCAGCTCAGGTGTACACTCCCATACTTAATTGCACACACGATGAACACCGGTAAAATCCAATCACAACACAAGATTTGAAAGTCACCATCCACTTACAAAACATAATCCCTAAACTGCAGTTGAGATTAAATTGAAATAATTTTTGAAGTCAAAAATACCATACGAATGCCAAAAATGTACACTTCGTTATTGTTTTCCAAGAAGGATGCTTTTTAAAAGTCGTTTACGCATTTAGCGGAACAATAGAATAGTTCATGTTCAGTGATCCGCCAGTTTTTGCGAGATGGTGTTGCTGCTCTGGTATCCTTTTCAAGTGTGTTTTCTTTACTACACTTGCAGTAAGGTCTAGTATCATACTGACTGAACGTGACCTTGAAGAAATTTCATGACGTCAAAAGGAAACACCTGTCGTGAGGTCACACGGAACTGTCATCGTACCATAATGGCTCACAACGTAGTTTGAATGGGTTTAAACCACAGAGCAAGGAAAGAGATTTTAACTTTCATTTAAACTGTACGAATGACGTAAGTTTGCTGAAAACAAATTACATCAAGGGACGGACGGGAGGGGGGCGGGGCGTGTCAACCTTTTCATTATTATTTTGTTGTCAAACAAATGGGGGCGCTATTTCGATAAACCCATAGAAATATGAAAGGCACTAAAAACTAACGCTTCAGTGGTTCGGTGCCTTTCGGCCTGTCGGGTGCCTTTCGGATGCGACGGATGCAGTGAAGGAAACACGCACACGCACACGTACGTCCGTACTCACACAGAGCAAGGCCGTTGGCTGTGTGTGTGCGCATGGATAATTATGGCCTTGCATATTTTTTTTAATGCCAGTTTGGATGAACTGTGTGTGCCGTTAATCAGTAGAAGCATGGGCTCCATAAGTAGCGTAGGGTTGCCTGCCTAGAGCGGGGCAGCGCGGTTACGGTAGAGGGGGAGGGAGGGGAAAGTGAATCAATCGAGGACGACACTGTCAGTCCGTTGTGATGTGCTATTCATTTTTGGCAGATCTTTCGTTGGTAGTGGATTATACAGAGGGTCTTCTTAAATTGAAAAATAGGCCTAACTGTAAGGGAAATTCACACCTCTGAATTTTCAGTTACCCCAATGGCAATAGGAAAGGGCAGCCCTAATTAAGCCCTAGATTCAAACTGTGTGTATTGTTCAACATAATTACTAAAACAAAAATGTAGGAGGGTGTTCACAGTCACAGAAGGAAAATACAAGTACACAAATATTCAAGAACATGTCAACGTTTATTTTTGTTAAGTTCAGCTTGAACAAGAAAAATCCCTATTCACATATCAAGGAACAGCCGGTCTCAGACGTTAGTACAGTGAAACAAACTAACCTCGTGACCTGCCCATGACTAAATACAAATGCTGTTTTTAAAACTGTATTTCCATCCTCATATCAAGAAACAGGTCTCAGACGTTAGTACATGAAGCAAACTATACCTCTGTGACCTGGTAAATAAAAACATCCCATGATTAAATACAAATGCTGTTTTTAAATCTCTATTTCCATCCTCATATCAAGGAACAGGTCTCATCACACGTTCATGAAGCAAACTAACCTCTGCAGGTAAATAAAAAAATCCCGGGTCTATTGTGGGTCTTAACTGCAACACATGGGTATGGCGGGAGGGGCCGGGGAGAAAGGCAAACATTTTACCTAATTATTACAATCATATGACTTATTTCGGCACAGATCATATTATTTTTGTAAGGCGTTCACAACAATTCAGAAAAACAGAAGGTGAAGCCCAATGTTTGTCTTGAATTTCATGCTCACAATGAGATGTAAATCACAGTGACTTTACAAGGTTTTCCTCTCAACTTCCCTTTATTTGACGCTCTCTTACTTAGGCCTATATCTTGGAGATTTTTCGGCCTAAAAATACCAGGAACAAAAACAGGGGAGGATGACTATATACCCGATCCCAATCCAGAGAAAAGGCATAATATACCCAAAGAGCAATTTTTGATCTTAGGAAATATATGTCTCCATTAGACCTACTTCCCGCCATTTTTTTTTCTTGCCCTGGAATACATTAACAACATCACAGGGATTAAGACTACGGCCCGACAAGTAGATTATTTTTATTTGTTTTGGTGGGGGACCATTGACCAAAATGGTGCCGTCTAATCCATCGAATATCACAGGTCACGCACAGTTTCACACAATTGTAAGGGTAAATTTGTATGTAAATTACCCATAGGGATTCGAACCCATGGTGGGACAGCTCAATAATTACGTGTGTGTGTAATAAGATTGTTGATTCTACTCAACAACTTCATTCAATCGTGACATACCTTGGACTGGGGTGACTTTGGAATGTAACCTCATTGAAGATCTTCATTGGTTATGCAAATAAGGAGTTTTGCGCTTTAAGTTGGACTTCTACCGCATTTATGGCATTCAGTTAGGACGTGTCGCGCACTGGAGGAGGACGGCATCTCAGCTCAACGTGGGACTTGGACTTTGCTTTCGACAAACTTTACTTACAAAATGTTATCAAACTCTTACTATAGCCAGAATGTTCATTCAGTTCAGCAATAACTGTTGCACTTATAGAACCAATAATTGTCCCAGTGGTATTCTTTATCACAGGCTTGGCCAATTTGAAGCACAAGAAATTACGGACATTGTGCATTTTGTCATGGCCCGAAAGTTTCACTAAAAAATGCAGTAGTAAATAAAATTCACTGTTGAGCCCTTCAGTACACCTCGTGAGTTCCACGAAGTTGGCTAGTTCCGACCACATAAACTGACTTTTTAAAGCTAATGTTAACTTCGGTGTCGAGCTGCGAGTGGCTGAAGTGAGCTCCGGTGAATCGCCGTAGACTGCATGCTGCAGGGTGAAGCTTCACGATCTATAAGCACACAGACTGGGGCAGTTGTCGGCGGTGGACAAGACGGGGAACAACTTGAGGCAGCAGACCCATCAGTCAGCAGCGAGCTCCCGGCGGCGAGTCCTGGCCAACGAGTCCCAAAGACATCTCGTTTAGGTGAGGCTTGGGAACATGGGTTTGTTTATGATGAATGCAAATGGAAACCAACCAAGCCTTAGTCCTAATTATCAATATCTTTAAAAAAAGAAGAAGTAAACTGCACTAAATGAGCGCTGAAAAGGGGCTTGATATGCAAATGAAACTACGATTTTAATTGTCAAGTAGTGCCCCACCTAGATTTCGTTTTGCACCCCTTGTGCCCTCTAAAAGTTGTTACCTTAGTTTCGGCACTGAACCCTAATCGCCGAGTCGAATTACCTGCCTTTGGATTATGAACTGTAGCATTGATGTGTTTTGGGGTTGTTTTGTCACCAGAGACGGTGTTTGACCAAGGCAGACACAGCAGCCAGCAGTGAGCAGCGAGCCTGTCCAGCCGAGATTGATGAGACATTGATGAGAATGTGACCAGATGGGAGTTGAAGATCTTTGGATGTGGTATGTGGACGTACTCTGGAGTCCTCGCCGGATTGAGGTAAGGAAAACTTGGCAGCATCCGACCTCCACTTATTAAGTTTGCTTGTGAGATTCACTTTGATAATAACAAACTAGTTATAAAAGCATCGGTAAAACGCAAATATCCAAACAATTGTTGTTACAGGCACAGTGCAAAAAAAGTCGAAAAAAGTATCACAAGTTAAAAAAGATAAAGGAAAAGAAAATACAAACTAAAACCAACCAAACTAAACAGATAAAAACTCATCAAAACTAGTAATATTCCCCATTTTTAATAGAGGGCAATAGTGGAGGTCGGATAACGCAAGTTGTCCTGAAAGATAAAGACCAAGGTGAAGACCGCGAATGGTAAGAGAAGATCTAACCCGTTCTCTTGCAGAGTCCCTTCCCCTTTGTAACGCCCCTCCCCCAGAGTTCGTCGATCTTGTTGATGTTGTCCTCTTGTGCAGCTTTCATGGTGACGTCACACAGTTCTGGACTTTTTCATGTTATGCATGTTGGTCGAAGCCAATGATGCTTTTTAATTAGGAGACTAGTCTTTCTGGAAATTTCTGTCGGGGTTGAAACTTGTCGTCAGTTGACATGTTAAATATAATTGTCATGAGTTAATATTTCAAATAGCTTAATTATTTTTAAGGAATAGAGAAAAATCCCACTAAAACTTGATTCATAATAATTAGAAGAAATCACGCAGTCAAATATCCAAGTCCAATCACCATTCATTTGATGATTAATGTTTGATTTAGGAGTATTAAATATAAAATTTAGGCAAGCTAAATTAGTATTTAATTATTCCTAATATCAACATTACATCAATTCTGAATGTAAACATTCTCAACTGAGCATGAATAATGTTTTTAAGGAAATAAAGCAAACCCACAACCATAAGTGATTTAGAAGAAATCACGCAGTCAAATATCCCAGTCCAATCACCATTCATTTGATGATTAATGTTTGATTTAGGAGTATTAAGTATTAAATATAAAATTTAGGCAAGCTAAATTAGTATTTACTCACTCCTAATATCAACATTACATCAATTCTGAATGTAAACATTCTCAACCGAGCATGAAGAACATTGAGTCTTCGAAAATTCAAAAATAGCAGGACAATAAATAAACAAAATAACTGTCACCTTCCTCATTTAGATCAAAGTTGAAAATAAAACAGAAAAAGTGGGAAAACTTGTAGCAAACTAAAAAAAAAAATTTAAGCTGTAGCTCTGAAATGCTTTAAGCAGGTAGGGCGCATTGCAAATAACTTCCTAAAACAACTTAATTGTGAGCGCAGCAAAAAAGAAGGAAAAAGAGTGAGCGCAGGAAAAAAGGACAAAAGAGAGAAACAGAACTGGAAAAAGGGACCGAAGGAGACAAGAGAGGAGATGGGAGGGTGAAAAGAGCAGATCATCCCTGGGAGAAAGACGCCAGTGATGGCTAGGTTTGTATGAATGGTAAGGCAGTAAAGGCCTAGAAATAAGACTAACTCTCTACTCCTTCAGCAGGTTTACTGGCAATAGGTAAAGTATAAAGTGCCACTTGTGAGTACTTAGTCTTGACTTCAAGACTCTCCCTTTGATGTGCCTGATGAGTGACTGGATGCCAGTGAGTTTGACTGTTTGCAGTGATGGTCAAGTATAACAGGTAAAAGTATCGGGGTAAGTGTGAAAGAAACTAACCCTTTTCTCCACAGCTCCTAACCCTTTTTTTACAGCTTCTAACCTTTTTTTACAGCTGCTAACCTTTTTTTTTACAGCTTCTAACTGGCCTCCTTAGGCTACATTCTTTTTGTTTTGTTTTCAACAGCCTGTAATCTGTTCTTCCCAAAGTGGATGTTGTGGCAGGTGATGGTGCATTGAAATGAAGAAAGTGAGTAGTGTTGAATCTCCCTTTGATGTTTCTGTTACGTGACTCAAGGTCAGCGGGGTCAATGAGGTCAGGTTTGCAGCAAAAGTTAAGTAACAAGAGAAGTGTAAGGTAAAGTAAGAGGGTAAGTGAATAATAACCAATTCCCTCCACAGCTTTTAACGTTCCCTCCATAGGCTCTAACATTGTTTTTGTTTTTGACAGTCTGTAACCTGTTATTGCTGATGGAGTAGATGTTTTGACAAAGAATTGTTCACCGATGGCAACTCTGGGACACTGTAGATGACATTGGTTTGGTAAAGTATTGGGGACAGGGTTATCTCGGGTAATCTGTATGGTGAACCTGACTTTGACCCCAAAATACTACCCTTCTAGATAATTGTTTCTAGATGAAGTAGTTTGTTAGTGCTGACATCTCCACTGAGCTGATGTTGGTAATGTATTGAGTTATATAAGTTACAAGTTAGTGGTGACAAAACCTACTAAATGGGACAGGTCAATCAAGAAATTGGAGGAACAAATCTAAATATCAATTTAATCGTTGAAATTTGGAGGGAAAACAGCATTTGAATCTGTCAAACAAATTTCTTTAGTATAGTTGTAACCAACAGTACAACAGCAAGCATGGGCAACCAGCCAACCACAGAGATAAAACTACACAAGAACAGTTTTCCAGCTTTGACAAAATTATGTACAATCAAAAGAAGCAATGGAAGATAACCAGCAGTAAAAAGCCTAGCAAAATTTGAGATTCTACAACAGCAGGCATTGACCGAGCAACCACCGAGTAAAAAAACTTAAGAACCAGCAACAAGTTGTTTGTACAATCAAACTGAAATCCTTACTGAAACAACAGAAGTCGACTGTTCTTGCAGTTTATCACAAACATACGTAAATACATAGTGAGAAATTGATCGTGATGGGCCTACTTTTCTATTCCTCTCAGTTCAGCAGTCTCTTGTTCTGTGGTGCATCGGTGGAAGACAGTGTATATCATCCTGGCTGCAGCGAGTGCCTTGACAGAGGGCTGACATTCCCTTGTGCCATGAGCTGTTGAGATGTGCATCAATGGAGGATACACTGCAGAGTATATCCTCGGGGTGCGGTGAGTGCCCTGACTGAAGGCTACATTCCCCTGTGCCTTGATGACCACAACCACTGAGCTGTTGAGATGTGCATCGGTGGAAGATTCATTGTATATCATCCGGGGTGCGGTGAGTGCCATGACAGAAGGCTACATTGTCTTGTGCTGTGGTGAACACATTACTTTAGGATGAGCATCGTTGGAGGATGAGTCAACAACAGACCACTTTTGTTAAGTTTGACAAAAATCCATAGTAAAACTTTTCTTTGAAGAGAAGGTACATCCCGTAAACTTGGCAAAGAATTAATGTGTCTGAAAGAGTCAAAACATCAATTTGACGGAATACACATTCAATCCCAACCTTTGCAATAAACAGTGTAACAGCCAATTGGTGGAAGACTTCATTGAAAGAAGAGGTCATGTTTTTCACAAGAGATTTTTGAAAACAAAAAAGAAAATCAAAACCTGGAATGTCGTGTCATGTCGTGAGCGCATGTTCAATGAAATGAAGAACTGATTGGAACTGGAGGAGAATTTTCTTGCAAGTGATAGCATTCTGACTTGACTATTTCTCAAAAGTGATACTTGTATTAAAAGAGCTAAAACAAATTAATCTTTGACATTATTGTTTATTTTCTCTACCTCAGATTGAGACGATAGCTTGGAGATCGGGCAGCCACCCATGCAACATTGAGGCTAATCACACTTTTTGATAGATGTGCCACTAACTGAATGACTGCGTCCAGATGACTCTCTGCTACAAGTTCAACTCTTCAAGTTGAAGTGGTGAAGAGATATTGTGCTTGCTGACCAACCCTTTTTGGAATGTGTGCCATCAGCTGAAGGCTGTGTCAAGTCTAGCTAGATGACCCTCCGAGCTACAAGTTCAAGTGATAAAGAGACATTGGGCTTAACAAACACTTTTGGATTGTGTGCCACCAGCTAAAGGACTGTCAAGTCTAGCTAGATGACTCTCCGCTAAAAGTTCACATGGTTGTTTAAGTGATGTAGGGATGTTGATGCTTCATTTGTAACTATTGTAGCTTTTTGGACTGCCACCAACTGAACAAAGACTATGTCAAGTCTAGCAAGGTGAATCCCCACATGTTCAACTGAAACAAGCTGGACCATGACATTGCCAAACTGTTTGACACTTGAGGAGAGGACCATCCCTATAGGCTGTGTCCGAATTTGCGGTTGCGGCTACTAAAAAATGGTGTTGCTATGGCCATCACATCATACTTAAGGCATGATGATCTACATGTACAATGTGGACAACAGCCGCATCCACAGTCACTACTTCGAACACCGCCTTAGTTTAATGTATATGTATACTCAAAGGTTTTCTTGAATTCATCAAAATCCAATACCATACTTTGTACTTTTTGTAGCTCAGCACTCGCACTCAGCACTTAGTTGGCTTAATAAAATTGGCACGCCTTGCCTCATGACGAGAATTGTTGGCTTATCATGAAAAATCAAATTCATTAAATTCAAGTACAATACTCTTTGGGATTTTGATGGATTCAGAAGTAGTTAGAAATAGAACTTTAATGATGGTACAGCTTTTGAAGCGAAACAATCAAAATATGAGGTCACCCTAAACATCTGATAATGTAATGTAAGCACTTGACATGTAGTGTTTGTGCTTGCCAAAATATAAAATATAAAATGAGATTAGTCACATTCTTTGCTACTTCAGAAAACTAAAGCTGTACTGTCACCATGTAACATTGTCATTTGTCAACTAGGAGCCCGGTAGTCGGAATTACCTTCATGTCAATGATGATCTGAAAATCAAAAAAAAAATCTCAGAAACCAGTGAGAAATGCAGTTTCAAATATTTTGTTATGAAAAAAAAAAAAATTTGCATAACAATTTAGTCTATTTAATGAAGGAAGGGAATCGGACAAGGTCTTCCCCAACCTTGTTTTTAGACAGTTGAATAAATTATGTTTATGCAACTATCAAGGTATTTTGTTTTAGGTATATACACACTGCAAGTAATTCATTTTGTAAGATTAAATCAATTGTAATTGTTCTAGACCCTCATCTAGACTAATATATAATGGGAAACTCAGTGTTAACTTGAGCGCAAATGGACAGAATGCATACTTAAAGAGCAAAAATCTGTTGCAATACGAACACAAACGACTACAATCACAACACCAGAGCTCGGTTAAACAAAGAGCTAAGATTGATCATCATATCAATCTTAATTGCTATGCAAATTGTGATGTCACAATACTAATCACTATGGTAATGATTGACAACTCATCCTTAGAAGATGAATCTTCTAACGCTTTAACTTAACCCTCGCACTAACACCACCAAAAAATTCACTCACAATATTTCGTTATTAACACCTTAAACTCAGCACAACCACAATTCAACCTGCGCATTGTATAACAAAAGTAAAACGCAATTTTATATGACATGCATTTTGTCTACTAGCGTTCAAAAACACGTTTAGTTTTGAATAGACAGTCATTAATTATTGTATTTTTTGTAGAGTTTAAATTTACTGCAAATTATCTGAAGTATTGTAGTGTCAGCCCAAGTAAGCGTTATCTTAATTAATAATGTGATTACATTTTCAAAGAACTTAGTAAAACTTGAGATGGTTTTGAGAATGCTTAATAATTGTTAAGGCCCAATGAAATGGGGTTGTAATAATTGATGGTGATTTGATACAAAGTTTTAATAAAAGATAAATTGTTAATTGTCTGGGTTAAAAATGTTGATTTATTTGGTTGAGAGCCAAGATGAATTAGAATTAATCTACTTTTTACTTTATTCTTAAAAGAGTATACACTTGGTGGTTCAGCGGGAAAATAGTATAAATAGATGTTTGGTGGTAATTTAATTTTTGTTGCAATTATGAATTATTAAGAAATTTAAAGCAAAAAATACAGAGAAATAAAAAAGTTGGTAGACACCATAGCCGCATACCGTGGTCTCCAACACCAGTCTTTGTAATTGACTCTTGTTGTTAATAAATGTTCCAAGTGTCAGTTATTTAAATAGTGCCAATGAATGAATAACCCAGGTAGCAAGCCCATATGGGCCCCATATGGGTCCCATATGGGCCAGAATATGGGCCCCATGTGGGGATAACCCATATGGGGCCCTGTGGATCCTGCACCCGGGATACATCTGGGGGCCCATCTGGGTTATCCCATATGGGCATTACCTGGGATTTGTATGGGCATTCTGGGCCAAAATGAGGGTCCCATGTGGGTAGCGTACATATGGGGCCCATGTGGGGCCCATATGGGCTCCCAGATTGCCTTATAATATATTCAAGTAATTATTTAATGTTAATGATAAGTCTTATTATATGAACGATTACATGTATACCACTAAAATACCACTACAATACCACTAAATACAAACTATATTACTCATTTATAATATGGTGTATTAAGTGTATAGTGCAAAGTGGGTTTACTTAAGGCAAATAAAGATCACTGGAGGTAAGTTAATATCCCTTCAGGCAAATACAGATCACTGGAGGTAAGTTAATATTCCTTCAGGGAGGTAAGTAAACATCACTTCAGGCAAATACAGATCACTGGAGGTAAGTAAACATCACTTCAGGCAAATACAGATCACTGGAGGTAAGTAATTTATGCTTTAAGGGCCTAATTGGATCTCGGATTCCGGAAGGGAACTTCTTGTATCCTAATACAAGAGATTCATTAACAACGCACAAGTTCTCCTTAAGGGAGTTGAATGGTGAACGTCTAATCAAATGTGGCCTATTCAAATTCGTACCCGTAAATACTTGATACAAAGAGAAATGCAATAGAACCTACCCCAACGTTTACACAGCTAGTACCCAGGTAGCAAGCCCATATGGGGCCCATATGAGAAATATCTGGGCCATATGGACCTGGGCCAACCCATATGGTACCCATATGGGGCCCTTATGGGTGTGGGTTATGGGGAATATTCCCATATGGGGCCCATATGGGAAAGACATGGGCTAGCCCATATGGGCAGAATATGCAGTGGCCCATATGGGTATCATATGGGGAAAACGTGGGCTAGCCCATATGTGCAAAATATGCATTGTCCCATATGGGTATTATAAGGGGAGAACATGGGCATTCCCATATGGGCAGAATATGCAAGGGCCCATATGGGTATCATATGGGGAAAATGTGGGCAATCCCATATGGGCAGAATATGAAGTGGCCCATATGGGTATCATATGGGGAAAACATGGGCTAGCCCATATGGGCAGAATATGCAAGGGCCCATATGGGTATCATATGGGGGAAATGTGGGCAATCCCATATGGGCAGAATATGAAGTGGCCCATATGGGTATCATATTGGGAAAACATGAGCTAGCCCATATGGGCAAAATATGCAGTGTCCCATATGGGTATCATATGGGGAAAACAAGGGATTGCCCCATATGGGCACAACATGAGTTGGCCCATATGGGTATCAGATGGGGAAAACATGGACAATCCCATATGGGCAGAATATGAGGGGCCCATATGGGTTCGTGTGGGCAAAATATGCACTGTCCCGTATGGTTATCACATGGGAAAACATGGGCATTTAATTCCCATATGGGCTGAAGATTCAAAAGACCAAATATGGAAAAATATGATGAACAATCCCTTACGGGCAGGAAGGCTCATATGGGTGGTATTAAAAAGACCTGGGCAAAGATAATACAAAGAAAGACCTCGGCCATTACGGGGTTAATATTATAGTTTAGAATATAATTGTCTAGTTTAGCAAGCCTTCCAATGGATTTTGTAATTTTTTCCGGACAAACTTGGATGAAACATTTATGGAAAGGCCCACATAAGAATAGGAATTACCTTTAAGCAATCCCTTGTGTGCATTGATAGGAAAAGGTTCATTTGGTTATCCTATAAGCACGACCTAAGCAAACTTTGGGGTTAGAATATGCAAAGACCCATATGGGCCCCTTCATATTCTGCCTATATGGGATTGTCCATGTTTTCCCCATCTGATACCCATATGGGCCAATTCATTTTGTGCCCATATATGGGGCAATCCCTTGTTTTCCCCATATGATACCCATATGGGCCACTTCATATTCTGCCCATATGGGATTGCCCACATTTTCCCCATATGATACCCATATGGGCCCTTGCATATTCTTCCCATATGGGCTAGCCCATGTTTTCCCCATATGATACCCATATGGGACAATGCATATTTTGCCCATATGGGCTAGCCCACGTTTTTCCCATATGATACCCATATGGGCCCTTGCATATTCTTCCCATATGGGCTAGCCCATGTTTTCCCCATATGATGCCCATATGGGCCGTTGCATATTCTGCCCATATGAGCTAGCCCATGTCTTCCCCATATGATACCCATATGGGCCACTTCATATTCTGCCCATATGGGATTGCCCACATTTTCCCCATATGATACCTATATGGGCCCTTGCATATTCTTCCCATATGGGCTAGCCCATGTTTTCCCCATATGATACCCATATGGGACAATGCATATTTTGCCCATATGGGCTAGCCCACGTTTTCCCCATATGATACCCATATGGGCCACTGCATATTCTGCCCATATGGGATTGCCCATGTTCTCCCCATATGATACCCATATGGGACACTGCATATTTTGCCCATATGGGCTAGCCCATGTTTTTCCCATATGGGCCCCATATGGGAATATTCCCCATAACCCACACCCATAAGGGCCCCATATGGGTACCATATGGGTACCATATGGGTTGGCCCAGGTCCATATGGCCCAGATATTTCCCATATGGGCCCCATATGGGCTTGCTACCTGGGATGCTTCCTTGTAGTGCTGCCTTTACATCTATCTGAGAGTGGGCTGGACTGCTGGGTTTGGTCTTACCCGTTGTATGGTGTGGTTCTTGTCTTCTCAATACCCAGGATCTTTGTAATTGACTCTTGTTGTTAATAAATGTTCCAAGTGTCAGTTATTTAAATAGTGCCAATGAATGAATAACCCAGGTAGCAAGCCCATATGGGCCCCATATGGGTCCCATATGGGCCTGAATATGGGCCCCATGTGGGGATAACCCATATGGGGCCCTGTGGATCCTGCACCCGGGATACATCTGGGGCCCATCTGGGTTATCCCATATGGGCATTACCTGGGATTTGTATGGGCATTCTGGGCCAAAATGAGGGTCCCATGTGGGTAGCGTACATATGGGGCCCATGTGGGGCCCATATGGGCTCCCAGATTGCCTTATAATATATTCAAGTAATTATTTAATGTTAATGATAAGTCTAATTATATGAACGATTACATGTATACCACTAAAATACCACTACAATACCACTAAATACAAACTATATTACTCATTTATAATATGGTGTATTAAGTGTATAGTGCAAAGTGGGTTTACTTAAGGCAAATAAAGATCACTGGAGGTAAGTTAATATCCCTTCAGGCAAATACAGATCACTGGAGGTAAGTTAATATTCCTTCAGGGAGGTAAGTAAACATCACTTCAGGCAAATACAGATCACTGGAGGTAAGTAAACATCACTTCAGGCAAATACAGATCACTGGAGGTAAGTAATTTATGCTTTAAGGGCCTAATTGGATCTCGGATTCCGGAAGGGAACTTCTTGTATCCTAATACAAGAGATTCATTAACAACGCACAAGTTCTCCTTAAGGGAGTTGAATGGTGAACGTCTAATCAAATGTGGCCTATTCGAATTCGTACCCGTAAATACTTGATACAAAGAGAAATGCAATAGAACCTACCCCAACGTTTACACAGCTAGTACCCAGGTAGCAAGCCCATATGGGGCCCATATGAGAAATATCTGGGCCATATGGACCTGGGCCAACCCATATGGTACCCATATGGGGCCCTTATGGGTGTGGGTTATGGGGAATATTCCCATATGGGGCCCATATGGGAAAGACATGGGCTAGCCCATATGGGCAGAATATGCAGTGGCCCATATGGGTATCATATGGGGAAAACGTGGGCTAGCCCATATGTGCAAAATATGCATTGTCCCATATGGGTATTATAAGGGGAGAACATGGGCATTCCCATATGGGCAGAATATGCAAGGGCCCATATGGGTATCATATGGGGAAAATGTGGGCAATCCCATATGGGCAGAATATGAAGTGGCCCATATGGGTATCATATGGGGAAAACATGGGCTAGCCCATATGGGCAGAATATGCAAGGGCCCATATGGGTATCATATGGGAGAAATGTGGGCAATCCCATATGGGCAGAATATGAAGTGGCCCATATGGGTATCATATTGGGAAAACATGAGCTAGCCCATATGGGCAAAATATGCAGTGTCCCATATGGGTATCATATGGGGAAAACAAGGGATTGCCCCATATGGGCACAACATGAGTTGGCCCATATGGGTATCAGATGGGGAAAACATGGACAATCCCATATGGGCAGAATATGAGGGGCCCATATGGGTTCGTGTGGGCAAAATATGCACTGTCCCGTATGGTTATCACATGGGAAAACATGGGCATTTAATTCCCATATGGGCTGAAGATTCAAAAGACCAAATATGGAAAAATATGATGAACAATCCCTTACGGGCAGGAAGGCTCATATGGGTGGTATTAAAAAGACCTGGGCAAAGATAATACAAAGAAAGACCTCGGCCATTACGGGGTTAATATTATAGTTTAGAATATAATTGTCTAGTTTAGCAAGCCTTCCAATGGATTTTGTAATTTTTTCCGGACAAACTTGGATGAAACATTTATGGAAAGGCCCACATAAGAATAGGAATTACCTTTAAGCAATCCCTTGTGTGCATTGATAGGAAAAGGTTCATTTGGTTATCCTATAAGCACGACCTAAGCAAACTTTGGGGTTAGAATATGCAAAGACCCATATGGGCCCCTTCATATTCTGCCTATATGGGATTGTCCATGTTTTCCCCATCTGATACCCATATGGGCCAATTCATTTTGTGCCCATATATGGGGCAATCCCTTGTTTTCCCCATATGATACCCATATGGGCCACTTCATATTCTGCCCATATGGGATTGCCCACATTTTCCCCATATGATACCCATATGGGCCCTTGCATATTCTTCCCATATGGGCTAGCCCATGTTTTCCCCATATGATACCCATATGGGACAATGCATATTTTGCCCATATGGGCTAGCCCACGTTTTTCCCATATGATACCCATATGGGCCCTTGCATATTCTTCCCATATGGGCTAGCCCATGTTTTCCCCATATGATGCCCATATGGGCCGTTGCATATTCTGCCCATATGGGCTAGCCCATGTCTTCCCCATATGATACCCATATGGGCCACTTCATATTCTGCCCATATGGGATTGCCCACATTTTCCCCATATGATACTCATATGGGCCCTTGCATATTCTTCCCATATGGGCTAGCCCATGTTTTCCCCATATGATACCCATATGGGACAATGCATATTTTGCCCATATGGGCTAGCCCACGTTTTCCCCATATGATACCCATATGGGCCACTGCATATTCTGCCCATATGGGATTGCCCATGTTCTCCCCATATGATACCCATATGGGACACTGCATATTTTGCCCATATGGGCTAGCCCATGTTTTTCCCATATGGGCCCCATATGGGAATATTCCCCATAACCCACACCCATAAGGGCCCCATATGGGTACCATATGGGTACCATATGGGTTGGCCCAGGTCCATATGGCCCAGATATTTCCCATATGGGCCCCATATGGGCTTGCTACCTGGGATGCTTCCTTGTAGTGCTGCCTTTACATCTATCTGAGAGTGGGCTGGACTGCTGGGTTTGGTCTTACCCGTTGTATGGTGTGGTTCTTGTCTTCTCAATACCCAGGATCTTTGTAATTGACTCTTGTTGTTAATAAATGTTCCAAGTGTCAGTTATTTAAATAGTGCCAATGAATGAATAACCCAGGTAGCAAGCCCATATGGGCCCCATATGGGTCCCATATGGGCCTGAATATGGGCCCCATGTGGGGATAACCCATATGGGGCCCTGTGGATCCTGCACCCGGGATACATCTGGGGCCCATCTGGGTTATCCCATATGGGCATTACCTGGGATTTGTATGGGCATTCTGGGCCAAAATGAGGGTCCCATGTGGGTAGCGTACATATGGGGCCCATGTGGGGCCCATATGGGCTCCCAGATTGCCTTATAATATATTCAAGTAATTATTTAATGTTAATGATAAGTCTAATTATATGAACGATTACATGTATACCACTAAAATACCACTACAATACCACTAAATACAAACTATATTACTCATTTATAATATGGTGTATTAAGTGTATAGTGCGAAGTGGGTTTACTTAAGGCAAATAAAGATCACTGGAGGTAAGTTAATATCCCTTCAGGCAAATACAGATCACTGGAGGTAAGTTAATATTCCTTCAGGGAGGTAAGTAAACATCACTTCAGGCAAATACAGATCACTGGAGGTAAGTAAACATCACTTCAGGCAAATACAGATCACTGGAGGTAAGTAATTTATGCTTTAAGGGCCTAATTGGATCTCGGATTCCGGAAGGGAACTTCTTGTATCCTAATACAAGAGATTCATTAACAACGCACAAGTTCTCCTTAAGGGAGTTGAATGGTGAATGTCTAATCAAATGTGGCCTATTCGAATTCGTACCCGTAAATACTTGATACAAAGAGAAATGCAATAGAACCTACCCCAACGTTTACACAGCTAGTACCCAGGTAGCAAGCCCATATGGGGCCCATATGAGAAATATCTGGGCCATATGGACCTGGGCCAACCCATATGGTACCCATATGGGGCCCTTATGGGTGTGGGTTATGGGGAATATTCCCATATGGGGCCCATATGGGAAAGACATGGGCTAGCCCATATGGGCAGAATATGCAGTGGCCCATATGGGTATCATATGGGGAAAACGTGGGCTAGCCCATATGTGCAAAATATGCATTGTCCCATATGGGTATTATAAGGGGGGAACATGGGCATTCCCATATGGGCAGAATATGCAAGGGCCCATATGGGTATCATATGGGGAAAATGTGGGCAATCCCATATGGGCAGAATATGAAGTGGCCCATATGGGTATCATATGGGGAAAACATGGGCTAGCCCATATGGGCAGAATATGCAAGGGCCCATATGGGTATCATATGGGGGAAATGTGGGCAATCCCATATGGGCAGAATATGAAGTGGCCCATATGGGTATCATATTGGGAAAACATGAGCTAGCCCATATGGGCAAAATATGCAGTGTCCCATATGGGTATCATATGGGGAAAACAAGGGATTGCCCCATATGGGCACAACATGAGTTGGCCCATATGGGTATCAGATGGGGAAAACATGGACAATCCCATATGGGCAGAATATGAGGGGCCCATATGGGTTCGTGTGGGCAAAATATGCACTGTCCCGTATGGCTATCACATGGGAAAACATGGGCATTTAATTCCCATATGGGCTGAAGATTCAAAAGACCAAATATGGAAAAATATGATGAACAATCCCTTACGGGCAGGAAGGCTCATATGGGTGGTATTAAAAAGACCTGGGCAAAGATAATACAAAGAAAGACCTCGGCCATTACGGGGTTAATATTATAGTTTAGAATATAATTGTCTAGTTTAGCAAGCCTTCCAATGGATTTTGTAATTTTTTCCGGACAAACTTGGATGAAACATTTATGGAAAGGCCCACATAAGAATAGGAATTACCTTTAAGCAATCCCTTGTGTGCATTGATAGGAAAAGGTTCATTTGGTTATCCTATAAGCACGACCTAAGCAAACTTTGGGGTTAGAATATGCAAAGACCCATATGGGCCCCTTCATATTCTGCCTATATGGGATTGTCCATGTTTTCCCCATCTGATACCCATATGGGCCAATTCATTTTGTGCCCATATATGGGGCAATCCCTTGTTTTCCCCATATGATACCCATATGGGCCACTTCATATTCTGCCCATATGGGATTGCCCACATTTTCCCCATATGATACCCATATGGGCCCTTGCATATTCTTCCCATATGGGCTAGCCCATGTTTTCCCCATATGATACCCATATGGGACAATGCATATTTTGCCCATATGGGCTAGCCCACGTTTTCCCCATATGATACCCATATGGGCCCTTGCATATTCTTCCCATATGGGCTAGCCCATGTTTTCCCCATATGATGCCCATATGGGCCGTTGCATATTCTGCCCATATGGGCTAGCCCATGTCTTCCCCATATGATACCCATATGGGCCACTTCATATTCTGCCCATATGGGATTGCCCACATTTTCCCCATATGATACCCATATGGGCCCTTGCATATTCTTCCCATATGGGCTAGCCCATGTTTTCCCCATATGATACCCATATGGGACAATGCATATTTTGCCCATATGGGCTAGCCCACGTTTTCCCCATATGATACCCATATGGGCCACTGCATATTCTTCCCATATGGGATTGCCCATGTTCTCCCCATATGATACCCATATGGGACACTGCATATTTTGCCCATATGGGCTAGCCCATGTTTTTCCCATATGGGCCCCATATGGGAATATTCCCCATAACCCACACCCATAAGGGCCCCATATGGGTACCATATGGGTACCATATGGGTTGGCCCAGGTCCATATGGCCCAGATATTTCCCATATGGGCCCCATATGGGCTTGCTACCTGGGATGCTTCCTTGTAGTGCTGCCTTTACATCTATCTGAGAGTGGGCTGGACTGCTGGGTTTGGTCTTACCCGTTGTTCCAGACGAGTCAACGAGCCTGACATCCCTTCCTGCAATACTCCCGCCGTCGCTGCTGGTCTCCAGATCGCCTGCAACCACCCTCAACATGCCCTTCGGCTTGCCTCCACTGCTGCATGGCCCTTCCATCGCAGCCGGCTGGCTGAGGCACTGATTCACCAAAGACATGGAGGCAGGTGAAAGAGACAACTCCAGATCACTCTCCTCGTCTTGCCTTTCAGGGGTCACACATCTAGACTCCAATGTTCTCTCTTGGGCTGGTTGTGACAATGTACCACTCGGCAGTTTCCCTCTCTTCCAACTACCAGAAAGCCTTGGTCGCTTCGCTGAGGAATGATCTTTCTCCGGCTGTGCTCTCTCACCAAAATGCGTCCCCGCTGTATCTTCTGACAACGGCCGGGTCTTGGTTGAAGGCTTGTTGAACCTTTGCTCCCGTTCCTCCTTCGTTTCGGCAGGAATCCCTGAAACCTCCTCCACATGACCAGGGTGATGCTCTCTGTAATGACAGCGAAGATTATCCCTCCTGGTATACGTTTACAGCGGCCACATGCACTGAAACAACTTGACATCCTGCCAATCCTGTGGCTTACTCCAGCCTTCCTCGTCCTTTTTATCCATCCTTCAGTGTGCTCCTGCATAAATATCAAGAAAACAAGAAAAATAATGTTAAAACGTTGTAGTCCCTTTTTCCCCTGATTCCCTATTCCCCTTAAGTTTAACGGAAGCGTTGCGGCCACTGCCGCTGTCGTGGAGGATTCCTCCTCAGCTGAATCTGGACTCCTTGTTCAGTCGCCTCAGTGTCCCCACCGTTTCCAACTGTGGGCTCATACTCCGATTCTACTAGTCCTCCTTCCTCCCCTACTTGGGCATCCTGATCATCAGGCAGCATCCCTTCCTGGGTTAGGGTCTGCATCTCAGGCTGACTGCTCTCTACTTGAGGCACAACGTTCTCATGACTATCCATGTCTGACTCTCCAGTCCAAGGTTCCAAAGGCCTGCCTTCGTATGGTTTCAGTCGATCAGAATGAATGACTTTCTTCCTTCCTCCTCTGGTACGTTGTACTCTATAGGTAACGTCAGACAACCTATCTAGGATGAGGTATGGACCTTCCCACCTGCACTGTAACTTAGGGGAGTGCCCCTTCTTCTTTGCGGGATTGTGCATCCAGACAAATTGTCCCTTCCTGAACCTTTCCTTGATCGTCTTCTGGTTGTAGGTTTTCTTCTCCCTCCTTGCACTCTTAGCTAAGGCCTCACAAGCTCGATCATGCGCTGCCTGTATCCTCTGCCTCAAGGTTTGGGCATAATCCTCGTTGTCTTCTTCCTCCTCCACACGAGGCTGTTCGGTCATGAGATCTATGGGTAGGGATACCTCCCTTCCAAACATTAACATATTCGGACTTCTCCCGTAGACTCCTGTGGTGTGCTTCTGTAAGCCGAGGTGGCATAAGGCAATTCCCTATCCCAGTCGCTGTTGTTTTGACGGTCCTTCATGAGAATATTCACCAAGGTACGGTTAAAACGCTCCACCATGCCATCTGATTTCGGGTTGTATGGTGTGGTTCTTGTCTTCTCAATACCCAGGATCTCACAAATCTTCCGCATAACATTTGATTCAAAATTCCTTCCTTGGTCCGTATGCAGGGTACGTGGTATTCCATACTTGCAAACAAACTCCTCGACAAACTTTGTGGCAACTGTCTCTGCCTTCTCATTTGGTAGGGCATAAAAATTAAGCTTCGAACCACTTACTAAAATAGTCTCCTACCACTAGGATATAGCGGTTCCCGTCTTCAGTGACAGGGAAGGGACCCACAATGTCCATGGCCACCCGTTCCATGGGTACCCCTACTTGGTGCTGCTGTAACGGCGCTCGCCGTTTTTTGCTCGGGGACTTCCTGCGGGCACACAAATCGCACTGCCGCAGAAAAGATCTAACATCTGCTCCTAGTCCTTGCCAGTAATACTTTGTGCGAACCTTTGCCATGGTCCTTTTTGTCCCTAGATGACGTCCACTTGTCCTCCCTGCGTGAAGTTCCTGAAGTATTTCTGCACGATACTCCTGTGGCACTATGGTTTGCCACTTCACTTCTCTACCACTGTCTGACTCCCAGCGACGTACCAAAATTCCGTCCTGGATGTATAACTGATCCCATATCAGCCAGTAATTTTTGTGGGCCGGGGATTTCGGAGACATCTCTTCCCACCTCGGACGATCAAGATCCTCCCTCGTCGTTAATCTGGAGTACCCACTCTAGGGGTTTATCTCTTAGCTGTGCCCCCCTCCAGTCGGCCTTAGTTATTTGGGGTCGTACACCAACGGCACACAAATCAGCTCTGAATTCTTTAGCTTCACATGTAGGACTCTTGTCTCCTCTTTTGCTATCAAGTGAAGGCACCGTCCCTTTACTTCCTCCTGATGAGTTCAATCTGCCACCAGAGTCCAGTCCCTCCATTCCGCACTGTGGGCAAGGTCAGCGAGACAGGCTATCGGCATTTTGGTGGGACCTTCCTGCTCTATGGATTATTTCGTAGTCGTATTCGCTAATTATTTGTAACCACCGTGCTACTTGCCCTGAAGGGTCCTTGAAGTTTACCAACCACCTTTAAGGCGCCATGGTCTGTCCGTATAGTTATCCTGCGTCCATATATGTATGGTCGAAACTGTTTCACAAAGGTCACAACAGCAAGAAGCTCCCTCCTTGTCACACAGTAATTTTGTTCTGCTCTTTTCAGGGATTTGCTGGCATACGCTATACAACTTGCTCCTTGCCATCTTTAATCTGAGACAATACCCCGCCAATGCCGGCAGCGCTGGCATCCGTATCCAGAATAAACTTCCCATCAGGGTCCGGATAAGTCAAAATTGGTGCCTCAGTCAAGCGTTTCTTCAACTCCTCAAATGCCGTCTGGCATTCTGATCTGGTGTCCAATTGAATTCCCTAGACTTTTCCGTCAACTGATGTAGAGGCTTTGCCACCGCGGAGAAACCTTCAATGAACCGTCTGTAGTACGACGCAAGTCCTACAAAGCTCCTTACTTCCTTGACTGTTCTAGGAACTGGCCAGTCCTTCACTACCTCGATTTTCTCCGGGTCCGTGCTGATCCCTTCTGGGGACACAAGGTGGCCCAAGTAACGAACCTTTTCCTTGAAAAGATCACACTTTTTAGGCTTCAACTTTAGCCCCGCCTCCCTGAGGCACTGAATCACCACTCTCAACCAGTCAAGTTCCTCAGGTATGGTCTTTCCAAACACTATTACATCATCGAGGTAAACCAAAAGAGTTTCCCAATGAAGGCTACCAAGAACCCGCTCCATCAGCCTCTCAAAAGTGGATGGTGCATTACAAAGCCCGAAGGACATCACGCGCCAGCTATACAGTCCACCTCTGACTACAAAAGCTGATTTCTCCTGAGCTTCTTTATCCAATGCTACCTGCCAGTAGCCGGACGCCAAGTCCAAGGTCGAAAACCAGTGTGCCCCAGCAAGTGCATCGAGAGAGTCATCAATTCTGGGGATGGGGTACGCGTCCTTGATTGTCAATGCGTTAAGCTTTCGATAATCCACGCAGAAGCGCTTCGTCTCATCCTTTTTCTTGACAAGTACCACATTAACAGCCCAAGGACTGCTGGATGGTACAATTTTATCCTCCTTAAGTAACTCCTGCACCTGCCTTGTAATCTCCTCTTGCTCAACCGTGGGAAACCTTCTCGGTCTCTCCCTAATTGGTCTTGCATCTCCTGTATCGATGTGATGTTTTACACATTCAGTGCGTCCTATGTCTTCACTTCTTTTAGAAAAGACATCCTGGTAGTCACACAGTATACGTAGCCTTGCTATTTCACTATGGTAATCCTTAGCTACTCCGGCTATACTCCTTGAGTACACATCTTCCAAATGCGCCGGTAGCCGTTCAATCCGCTCTTGGGCAATTGCCACATCGGACTCCTGAACATCCCTGCCCTCCACCGGGGTGAGAATTCCTGCTACACTGCCTCCCTTTACCACACAAGTCCTTAGTCCTGGGTTGAAGACACGAATAGGGAGCACTTCCTGTTCAGGTTTTACCAACAGCCTTGCCACTATCAGTCCTCTATTCGCCAGATCGGTAGTCTCTGCTGGCTCCATTACTCCAAACCCTGTAGGCACCTCAGTTGTTTTCTCCACAATCACTCGGGCACAAACGTTTGAACCCTGTTTGTTTTGACACCTTATTCTTTCCCCATTTAGGGTCAACACCAAGTCCTTGAAATCTAGTCGTCCATTTGTTGGCAGGAGATAGTCCATTCCTAATATTCCCTCCAGATCCAACTTCGCAAATATCACCTGTACTGGAAGGGCTGTCCTGCCAACCTGAATCTCTATCAATGCCCCGCCTATTGTTTCTATGGAGCTACCATCCACTCCATACAAATTTGCACCCCTTGTATTCAGTGTAGGTCTCCCCTCCGGTGGCATCTTATAGTAAACCGCTGCCGATAGCACAGTGTTTGACGCACCTGTGTCAATTAACATTTGTGTTTTTACTTCTCTCACTTGAGCGGGTACATATAGCCCTGCCATATTCAAACTCTTCCCAGAAAGTGTTATCCCTTGGTTGTGCATTCCTAGCATTGGCCCTCCTTGGAGGTGTCTTTCTGTCCTTCCTCCTCTTCCAGCCTTCCCTTGGGCCCCAGGGTTGGCTGAGGAGTGGCGTTTCCCGACTGCTGATTTCTTCCCCTCCTTGGTTCGGTACATTCCCTCGCAAAGTGACCCTTTGCGCAACAGTTGAAACAGGTATATTCTGTATTTGTCCTTCCTCGTGGGACAGCAGACCGGTAATCCTTTCCAGGCCTCGAGAGATCTTCCAACACGGACTGTATCCTTCCTAAGGCCTGAGACATGCACTCCTGCGTGTCCCTTATTTCTCCCTTAAGGCTCAGCATGGAGACTTCATCATCTCCTCCGATGACCCTGACAAAAACTTTCTCATCTTTCCATTGATTCTATGTTCGTCCGTCCGAAGAAAGCTTTCTGTCTGTAATGCAGCCCTAATAGAATCATCCAAGGTGGCTGGTTTTGTCCGGAAAATTCCTTCTGTTATCTCCCGGTCCTTCACGGCATCCATAAAATGCCCCTTAGCCAGACGTTCTCGGCTATCATCAGAAAACTCCAGGTAAGCCAATGCTGAGAGCTCCCTGATGCTTGTCCCTAGTTCCTGAATGGTCTCTGTCTCACCCTGCCTGCGGTGTCTAAGCTCCATCATGTGGAAGTCCGCTTGTTGTCCAGGACCAGGACCGATTTATTTCCCTCAGGCTGGCAACCCAGAACCTTTAATGCCTGCCCCTGGAGGCTGGCAGCAAGGAACACTACCGCCCGCTCATCACTCCAGGCGTTTGCCACGCAGCATGCCCGGAAATGAGCCTTGTAATCCTTCCAGGGAACCTTCCCATTAAAATGATCTGGACAAATATTCGGCTTGCGAGGTCTATCGTCCTTGCAACTAGTAGTAGTAGTAGTTGTCTCCCTCGCAGGCTCCGTGTCCGCAATTGTGTTTGCAGATGTAAACCCCACCCCTGAAGTGTCCCGGAGTGTACTTGACACCATGGAACCGGGTGTGTGAAGAAACATTTCCGGTGTAAGGGTTTCAACAGCCCTGTCTGACTTGTTTCTCTTCCGGTTCCTTCTGCTGCAATCGCATCCTCCGCAGCTCCTCCTCCATGGCCAATTCCTTGTCCCAACAACGTCCTCCACCATATTTTCGGCTCTCTGAACCTCCATCCTTAGTACTGCAAGTTCCTCCTCCATAGCCTTCGAGTCCATCTGGTCCATTCTCGTCAATTATACAATTATATATATAAAACTGTCCCCCACAAATCACGTCACCTTATCCCACTTCTGACACCAATGTGGCGCATCCCGTCCGGTCGGCACCAGCACAGGCGAGCGGTAGTCCAGCTGGTACTAGGGGTGAGGTCGTTTGGTGACCGTCTATCGCCGCATGTGATTTATTGTGGGCGAGGGGGGTCTAGAACCCTAACAAGGACTCACTGACTCAAAAGAGTAAAGGAATGACACTTAGTTCCTGGTACAAGGCTGATCCTTTTATTCGTTTATAGTGATTAAATCCAGTTTAATGATTGGAAGTAGTGCAAAGTGGGCTTACTATCCTTAAGGTAAAATATAGTCACTTAAGGCAAATAAAGATCACTGGAGGTAAGTTAATATCCCTTCAGGCAAATACAGATCACTGGAGGTAAGTTAATATTCCTTCAGGCAAATACAAATCACTGGATGTAAGTAAACATCACTTCAGGCAAATACAAATACTGGATGTAAGTTAATATTCCTTCAGGCAAATACAGATCACTGGAGGTAAGTAAACATCACTTCAGGCAAATACAAATCACTGGATGTAAGTAAACATCACTTCAGGCAAATACAAATCACTGGATGTAAGTTAATATCCCTTCAGGCAAATACAGATCACTGGAGGTAAGTTAATATTCCTTCAGGCAAATACAGATCACTGGAGGTAAGTAAACATCACTTCAGGCAAATACAAATCACTGGATGTAAGTAAACATCACTTATCAGGCAAATACAAATCACTGGATGTAAGTATACATCACTTCAGGCAAAGATCACTGGAGGTAAGTAATTTATGCTTTAAAGGGCCTAATTGGATCTCGGATTCCGGAAGGGACTTCTTGTATCCTTACAAGAGATTCATTAACAACGCACAAGTTCTAGCTCCTTAAGGGAGTTGAATGGTGAACGTCTAATTTTAAATGTGGCCTATTCGTACCCGTAAATACTTGATACAAAGAGAAATGCAATAGAACCTACCCCAACGTTTACACAGCTAGTAACTGTCACTACCACACTACGGCACGGACGCTAAATACACTCAGACAGCCCTGCTGCCACTAGCCTTTTGTCAAGGCCTTCGTGGCTTGGAGCCGCGATCCCAAGCGACTGGAATTGGGAGACCACGCACGCGAGTGGCGAAGCCACGAGGGCCTTTTCCACCTTAATTGTTTGCGGTTTATAATGTGTTTCTTTATAATCTCGACTTTTGCTACCCGAAAAGGTAGCAAAAGTCCAAACGAATGAGAAGGGCATAACGCACGTTTCATACTTCATGAATAATTATATAGAGATATAGAGATATAGAGATTTGAAAACAGCACCAATTGCATTTTCTACTATTAGTTTTCGTGTTGAATCTGAACTTAACAAAAAATAAACGTTTGACATATTCTAGAATATTTGTGTACTTGTAATTTTCTTTTGTGACTGTAAACACCCTTCTACATTTGTTTTAATAATTATGGTGAACAATACACACAGTTTGGATCTAGGGCCGAGGGCTAGGGCTACCATTCCATTGGGATAACAAAAAATGCAGAGGTGTGAATTTCCCTTAGGCCTATTTTGCGCACACACAGCCAACGGCCAACGCTCTGTACATGGGTGCGTGTGCGTGTGCGTGTGCGTGTTTCCTTCACCCGTCGCATCCGAAAGGCACCCGACCGGCCGAGAGGCACCGAACCGCTGGATGCGTTAGTTTTTAGCGGTCACACTAAAAGCCGACAACTGACGACGCCTGACGACAACTGACGACAACAAATTTTAAATGCACTTTCAAACAATGTTTAAACAAAAATAAACCGTTAAATATATGTGAAAGAGTCATATGTATCCAAATCAATTTCAATCTGTTGAAAAACTGTTGATTTTGACTGTAAAAAAAGGTTTTATTACCACGATTTAGTAACGAAAAGAAGTGTCCGCCATGATGCATCTGGAACGCACTTGGACGATACCATTATGCAAAGAGTAAGTTCTAAGGGCTTATTTTTTTTCTCTCTCTTTTTTTTACCTGCTTTTTTCGTTCTTTCTTTATTTTGTCCTTTCCTTTTCTAAGACATAGAAATATTTACTGGCTGTCATTTTACTACTCTAGTAGACTAGTAGTACCATGTTAGTTTTTCAAATGATACCGTTAAAATAAAGACAACTTAACTTGCCGTTTTCAGCACCCCCTGTAGTATAATGGTATCTTCTATGTACGGTCCAAAAGCAACAGTACTTGTCGTTACTAATTCGTGGTAAAAAAAAACTTTTTTACAATTAAAAACAAAACTTTTTCAACAGATTGAAGGTGATTTGGATACATATGACTCTTACAGATATATTTTACGGTTTATTTTTGTTCAAACATTGTTGTAAAGTGAATTTAAAATGTGTTGTCGGCAGTTGTCGTCAGGCCTTGGCAGTTGTCGTCAGGCCTTGGCAGTTGTCGGCTTTTAGTGCGACCCGTTTTTAGTGCCTTCCTAGAAATATGGATAAACCAGGGGCATTTCTCAAACCTCGACTAAGGCTTCGTCTCCGGCTTGGGCTCCGTTATAAATTTGTGGCGCAGCGTGTATTTGCACGCGGTGGTTCGAACATCAAACGGAGCCTGGAGCCGGAGCCGGAGCCGGAGCCCAAGCGCAGCCGAGGTTTGAGACCCAGGAAATAAATTTAAGATGTCTGTTAACCTGACGTCTCTGAAATGGGTTGCAAACATTAGAATTAGTGTAGTCAGCACGAGCGCGGCCACATGTAAACAAAAGTTTTGACGGTCACGATGATGGAGCAGGCGGCAGTCTTCAAACTCATTGATCAAAATCAGAATTTCGAAGCACTTTTGAGAGAGGTAAGAATAATGTTTGGTTTGCATCAGTTGTAATGATGATCAGTTGTGTTTTTTGTATTACTTTTTGTTAAATGTCTTGTCTTGCACATTTGTTTTCAACAAGACCAAACAGTAACACAGTCTGACAGTAGGATCGGTTACCCTATCGCGGTGTTATCGGTTTTTTGTATCCAAATAAAAAAAATATTACCAACCTGTGTAAAGTGTCCAGTTATTAACATTGCTGAAGTATTACTTTCCACTATGAGCTAAAAAAAATTCATCGTTTGTCTGATTTAATCATATCATCGTGGCATCATGCTGACATGTGACATATACGGTAAAGGTCAAGGATATTGAGGACGCACTTCTTCACAGTGGCAACAAATGGTATTTTACGAAAAAAATACACCTTGTTTTAACTCCGTACTTATGTGTACAATTTCGAGAGTGTGACACGTTCAATGACAAAAATTCAAATTGCAAAAGTGAAAATTGGGGCTAGCACTTTGAATTTGCGTCAACAAAATGAACTTTGCAATAAAGTGTGAAAAGATTAGGTGTACGTTTTGACGGACATGGTCAACGGAAATTCACTAGGTCAGTAAAAAGTACATTTTTTTCAATTTTTGGTATAATTTTTCACGAGACGATACATTTTTTCTCGGAAGTCCACAAAATAGTTGTCAGGGCCTTGGTTACTGGTTCACTTATTGAAAGTCGTCGCTTGAGGGCGTATTGACAACGAAAAAAACAATTTCTGGTACCGTTCCATAATGAAGGGGCAGCAGAAGTAAACAATCTTTCACCCCATGATATTTTGGCCAGGGGTTTCCTTAAAAGATACTACTACTAGTGCTAGACTTGCGGTAGGAAAGATAGGGTTGGAGTTCTTCTGAGAGATACAACGGCAGGGCTCGAATTTTACACTGGACCACAGGCCAGAGGCCAGTAATTTTAGTGTTGGGCCAGTAAACTTATGACCTAATAAGTCCGATGGTCTTGTATTTTTCAATTGAATAACAGGAACAAATTATGTTCAAGTGTTGACTTTGGGTCTGATAAATTATCTTTCGATTCTATGAGTAATCAAGTACATGTATACTCTTCTCTTATTTGTCTCAGTTCGGGTTCATTTAAAAGCAGTCAAATGCATGTTAAACTGTGGCAGCAATTTTTAATTTTCACATTTGAATCTGGTCTTGTAAAAAAATGTCTGGTCCAGTAAAGATTTTGAGCTACAAGCCCTGTGGTCTTGTGGATTTTCTCCCTAAATTCGAGCCCTGAACGGTACAGTGTCTTCTGATCACACAAGGATACTGGATATATTTTCGGACTCAGGCGAGTAGCTTTCTAAAGCTGGTTAACAGTATAGCGCCCTCTTTGACGCATAAGTAGCCATAAATAGAACATTTTATAAGTTAAGTATGTGGAAGAAAAAAAAAACCAAAAGAGCATGACTAGACCAATTTTTAATTTCCAAACATTATGCTTGTATTATTTTATTCATCAGGCCAATGAAGGAGTCGACTTTGATAATGTCGGCATCCCAGTCAGCCAAGTTGTACCTAACTCTACACATCCTTCATCTCCAGTGACAACACAGACAAGTTTTCAGCATTTATCAAGTAATTTTATCTCATTGTTGTTTAAGAAGCAGATAATTTTCAAAATGTGTAACTACCACACACGTTAACTAGGTAAAATCACAAGATTTTAGATTACATGTGATTGACTTGTGACTATGCTAGTTGGAATTGAATCTCTTTGAATCAGTCATTTTGACACCAATTAGTTTGTAGGGATCGTTTGATGGGATGTCGAGTTACCTCAAGTCAAACATCACTATTTTCAAGTGTGACCCCTAGTGTATTAGAATGCATTAAACAATGTGTGCAGGTGTATTTTTAAAGGACATCAATTAGAACCTAAGTAGTAAAGTTCAACCTATTAATAGCTGTATTTTGTCCAGTGTTTTTCTGTCCTTCTGTTTTCGTGTCTGTCTGCTTGTTTTTCGTTTGTTTGTTTGTTTGTATGTGTCTGGCTGTTTTCTACAAGCTTCGGCTTATCAAAACAGCCCCATACTCTATTTATTACATTATCCTGCGTATTGCTACTTATTGTTATTTTGTTTTGCTTTACTCCATAATTATATGTACTTATCGTTTTTCTACATAGAAGTATGGAAATAAATGTGTACCTGAACTGAACTGAATAAGATTAAGAGTAAATGGATAGAGCAAATCGCCATTTTGCTCATTTTGAGGATTTTAACAGTGTTTTTGCCATCGTCAGATTGAGTGCTCAATCTGCAGATTTTCAGAAACTGCCATTCTTTTTGGATCAGCTAGTCTGACTGGATCAGTAACATTTAGCTGTCCAGTTGGTGAAGAGGCTTGCAAACTCTTCTGTGAAGGTTTTAATACCAAAACAAATTCTCTTCCAAGGAACAAAACTCTGTTCAATGCCACATTGGTGTGTTAGGATCTCATTTTTTATCAAATAACATCAATAGTTAACACTAATAATCTTCTCCATCCCCACTTTGAGCAAATACCCACTTTGAGCAGCACTATGATGTGCTCAATGTGCAGTTAAAGCACTCAATCTGCCAAATGGATAGCCAAATCTGCAAATTTTAACTGCTAAATCTGCAGATTGGGCAGCTCAAACTGCAGATTGGGCAGCTCAATCTGCAGATTTTAAAGCAAATCCATGAATTGCACTCAACACATACAAGGGATGAAGGAGATTCACTTCATTTGATTCACTTCATTTGATTCTGTGGGTTAGATTCTGTATTAGATTCCTTTTTTAAAAGTGATTCAAGAAAGTGTTAGAAAGATGCTCAAAGTGCAAGTGTGTCTAGCTTCTGTTATGTTCTAGGTTTGCTTAAAGTGCTTAAAAAAAAAGTTAGGCCAAAAAAAAAAAAAACATGTTTAGCGTCCTGCCTTTTTGAAAAAAGGGAGGAGAAGGGCCTTTTTTTCTCTTCTCTTCTTCTTCAAATATGGCCGCCCCCGACTTATTTTTCAAGACAACCGGCCGGGCTATTTGTCAAGATGGTTGCCAGCTTTTTTTCTGTGTGCTTTTTCGATAGCTACTGCTAAAGTCTCTTATTTTAATCTAAAATTTATTTTTTTCGTCAGAGATCGTTACAATTTATCCCTTTTTTTTCGTGAAAAAAAGAGGGGAAAAAAGAAAGAAAGGAGGCGGCCTCTAAAAAGGAAGCGGGTGGGGGGGGGGCTAAACATGTTTTTAAAATTTTATTTGGCCTTAAATGATTCAAGACAGTGTTAGAAAGATGTTCAAATTACAAGTGTGTCTAGCTTATGTTCTAGGTTTGCTGTGAAGCGCTTTGATCTTGTTAGAATGTTAGAGGTGCTAAATATTATATTATAAATACTCATTATTATTATTATTATTATTATAAGTTCATCAGCTCTCTATTATAATGTCCTAAATTATTTATTGCATTTATCATAGAATAACCTGATCTTTTATTGTAAAAATAATTAGGTATTTTGTCACCAAATCTATCATTTGTTCTCAATTTGATTTGTCATGTTTGTTGTAATTTTCTGTCATTCTGTTCAAACTATGGGGGACGGGAAACCACCTTTGAAGATAAATTGAAAAACTTGAAGCAACTCTTATGATACAGCTGTGACTGATTTACTTCAATGATTTCTCCTTCCAGTCGAAGCTTGCCTATCATGCATCCAGGCCCAGTCCCACATCACTGGATTACCGATTCCGACGGTTGCTGCAAAGGAGTGTGTGAAAGAGTTCAGCCATTTATTGCAAGATCACCGAAGAAATGACATTGAGCAACAGGTAGGCCCCCCTACACGAATGTGAAAATAAACCTCTCGGCTGGTAGAGTTATGTGCTATACAGGACTTACCCTTAACACTAGCCCGGCATACGTTGTCCTGTAAAAACTTCTACGTGCTAGTAAACACCACTATGAGACCCACTTATAGCACCTTGTAATAGTTTACAAGGTGATGTGGCGCAATCTGTTGCCAACCATGCAGGAAGCATCAGGGCAATACCCTTCTTTTAACAACAAGTGTACTGGGTTCTTTTATGTGCATTTCACAATACAGTGGACCAACCAGCTTCACATCCAACCCGAAGGACAAAGCAATTATGGTGAAGTGTCTATACTCAAGGCCACAAGTGCCCTGACTGGGACCAATTTCTATACTCATTTTGTGTTTATTTTGCCTTTTGTCCAGAAGAGGTTTGAGTACCTGGTCAAGCTTTTGAACAAGTTGGTCTTGGAGCAGACTCTCTGCAGGACGTACTTCATAGAACAACTCAGCTCCAAGGTAATTATACGTCTGAGGCCAGGGTCCCATTCCATAAAATATATGTTAAGCACTACAAAATGATGGTTACCAGAATAAGGTTGCCAGTCAAAATACCTTTGTCACATCATACATTTGTGACTGGTATCCTGCTCATTTCTGCAAAGCAGGAAATTACTTAGCAATATTTTCTGCTTAAGCAACTCTATGAAATTGGGCCCAGGCTGGGAAGCCACCAGTGGGCCCAATTTCATGGCTCTGCTTACTGCGGAACTCTGCACTTACTGTGCATAGAGTTATAGTTCTTTACAGGGTGCTGTAAGCACAGAATTCAGCAGTAAGCAGAGACATGAAATTGGAACTTCAGACAAAACCAAAGGATGGACCAGATATGATATTCTTCAAAATTTAGTCTGACTTCCGTTTTTGGAGCCTGTGGGAAAAATCAGAAAAAGAGTGATTAAATAGCCTGAAAAGTCTATTAAAGCCTGCACCATGTGTACGCGCAAGGTCAGCCCTAGTCTTGGTGCAAGACATCCTTACAACATCCCCTTACAAAAATGTAGAGACCCATTTCTCTCAGAATGATGTCAACTGGGCCCAATTTCCTGGCTCTGCTTACCGCCGAATTCTGTGCTTGCGATCACCCTTCTCCGCTTACCGAGCGAGCGCCAAATTTCTGCGCTAGCTGTGTAAGCGCACAAACAAAAATTCCCTGCTTACCCTTGAAATACGCTTGACGTAAGACCGGAATTCCCAGCTACCGTAAGCGCCGATTCTTTGCTTACGGTAAGCAGAGCCATGAAATTGGGCCCAGATGTTTTGGATGTTGACAAATTTTGCACTGGAAGGGAATTGAATGGAATGGCAATTTCACCATTTTAACATGAGGTTAGAAACTTTTTTTTTTTCCCCCACTCACATGAGGACTCTATCTATTAAAAAAATTAATACTTCACAAAATTGAATTGGTCATTTCCTCGTCCTCTTTAAATTTGAACCCTAGGTGCAAGATTTACCGTTGCAGTTACTATGGCAGCTGCATGCTTGTTCTGTCGTCCCATTGGATCAGTACATTGAATGCATCTTGGAAAGTCCGGCGGTGTTGAAGAAATTCGCCAAGAACTTTTCAGAATTCTGTTCAAGACCAGATGAAGGAAACGACGAAACGAAAACTATTAAAACAGGTATGAACCTCTTACATGCAGCATGCTCCTTGTTTTACTGCTAGTGCTAGCGAGCATGAAAAATGTATTTGCAGAGTAGTCCGTGTTGTTACCTTACGAGATAGGATGACTGGGACATATGCATACCTGCCAACTGTTCAGATTTAATTGGAATTGTCCAGATTGTTGAGATTACAGGCCGCAAAAAATCAGAACATTCCTATTTCTGACAATGACAGCAATGGAAACAAATCAAAAGGGTTCTGAATTCAGAATTCAGACCTGAATTCAGACCTCTCATTGGCTGCTTTGTTAAAATAGCCGTTATTTTCTCCAGAAGTCGTGCTCTTTTATTTACTCTTCTATTACCTACCTGCCAACTGTTCAGATTGAATTGGAATTGTTCAGATTTTTGAGATTACAGGCCGCAAAAAAATCAGAACATTCCTATTTCTGACGAGAGACAGAAATGAACAAGATCAAAAAGTTTTTGCAAAAGAGGGTGCCATTTGCTTGCGGCAGTAGAGATTTTCTTATGGGATACAGTGATTTTTGTACAAGTTTAAATGCATATTATAAGCTTTACTTGCACGACTTCTAAAACTGATGTTCCTATTTCTGAGGTATCATATTGGCAGGTACGCATATGTCATCATCAACAAACTTGCAATTTTCAATTTTTATTAAGTTATACATTACCACAAAATCGTAATTAACAAATAAATTAGTAACTAACCCGGTTTTTGCCTCAATGAGTTTTGTATAATTAACACTAAATCGTAATTAAGAAAGACAATAGTGTCTAAAATGAATTTTGCCTCAATGAGTTTTGTATTTACGCAAAATCATATTTGAAAAAAGAAAATAGGAACTGAAGTAAATTTTGCCTCAACGAGTTTTGTTTTACCTACAGAGGTCCTTGGAGTCTTGGTGAGGTGTGGTTATTCCAAACCTGACGACACACTGGAACTGAATCAGCGACTGGTTGAGGTAGTACACAGTCAACCCTCCTACTAGTTGACCATTCAATATCATCCAATGGTTTTAAATGACTCATAAACTATGCCAGCCTGCATTATGATATCATGCGGGGAATTCATCTGTACAGTGCATAGTCAACCCTCCTACTGTCTGACCATTCAATGTCATTCACTGTGGTCTCGAACGATTTTGTCATCAAGCCAAAAAGTGGATATGATTTGGCCTGAAAAATTTGTCAACTAAAAATTTCCCTTGCAGTTATTTTGTTGTTCATGGGTTATTCCATGTTGTAATGACAATATTTCTAATATGGATATGTTTTATTTCTTATTCAGGCATCACAAAAGATTCTGGACGATACAGTGTCAGGTATGCTGTGAAATTCCGGTTTTCCTGTTTGTTGTTGTTGTTTTCCCCCCCTTTTTTTCCCCTTGGAAATAAACGGACTGATTCATTAGGCTTTACTCCGTGATAAATTCACCAAATACAACAGAGCCATTAATCTCCTCCCCTTTCTGCATTGACCAATCACAGCAGCAATAGACTGAGCACTGACGCTCCACCCCTTTCTGCATTGACCAATCACAGCAGCAATAGACTGAGCAATGACGCTCCACCCCTTTCTGCATTGACCAATCGCAGCAGCAATAGACTGAGCACTGACGCTCCACCCCTTTCTGCATTGACCAATCACAGCAGCAATAGACTGAGCCATTAAGCTGTATTATTAATGTTGGAAGATGACAACAGATCACCTACAAAGAAGAGGAATCTATTACCTCTGGGGAAAATAACACATGAGGCGAAACCAACATTGTGGGAAAGCTCTATTAAAGTAAGAGGCTAAAATAAAACATCCTTTTCGCCTGGCAACTCACACCTGTTATCTCCATGTAATTCCTTTTCCAAACAGTGGACTTGATTGGATCATGCACAAACCAGTCATGCTGCTGACTGCCCCAGGCAGATTAACTGCTCATCCATTAAGTTTAATGACCTAAGTAATTCAATGTAACACACTCACTCTGTGAAAAGGATGTATGCTTTCTGTGTTTTGTGGCCAAACTAAAAATTTCTCTAATGGAGCTTTCCCAAAATTAAGATGCCATTTGCTCCCGAGGAAGTACAAAACACAAGGGACAGCATGCAACAATTGTACATTGTTGTCTCTTACAGATTTGTTGAAATTGCAAAAGAAGAGCATTACTAGGACAAATGAGCAATCTTCCATTGCTCATCATGTAGCCGAGCTGTATCGAACAGTAAGATGCCATCCTGGGCTGGACAAGAACATCATCTCCAGCTTCACCTTGAGGCAGCTCAGGAATGTACTCCGCATTGACTCTGAGGAATTTCATGGTGAGATTTGCTGCCTCAAGCAAATTTTTTGCTCTGACCGCGGTTATTGTTCCAATTTTCCTGATGTCATCACCACAACAAATCTCTGCTGTGCCATTTTTGGAGTAAGGTTCCGGGTGTGGTACTGTGCAGTGCGTATTTTAGGCAATGTGTAGGTGGTTAGATGGGCACTATTGTGTTCTAACGACATTGCTATGTGAGAATCTCCCCGTCACAGACAGGAAACATTTATTTCATACTGACTCAACGATAAGATACATACATTGTAGAAAAGCAAATAATTAATCAATACATGTGTATCACACTATATGATTTAACTGAACATTTATGTACATGAGTCAATATGTAGGAAGAAAGTGAAGCAACAATGTTACTTTTGTTCTTTTCCTTATTTGACAGACAAAACAGACACACACGTGACGTATACACAAGCTGACAGCTAAGACCAAACAAACATAACCGATAAAAATAATTTAAAAAATAAAATAAAAAAAAACACCATTAGATTATGATGGCATTACATATATGTATCTAACAAGTAATGTTTAAGTTTTCTTGAAAATGTACTAATTGTAGCAGGTTGCTTAAAATTTATGGGAAGACTATTCCAATATTCTGTTCCTCGTTGCACAACACTATTTTTGTGAATGGAAGTTCTATTATAGTTGACATACAAGATTGTTTATCTTTGAAACATGCTTTCCCAGAACAGAAGGCAAGAACACCTATTTTCTTGTGAATATGTAATTAGCTAAAGTCTTGATACTTTAACCCAGGTGCAGGACTTGTAATGGTTATAGTTTGACCACATGTTGCAAGGAGTTGTGGTGCAGGAATAAGGAGTTGTGGTGCAGGAATAAGGAGTTGTGGTGCAGGAATAAGGTGTTTGTTTCTTATGTTTATCCTTGGAATGCGGCTACTGTCTGCCAAGGTCTTGGAGTCAAATTGCAAGTAAAGTCATAGTGTAGCACCCGCCAGATTACCAAAAATGAGAATCTAAGCGGAGCGCATTAATTTATCGGGTTGATGACCTGTAAGAATAATAAATACACAGTGTCAAACAAGAGAACAAATTGGACTCTTTTAATGTGTGTTGAAAAGAATGACATTATAAACATTATCCATAAGTACTTGTTAGTCTTAAGACTAGGCACTCACTGTACTATGGGTAATGAAATATAACTTCAAACTTAATTCTTACAAAAAATTAAATTTACTCTTCTGTCATACTAATTCTGGTTCCAAGGATAAACATTAGAAACAAACACCTTATTCCTGCACAACAACTCCTTTCCTTTGTAGGTCATCAAGTGACTTTTTTCAATCTTGCCAAAACATTCAGAACAACTCTTTTCTCCGTGAAGATTATTTAAAATTATTTTATTTTTTTAACTTCTGCCTAAAAGTGACTGCAGCCATTGCTAAGCAACATGACGAGTGGACATACAGCAAGGCACCACACACTCTGACAAGCATGTTCACCCAGTTACTGCTGGCCAATACAGACAAACAGATCAACACTGTCCTCCAACAAGCACTACAAGATGATACTGCAAAGGTAAATATTGATGTATTTTTATGAAGCAAGAGATAATGATAATAACACTGGGTTCTTACGTGGCGCTTTATCACACCCCTAGAGGCATATCGAAGCGCTCATTTCTTTGTTAATAGAATAAGCAAAGCTTTGTTTTGAATTATGAGACCCAATTATGTAGCACCTTGTAAACCTTGAAGGTTCACAAGGTGCTGCGGCACATTCAGCAGACTACCAGAAACTCAAGGGCAAGCCCCTTCTCTTCGCGATATTAGTGTAAGTTAACTGGTTTCTTTTACGTGCATTACACAACACATGGGACCTACGGCTTTACGTCCCATCCGAAGGACAAAGTGTCTCGCATAAGGACACAAGTGTCGAGGTCGGAACTCGAACCCACACTCTGCTGATCAGAAACACCAGAGCTTGAGTCCGGTGTGCTTGACCGATCGGCCGTCACAGATAGATGAAGACTTGAACTGTTTGCAGAGTTATTTCTTTCTGGAACTGGTTCTTTTATGCTTGGTTCTAAAGATAATAGATCTGGTTCCCTTCTCTCATTCAGGTCAACTGGCAGCACACTCTAGTTCTTGTGTCTGTTTTCTGCGTGTGTTTCAAGGAAGGCTTTTCATTTATCCAAGGTAAGAATTGTTGGGACTTGGGCGGGTTAAAATCCCCGCCTAGGAAACGATTAGCCATCGTCATTGGCTGACTGTGGTTGTTGAGTAATACTGTCTCCAGTAAGACTTTAGGTCCTGAGATGACTGAAAAGCGCAATCCAAGGGCCATAGCCTGTTTTGGGGGTTTTACATTATTTTTATGAGACATCGCCTATGATTTTTTCCATTGTTTTCAGCATCGAGGTAAATTTGAGATTCCAGCGTGCTGTGTACAATATTATTGGTACAGTAAAAGTGGGGAGTTACCAGTGTTAACTGGACAACCACTCTCACAAAGTGGGGAGTTACCAGTGTTAACTGGACAACCACTCTCACAAAGTGGGGAGTTACCAGTGTTAACTGGACAACCACTCTCACAAAGTGGGGAGTTACCAGTGTTAACTGGACAACCACTCTCACAAAGTGGGGAGTTACCAGTGTTAACTGGACAACCACTCTCACAAAGTGGGGAGTTACCAGTGTTAACTGGACAACCACTCTCACAAAGTGGGGAGTTACCAGTGTTAACTGGACAACCACTCTCACAAAGTGGGGAGTTACCAGTGTTAACTGGACAACCACTCTCACAAAGTGGGGAGTTACCAGTGTTAACTGGACAACCACTCTCACAAAGTGGGGAGTTACCAGTGTTAACTGGACAACCACTCTCACAAAGTGGGGAGTTACCAGTGTTAACTGGACAACCACTCTCACAAAGTGGGGAGTTACCAGTGTTAACTGGACAACCACTCTCACAAAGTGGGGAGTTACCAGTGTTAACTGGACAACCACTCTCACAAAGTGGGGAGTTACCAGTGTTAACTGGACAACCACTCTCACAAAGTGGGGAGTTACCAGTGTTAACTGGACAACCACTCTCACAAAGTGGGGAGTTACCAGTGTTAACTGGACAACCACTCTCACAAAGTGGGGAGTTACCAGTGTTAACTGGACAACCACTCTCACAAAGTGGGGAGTTACCAGTGTTAACTGGACAACCACTCTCACAAAGTGGGGAGTTACCAGTGTTAACTGGACAACCACTCTCACAAAGTGGGGAGTTACCAGTGTTAACTGGACAACCACTCTCACCACCCCTCCCACCCCAAGCTGTTGTAAATTGTGCAAATTTAATCTTCCTGCATTCTTGCACAGTTCAGGGCCCAATTTCATAGAGCTGCTTAAGCAGAAAATATTGCTTAACAATTGTCTGCTAAGCAGAAATGAGCAGGATACCAGTCACAAATTGTACATGTGACATGGGTGTGTGGCTGGTAACCTTATTCCGGTAAGCATAATTGTTTAGTGCTTAGCTACTAATTGTGCTTAAGCAGCTTTTTGAAATTGGGCCCAGGTATGTTAGTTAACCATTACATTGTAGTAATAAACTAAATTTTCTTTAAATCTTCACAGGTCTAGTGTCGTCTTTACTCGACGAGTCATTTGAGAGCTGTCAGGTTTCTTATCTCTATACTGCATTCCTATTGGCTAGACAAGCCTCGGCAGAAGGGTCATGTGGTTTTCCAGCGTACAAACAGTGGTTTCAGGTCAGTGACGTTTGAATGTAAAAATTCTGTTTTTTTTTAAAGAAGAAACCAGAGCCATATGCTCGGAATTAAAAAAGTTCACTTTAAAACTGTGACCCGAAGGCCTTCAATTCCAATAACTCTGGCTACACACACAAGCAAATATAAAAATACATATGTTTACAAGTCTATACAAATTTATAAACAAGAGACACGAAAGTAAAAAGTAGCAGAGGTTAAAACACTAAAAATTGCAAAGTTGCCGCTAAACAAAAAGGAAAAGTTTAAGCTCAAAGGTTCAATTAAATTAAAGTTTTTACAACCATTGAGAACTCGGCTATTGATTCCTTACACCAGTGCCATGTATACAGCAATCTTTCACCGATCTTGAACTCTTGGTGGCAGCAGATACCTCTCCATTATTGCGGTGGTACCTGGGTGGTACTGCGCTGCCTAGCGACGGGTTTATTAAGCGATTTGCAAAGTAAAAGTCGAGTAACCCGTGACTGATCAGATGATCGCCGTGTAGCCCAACCCTTAAACCCGTCGCAAGGCAGCGCAGTACCACCCAGGTACCGCCGCAATGGGAGGCGTATCTGCTGCCACCAAGAGTTCAAGATCGGTGAAGGATTGCTGTATAGCAACACCTGCCAGGTTGGGAGATAAATTGCACATTAAAAATAGGGTAAGCCAAATATTTTTCTCATGACATACTCTAACTGTGTGCCATATTCCATGCTTGTATCATCAAAAACACAATTCCCCGAAATATTTTCCCTTTCATTCAGAAATGTTTCCGATGTGCTCTTAATCAGAAATACGTAATCTTAATACTTCGAGAATCACCTTGCAAAGACTATTGGTCTTGTCAGAATTATCTTTTTCTGTCATAAGAAATGCTGAAGAGTGATAAAATGAGCGATTTTGTTGACAAATTACACTCTGAAATGCCAGCATTTGAGTCCAAAGTATCAAGGAAATATTGCATGTGTAAAGCTGGTGTGCAAGCTAAATATTTATAGACTCGCAAATAAGAGTATTAATTCATTTTCATTTATTTCATTTGTATGGAATAATTTCACCAAACAAAAAGTTTGAAGACTATAATGTATTTCATTTTGATTTTAGTATCACCGTCGCCAGATTGTCCCTTCACCCCCTTGTTTCACCCTGTGTTTCCCCTCCCCCCTTTCTTCGACTACCATGACTACAATACCCTTGGGAATAATATGGTAATTTTTACTCTAATTGTTGAATAGTTAAATTCTATTTAAAGGCAGGATACACTTTTGGTAATTGTCAAAGACCAGTATCCTCACTTGGTGTATCCCAACAAATGCATAAAACCTTTGAAAAGTTGGGCTCAATTGGTCATGGAAGTTTCAAGAAAATTATAAAAGAAAAAACACCCTTGTTGTATACAATGGACCCTTCCCACGAAATTATGTAAATTGCACGTCGACGTGCGCACTAACACCTTGGTTGGCAAAATGATGGAACATTGGGCTTTTTGTATGGGGCTAATGGTGGCGTGACGCAGACGCGTGATTGCGTCTGCTTAGTGCACATCTATATGGCGTTTGCCAACCAATAGGGTCTGTACGCATGTGTGAATGTAATTAGCATATATCATTGGAAGGGTCTAAATTTTGGGGTGAAAAAATACCTCTTTCTCTAAAATTACATTACTTCAAAGGGTGCCGTTTCTAACAATGTTTTATAATATCAACAGCTCCCCAGTGCTCTTTACCAAGTAAGTTTTTATGGTCATTAATTTTCAGAGTAATTATCAAAGGTGTACACTCCCTTTAAGTTTGCTATATTATTTACTTTTTACTTTTGTGCTATTAGAACCAGTTTGGCACAGGATCAAGTCCGCACCTCGTTTCAACCAAAACTGTTACTTTCTTCATGGAGTTTTTGACTAGTCTGGTACCACATGAGCCTAAAGATTACTTGAAGGTAAATATAATTTCAAAAATGTTTAGCACTTGATATGAATTGTTCTGTATTCAATGGATGCATAAATTTCAACTCGGACTGGATGGAGTTTACAATCTTTACCTTACTAACAATGCACCCCCCCCCCCATTTACCTTTTTGAAATGTTTAATCTTTTTAAAAATCCTTTTACTTGTAAGGTTGTTCTTCATGTGTTAGTTGAATAGCACTCCACACTAATGATGTCACTTGCGCTAAAAAATACCTTGATGTCAGGCAAACTTTTCACCATTCACACGATCATGGTACATGTATATGTGCACCAGACCGCTGTAGTACAACACACTCGAGTTAAAGCGCACGTACATCAATGAAATTTGATACGTTGTCTGAAATCTGGGCCCAATTTCATGGCCCTGCTCACTGTGAGCAAAGAATCGGCGCCTACAGAAGCAATTCAAATTGTGCTCTACATGTATCCCAATGTAAACCAGTTTGAACTGTCTGGGTATACCCGTGGTAAAGAAGAGGAACAAGTCAAAAAACATTACAGGAAAGCTCCCATTAAAGAAAGAGGCTAAAGTAACACATCCTTTTTGTCTGGCAACTAACATCTCCTTCTAATTCCTTTTTCAAACAGTGGAGTTAATTGGATCATGCGCAAACCAGTAGTGCTGCTGACTGCTCCTGGCAGATTAAGTTTAATGACCCAAGTAATTCAATGTAAACACACCCACTCTGTGAAAAGAATGTACACTTTCCGAGTTTTTGTGGCCAAACTCGGAAATTCTTTAATGGAGCTTTCCCGTAATGGACACGTCTTGTTTTTGTGACTCGACCTCTCTTTTACTTTTGTGTTAGTGAAGGTATGCACATTTTAAAATGATGTTCAATGGATAACAAATGTCATATGTTTTCATGTGATGAATAAATAAATGAATTGAATAAGTTGATTTCCGTTGACAGATACATGTTACATATCCTCCACACGCTCCTCCAAAATGTCAAGAACTTTGCATGGACTACAAAGCTCTTGCAAGGACACGCCTTGCAGACTTCAGGGTACGTTATGTTTCGGCGATTCAGTTCCTTTCGGTCTAATTTTCAAAGTCCCCCATAAAATGTTTGTTTGTAGAACAATGGACGGCTCGAGCTGTGACTCACTTTTTGTTGTTACTGGAAATGTTCTTTTTCCTTGTCCGATTATAGCATGGTGTCTCAATGTCATAATAACAATGGAAATAAAAAAATAACTACAAAAAATTACAAATCTAAAGCTAGATTTAAGCTTATAATAAAAATAAGAAGAATAATAATAATAGTAACAATACATGTAGTTCTTATATAGTGCACATATCCTAATAGGTAGATCATGGCGCTTTGCAAAATTTGTATCCCTGTTTATCAGGCATAGGGCCTATTGTTAGATCATTCCTAAAAACTTCCTCAACTCTATTGGGAGTGTACAGCCTCAAGCTGCCAAAATAAGCGCTAACTTTTAATCCAACACAATGCTGTCTCAGCCCTCTCAGGTTCCCGTTTATACACCTGGGTGAATAGTAGCAGTTATGGTGAAATGCCTTGCTCAAGGACACAAGTGTCATGACTAGGAATCAAACCCACAATCCGATGATTCAACCATCGGAACTTGAGTCCAATGCAGTAGACCGCTCCGCCACGACACGCTACATTACAAATATTGTTAACCCCTGCAGCCATTCTGACTTTTTGTTTCTTTCAATCTTCCAATCTGCGCTATGCCTATGAACTTCAAGACGTGACGGATACCAGCGCGTAATAAGTGTTCATATTACCTATATTACTTTTATTATTATTATTAACCCATAATTATTCATTCTTCCAATCTTTGCCATGTCCATGAGCGTCAAGACATGATGGATACCAGCGCGTAATAAGTGTCATTATTACTTTTATAAATATTATTAACGCTTATCTGCCTAAGTACATGATGTCCCCAAGAAGAAACACACAAACGCTGTTAGAGCCTAACAATGGAAAAACACGTAGATGAACAAGATGTCAGTGTCTTTCATTGTACTATCACTACTAGTTATTATTATTATTATTATTATTATTTTATAACAGTACAAAACAAAATACAAGACAATATACCCCGAGATGGGCAAGGGACAACAAAAGCAAATACATACTATGATCCGTAGATCTGTTGCCCCACATCTGGGGTACACAATGAAATAAATATAGATTTAAACATATAATATAGTACACGCAATAATAAAAGCAGATAATTATACAAAACCAATAATAAATAATAAATAACTAATTTATAAAACGAAAATAAATAAGTAAAATAACAGTAAAAGTAAAGATAAACAAATAAAGAAGTATGTATATAAATAAATAAACTTGTTAATAAATAAAAATGATTTAAATAAAAACGATTAAAAATATTGCACAAGTGAATGGGCTATAGCAGGCTATTAAAAGGGTGGATTAAAAAAACAAAAAAAACTAAACTAAACTCCACAGTGGCAGGCCAGCCAGCAAGAAAAGGGACGGCTCCCCGAAGCTGCCGACAGTGGGGGATAAGATAGCAAACCCCAAACAAGTCCCAACACTAGAGCCACACTCCCCACTAGTGATAGGAGAGAAACGTGCCAAAATATATATCATATTAACCCTAACAATCCCATACCCTACAAATTCAAACAGGGCAAAGTGTTTAATTTTGTTAGGTTAAGTACAGTGAAGTTAGGATTGGGTGTTTGATTCTGTGGGATTGTGTATCCTTGCTGCCAAGTAATGGTGTTTGAATTTGATTGAGTGGGTATGGTGGATGTGTGAAATGTACATGTCTGGCATTGCTCTTTCCTCCATGGTCTAATGAGATAGTTGTTGGATTATGTTACGTTGGGTACTGTGTGATTTCACTGATCAAATTTTGCACATGCCAAGTGTACACACTCCAACAAAATCAAACAAAAAAGGCCTGTTGGAGTTTGTTAGGTTGTGTATCGTCCACCTAAGATTGGGTACAGTTCCCATCTCATGGTAGTATAAGCTGTTGGAATGTGTTGGGTTAGGGATGGATTCTAGTAAAAACGCTTTGGGAGTTAGGGTTAAAGAGAATGAGGTGCTATTTCAAATGGTATACACTTTGTTGGGACATGTTTATTCACAAAGTAGCAAAGAATCATGTTGATTGTAATGCAGTTATAAGTGCTACGTGGGCTTTGGCAGGAACAAATGTACTTTGACCAGTCAGGCGGATATGGGGTAAATCAACATAACAAAATTGAGGCCTGATGGGCAGAAAGTCTGACTGCTTTTTGGTATGATGAGAATCAGTGTTCTTTACTGATATAGAACACGGGGAACATGACCAAGATGGTGATGAGGAAGTTTGATTTGTATACATGATTATATTTCAGCCTGTCATCTGAGCAATGGCTAATAACGATAGACATTTCTTTTCCTTATAGGACATTTCGGAGACTGGCCGTTGCGGAGGACCAAGCATGGGGCAGACTTCTCAGGTTAGTTGTTCGGCCATTTCCTAATTAGCAGCGCCGGCTGCGACTGGAACGCCATTTTAGCATGCGTTGAAGCATAGTCTTCCTTTAGAACTTTAGAATTTAGAATGTTATTGTCTGCATCATAAAAATACAGAATTTTTTTTTCCATTGGCACATAAGAATAGAACATTCATTTAGTTAAAACATTAATTTAGCAACGTTACACAGATTAAAAGGACAGAAATATACACAATCAAATAATTAGCAAGAGCCACAGCAACAGCCACATCTGCCAATGTCGGACATGGCCTAACTCTTAAGTTAAGAGTTGTTAATTGAAAAAGAGAGTTCTGATGAATTTAGTTGGGAACCAGTCATATGCAATGAAAATGTCTTAGTATTTTGGCTATTAATGCATTTCGTTGCTTTTCAAACTTCTCTGCATTACGGGAAAGCTCCATTAAAGAAAGTGGCTAAAGTGAAACATCCTTTTCATCTGGCAACTCACACCTGTTATCTCCATGTAATTCCTTTTTCAAACAGTGAACTTAATTGGATCATGCATAAACCGGTAGGGCTGCTGACTACCCCAGGCAGATTACATGTTACTGCTCATCCCTAAAGTTTAAATACCCAAGTAATTCAATATAAACATATCTAATGGGTAAAAAGGATGTATATTTTCTGAGTTTTTTCGCCAGCTCGGAAGTTCTTCAGTGATGCTTTCCCATAATTAGGAAAAAGTATTCACGATACAGAATAACAAGGGAACCATTCACAATTAATGTATTTCGGCTGCTAATCACTTCTGCTAAGCACTGTTGTGTGTGCTTAGCAACCTTGTGTGCCTGCTAGCTTTAAGACGTTTGACCCTGATGGCTTTGGGTTGAGTGACTTAGTTGTGACACTTTTTGAAAAAGTGGCTCATACAGCATGCTGTACTTACCATACCATTTTCTGCGTGAACACAATTTGACCTTTTGACCTTCCTGACCCCTGCAAGGGATTTAGTCAAATATGTAGTACATTCTGAAACTGTCTGTCTATTTTTTATGATCATGTCTGGAGTACATGTATTTGTAAGGGATGTCTTTTGAAGTCCAAGCATTTTTTTCCAGAAAGCTTTTGCAACATTTGCATGAGCATTATAGATTGAGCCGGTCTCTTGTCAGGCAAGGCTGGTGCTCCAGCAGCTAAGATGCAGAATCTGAGGGGTTCCAATCCCCCTTAAGTTGTCTGAAGAAAAGTTAAGCATTTGATTCCACACCAACCTGGTTCAGTCGTACAGGTCGACTGATGCGGCAGTGCATCATATCTTTCAGACCTTTCCGAAACGACTTGTATTTGAAGACGTAAATGATGGGATTTATCACAGAGTTCATGTAATACAACCCTCCACTGATGCACACCACTGTGTAAGCAACTTGAGATTTGTATAATTCATTTTGTACATCAACTAAATAGAGGGTGATCATGGTAATTTGTGGTGTCCACAACACAAACAACGCACCCATGACAATCATCAGCATGTTGACCACTTTTTGTCGTGCCTGTAGTAGCTCATTTGCTGCAGCTTGTACATTTTGTTGTCGGAGTTGTCGTGCACTTATCTTAAGTGTGGCTTGGATCTTGTAGTAAGCCCAACTCATAAAAGTTAACGGCAACAAGTAGGTAAATATAATCCCCATACTATATCCAATGGATGCCAGTGTTTTTGATGATGGTGTTTCGTCGCATGCATATTGTGTGTCTTTGCTGGCAGTATATGATAAAAGGAAAGGACTTGCGAATAGACACCCAATCATCCATGTGATGAAAATGATCGCCGTGACTTTTTTGGCAGACAGAAGTCTAGGATAATGTAGAGGATGTACTATCCCAATGTACCTTTCGTAGGTTACCACACACAGGCCATAACTGGATGTATAAACTATCGTATACTGTAGAAATAAACTGTAGATTACCCAACAGTAAATACCTCTTGCAATGAGACTTTCGGGAACAGTGCCCTGCATGGCACAAAAAACCAATAGAGAAAAACATGCCAGGGTATCAACCACAGCAAGATATGCCAGCAGGTAGTTTGTCATATTGTGGAGGTTTTTGGTGCGGAGGATGACCAGCCAAGCGAGAGTATTTAGAACCATTCCAACGATGCCTTCTGCTATTTCAATCCATCGTACCACATAGAGAATGCTACCATTTTCTGCTGTTGTATTGGCCATTGTCCGTGTCAAAGTGATCTCTCAAAAGTGAAATGTGAGCATCTAGATTCTCTCAAGTTAGTCAATTTTGCTGATTCGAACCACCATTTTGAGATTAAAGATGTAAACTAGTCAATGTATTCTTGAGTTACTACTGTTTAGTAGTCTTTCTCCTTGCAAAAATGATATCTCCATAAGTGAAATATGAGCAGTTTGCCTCATGGTTTATGAGTAGGCAGTGAATAATCTTGACCACACGTTGTTGTGGCTTGAAACCTTGGAGTTGTTCTAATCATATGAATCCTTTGCTGCAGTGCTTGACACAAAATCTCATCAGACTTGATTATTTAAGCTATAGTACAATGTACATGTAGCAATAATTGATACTGACAGCTAGGGAGAGAGCGGGTACTTATCTACACTTAATTGCCTTTTAAAGTATTTGCATTGGATTCAAATGACAGAGATAAAAGTTTGTGGTGTAAGGGACCAGAAATTACTTTTTAGCTTGGTAAATACTTTTAGCTTGGTAAATATTTAATCCTGTCAGCCTTAATTTTCTTCTAATACAGAGTCTTGTTTGGTCACAAAATTACTGCTCAAGACCTCAAACTAAAGAAGTGTTGCTGTGTCAAATAGATTATTAGACACAGCAACTTCTGGATACAAACATTATACACAAAGATGTCTAGTACTCCAACACAAAATGTTCTGTTTTTGTATAACATCCAAATAAATCGTTGTCATTTGATTGGAGGATTGTAACTCAACTCAAGCTGTTTTCATTATTTACACCATTACATTGCCTACGTCATCAAGCATGCATTTTCATCCCAACCTCTTTTTACTATTGCACACTAGACCACACCAACTGTGTGCACACGTTAAACACAGCAGTACAAAAAGCTCTTTCGTTGTGGATCATTACGGGAAAGCTCCATTAAAGTTTGGTCACAAAAACTCAGAAAGTTTACATCTTTTTCACCCATTAGGTGTGTTTACATTGAATTACTTGGGTCATGGGTCATTAAACTTAATGGATGAGCAGTTAATCTGCCTGGGGCAGTCAGCAGCACTATACTGGTTTGTGCATGATCCAATTAAGTCCTCTGTTTGGAAAAGGAACTACATGGAGATAACAGGTGTGAGTTGCCAGACGAAAAGGATGTTTTCTTTGAGCCTCTTTATTTAGTGGAACTTTTCCATATGGATACCATAACACAATCGTGTACATTTAGTTGATAGTTCTTTTTCTCTAATTGACAAAGCTCTACTTCGGATGGGACATAAAGCCGTTGGTCCCGTGTGTTGTGTAATGCACGTAAAAGAACCCAGTGCACTTATCGAAAAGAGAAGGAGTTCGTCCCGGTGTTATAATTTAATAATAATAATTTATTCATTTATTATGCGCAAGTTTCATAAAAAATATGTACAGATGCGCATTACAATAATAAAAAAGTACAGATGTAAACAGTAATATAAGAATATATAAAATAAAAAAAAGGAATATACACTGAAAAATACAAGAACAGTAGTTAAAAACTATCAACAGAAATTATACATCAGCTGGCCAAAGGCCGCATAAAAAACTAATAAAAAGCCTGCCGAAATAAATGGGTCTTGAGCAACGTTTAGAAGCTACATGTACCTGTATTATTGGCGATCCTGATAGCATGTGGGAGAGCATTCCAAAGTTTAGGGGCAACACACTCAAAAGCGCGATCTCCCAGAGTACTTTTAGTTTTACAAAGTGGGTAACTGAGAATGGAAGTGTCATTAAAACTACGAAGACAATATTTGGACAAAGACCTTTTAGTTAAAAGATTACACAAATATGAAGGCCCTTGCCCATTTAGGGATTTATACACAAATAGCAAAATTTTTAAATTGATCCTAAGTCTGACAGGTAGCCAATGTAAATCAACTAGCAAAGGCGTGATATGGCAATATCTATTTTCATTACAAACAAGCCTAGCACATGAGTTTTGGACCCGTTGAAGCTTATTGATGAGATTGTCTGGCAAACCATAGAGGAGGCTGTTACAATAGTCCAAACGACTGGATATAAAGGCATGAATTAATTTTTCAGTGCAACTCCTTGAAAAGACGTGCTGCAAGCTTTTGTAATGTGCGTGCTCATATTCATATGACTATCGAACCAGGCGCCCAGGTTTTTAACAATGGGAACAGGGGTTACTCTGAGACTCCCCACCTTGATGCTGTGAATATTAACTTTGGCCAACTGTTGACGAGTGCCAATAACCATGAATTCAGTTTTGGTGTCGTTTAACATCAAACCATTACTGAGCAACCATTCACGCGCTTTATGTACGCAGGCCTCCATTGCGAAAAGAGCAGACGCCTGGTTAACTGCATTGTCTGGACAAAAGGAAAGATAAAGTTGAGTATCATCAGCGTAACAATGTACATTAGGGAGATGATTCTCAAAAATAACAAAAAGTCTGCTGGTATACAAATTAAACAACAAAGGTCCCAAACAAGAGCCCTGGGGAACTCCCCACTCAAGGTCAAATTTCTGAGAGAGGTTACCGTTCACCAAAACACGCTGAGATCTGTTAGACAAAAAAGATTTAAACCAGAGGAGAGCAACACCATTAATACCAAAATCATACTCCAATGTGCGCAGTAAAACCTGATAATCTAAGGTATCAAAAGCGGAACTCAAATCAAGTAAAACTAACAAAGACACATGCTGCTTATTCATAGCCATTAAAAGATCGTTCCTAACCTTAAGAAGCGCTGTCTCAGTACTATGGTGCTTACGGTAAGCTGATTGAGCAATCGGCAACAGATTTTTATTGGATAAGTGACACTAATTGATTCGCAACAACTTGTTCAACTAGTTTAGAAACGAAATGTAGGTTGCTGATTGGTCTGAAATTTTCAATTTTCAAATCAAGGCCAGGTTTTTTGAGCAAGGGTAACACAACAGCTGACTTCCAGACATCGGGGAAATGACCAGAACAAAGAGATGAATTTACCATTCTGGTGATAACTGGTAAAAGAATCTCCAAACAAACAATAAGTAATTTCATGGGAATGGGGTCAAGTATGCAACATTTCTTGTTAGAACCTAAAATCAGCTTACGAACACTTTCCTCGGAAAGACTTTCAAATTCTATCAAACATGTGTCACAGACCCTAGAACCAGTGGGGTCGGGGTTCGATAAATTCAGTGAACCAGTCGCGTCCAATCTAGATCTGATCTTTGAAATTTTCTGAACAAAGAAAGTACCCATTTTGTTGGCAAGTTCAGTGTCATTAGAGTGTGGAGGCAACAGAAAGGTCTTATTAAGATTTAGTATAGACCTGCTAACCTTGAACAACTTGCGCTGATCATCACTGTTTTCATTAACAAAATTGGTGTAATAATCCCGACGAGCCTTGTTCATCAGAAATGTAACATTATTTTTCTTCTGCCTGAAACAGTTCAAATCCTGTAAAAGTTTAGACTTTCTCCATTTATTTTCAGCTTTCCTTCTTAATCTTTTGGCAAATTTGATTTCATCATTGTACCATGGCACACGGGGACGAACAGTAATAGTTTTTGTCTTGATAGGCGCATGTTGATCAAGAATGTCTCGTAACACTTTATTGTAAGATGTAGTGAGATCATCAAGGTCATCAGGTCTTTCCTGACTCATTCTATTAAAGAGATCAGAAACACAAATATCATGTTTAAACATTTGAATGTCTACATCATTAATTTTCCTGTAAGCAATGTCTTTCACAGATAGCTGAGGTTTATTAAAGTCCAAGTCGCACAAAGTAGAAAAATGGTCCGAGAAGAGATAATCCGGAACTGGCGTGGATTTAATGATCGCTTCTGACTTGCGAGTAATAATTAAGTCAAGGGTGTGTCCATAAACGTGAGTAGGTTGATTAACATGTTGCTCCAGGTTCACTGATTCCAGAAGCTCACAAAAGCGAACTGCGTCGTGGTCATCAACGTTATCAACGTGGATGTTAAAGTCTCCTGTGATAACGAGGGGTGCAGTCGTCAGTAAGATTGGCTCCAAGTATTCTGAAAATTCTTTGAAAAATGTAGAAACTGTGGCACGGTGATTGTTTGAATAAGGTGGCCTGTACACCACAATAAGTCGTAGTTGGTGAGAATTGTAACCCACAAGCCATTCAGAGAATTCAAAGGATTCCTTCTCTGTAGCAGCGATTTTCTTTATCTCCATTGAGTCTCTCAAGAGCAATGCAGTACCGCCGCCAGATCGTTCTCTGCGTGAATGGTCGACGAGTTTAAAACCAGCTGGAGTTGCTTCAGCTCTGTGTGCAGAATCGTCTGTATTCAGCCAGGTTTCTGTAAGAGCAAAAATATCTGCTCCACTTCTGCAAACATAGTCTACGAAGTCGGCAGTTTTATTTCTTAAAGACCGTGCATTAAGTGAGCATAACTTTAAAGGACATCCAATGTGATTACGCAGAGTCAATTCAGGAGGCACCAGGGGAACTCTGATCAATGTCTGGCTATTAAAAACCGGTCTTTGTAGAGGAAGAATGGTTGGGCGATTCCCTACCATAACAGTGACTTTATGTCTGCGTTGTCCTGCGCGTTTACCCCTGTACCTCAAAATACCACACGCCTTTAACAGCTGGAGTTTATTGTTGTCGATGCGGTACCGAGAAAAATACCGCAACCGGAGAAGATCATTGCGTGTGTATGTGATGCGTGTATTACTTAGCTGTGTACCAGATAGATCACACAAATTGTGTAAACAGGTCTCATTGGAGAAACTTGGGTCACTTTGGCGTGTGGAAATCATGTCCGTAGGACCGGGGTTAAGAGAAAAATCCATAGAAATAGTAATGTCTAACTGGGGGTCGTGGTCAGGAGCATGCACACCTGTAAGTCCGTGCTTAGACCAATAAAATACAGGTAGTTTGATATGAAGTTCACCCGGAACTAGTGTTCTCCTTACCGTAGCTGAAAACATGATAGGCCATGAACAAGCTTCGTGCTGGTCAACAGCAAATAGATTTCCAAATGAAATGTCTAGTTCAAAATGTTGAGCAGATTGTTGTAACAGCAGGAAAACAAATACGGTACATACGTATGTATGTGTAACCGACGCCATGTTTAGTGCATACAAAACAGTACACTTCAATCAGTACAAATTGGTACACAATAATTACCTCAAAAGTTTAGGCTGTCCACAGTACAGAAATTACACCAAAAGTTCGCCACAGCACAGAAATAGATGATAATAAACATAAACTGAAGTCCAAAGAAGCGGATGTCAAACACGCATGAAGATAAAATGGATTTAAAAAGCAAGAAAGTAACTGTCAAAAAAAAAATGGCAGCTCCACTCCAAGAGCGCCCTTACCTGGTTTGATTGGCTGCATATTGCGCCACAGCACCTTGTAAACCATTAAAAAACTTCATAACGTACATGTAGCTCCACAAACCTTGCTGGAAAATACTGACTGTTGAAGCGCCTTGAGCGTCACTGGAGACGGATATGAGCGCTATATAAGAAGCCATTATTATTATTATTATTACTTGTATGCTATAAAATATCTGTAAAGTGTCTATTGAGGTTTGTGTTTCTTCAAACTGTACTTGCTGTATATTTCACTGCATACCAATCTGGTTAGGTCTCACAGGTCGACTCATGCAGCAGCACAGGATGTCTTGAAGTCCTCTTCGAAACTTCTTGTATTTGAAGATGTAAATGATGGGATTTATCACAGAGTTCATGTAATAGAGCAGTTCAGTCGTGGTAATTCCTATTTCAGCAACTTCAGATTCAGATGGTATTATTATGAGGATATTCACGATAAAATGTGGTGTCCACAACACAAACAACGCACCCATGACAATCATCAGCATGTTGACCACTTTTTGTCGTGCCTGTAGTAGCTCATTTGCTGCAGCTTGTACATTTTGTTGTCGGAGTTGTCTTGCACTAATCTTAAGTGTGGCTTGGATCTTGTAGTAAGCCCAACTCATAAAAGTTATGGGCAATGAGTAGGTGAATACAATCGCAAAACTTTGTCCCATGAAAAACGGAGCAGATGAGGTGTCTATGCATGCATATTGTGTGTCTTTGCTGGCAGTAAATGATAAAAGGAAAGGACTTGGGAGTAGACACCCAATCATCCATGTGATGAAAATGATCGCCGTGACTTTTTTGGCAGACAGAAGTCTAGGATAATGTAGAGGATGCACTATCCCAATGTACCTTTCGTAGGTTACCACACACAGACCAAAACCTGAGGCATTAACTGTAATTAGCTGGCAAATTCGAGTTTTAATTAGCCAATAGTAAATCACTCTTCCGATCTCACTTTCTGGAACCATGTTTGTTGTTGCAAAATAAAAGAATAGACAAAAGCATGTTAGAGAATCGACCACAGCAAGATATGCCAGCAGGTAGTTTGTCATATTGTGGAGGTTTTTGGTGCGGAGGATGACCAGCCAAGCGAGAGTATTTAGAACCATTCCAACAATGCCTTCTGCCATTCCAATCTGGGATATCCATTCTTCATAGATAGGAAAACAATTTCTCTGTTCTGTTGTATTAGCCATTTTCCCTGAACAAGTGATAGCTCCTAAAAAAAGCGGAATGTGGACACCTAGAGTTAATTATGTTTTGCTGATTTCAACCGATGCTCCAAAGATAAAAATATAAACTCGTTGAGGTATCAGATGTTCTAATTAATTGCTGATGTTTGCTGCAGTCACACTAGTCACGTGTGTTTCCAAAAATTATATCTCCATAAGTGAAATATGAGCAGTTTGCCTCATGGTTTATGAGTAGGCAGTGAACAATCTTGACTACACGTTGTTGTGGCATGAAACGTTGAAATTGTTCTAATTTATGAATCTTTGCTGCAGTGCTTGACACAAAATCTCATCAAAATCTGTTTTTTTAAGCTATAGTGGCATTAACTGATATTGACAGCTACGGAAAGAGCGGGCCATTAAGTAGACCTAATTGCCTTTTTTGATATTTACATTGGAGCAAGATGACATAGATATAAGTTTCCTGAATATGGGATCAAAATTTCCTTTTTAATAGCTTTGTAAAAAATTTATGTTGTCAGTCTGAATTTTGTCGAATACACTGTCTTGTTTGGTCAAAAAATTACTGCTCAAGACCGAGACTAAAGAGTGATGCTGTGTCAAACGTTGTTGTGGCTTGAAACCTTGGAGTTGTTCTAATCATATGAATCCTTTGCTGCAGTGCTTGACACAAAATCTCATCAGACTTGATTATTTAAGCTATAGTAGCAATAATTGATACTGACAGCTAGGGAGAGAGCGGGTACTTATCTACACTTAATTGCCTTATAAAATATTTGCATTGGATAAAAATGACAGAGATAAAAGTTTGTGATGTAAGGGACCAGAAATTACTTTTAGCTTGTTAAATACTTTTAGCTTGGTAAATATTTAATCCTGTCAGCCTTAATTTTCTTCTAATACAGAGTCTTGTTTGGTCACAAAATTACTGCTCAAGACCTCAAACTAAAGAAGTGTTGCTGTGTCAAATAGATTATTAGACACAGCAACTTCTGGATACAAACATTATACACAAAGATGTCTAATACTCCAACACAAAATTTTCTGTTTTTATATAACATCCAAATAAATCGTTGTCATTTGATTGGAGGATTGTAGCTCAACTCAAGCTGTTTTCATTATTTACACCATTACATTGCCTACGTCATCAAGCATGCATTTTCATCCCAACCTCTTTTTACTATTGCACACCAGACCAAACCAACTGTGTGCACACGTTAAACACAGCATTACAAAAAGCTCTTTCATTGTGGATCATTACGGGAAAGCTCCATTAAAGATTTTCAGAGTTTGGCCACAAAAACTCAGAAAGTATACATCTGTTTCACCCATTAGGTGTGTTTACATTGAATTACTTGGGTCATGGGTCATTAAACTTAATGGATGAGCAGTTAATCTGCCTGGGGCAGTCAGCAGCACTACTGGTTTGTGCATGAGCCAATTAAGTCCTCTGTTTGGAAAAGGAATTACATGGAGATAACAGGTGTGAGTTGCCAAATGAAAAGGATGTTTCCTTTGAGCCTCTTTCTTTAGTGGAACTTTTCCATGACCCCGTTTACACTAGATCCCGAAAGGCGGATCAGACCCGGTTCAGATCCGGCAATGTGGATTAACGGCTAGTGTAAAGGCAAAAATGCCGGATCAGACCCGGTTCAAGATCCGGCAATTTTAATCCACCTTTCGAGGAGGGTTGAAGCCGGCAATTGGTGGATCAGATCCGGCAAAGTGGATTACAAATACAAGTGTAAACGCAAAGGTGGATCAGACACCACAATTCGATGTGATCTTCCGGTTTCGCTACGAATGGCGCGCTTTTCGCTTGGGCTTTGCTGCGACATCCCTCGCTGTTATTGTGTGCGTGTCTTCGTTGTTGTGTCATGCACGGTGCACATGTACTGTGCGTGTATGAAACGATTTGTTGTTTTCAGTATTCCTTTATATACATACATCGTTACGTTCGGAGCTTGCCTTGTTGCTGTATTTTGTTAATTTTCCCAACTGTTTCTACTTCCATGGTCGTTGTTCACTGGTTCCGACTCATTTAATTCATGGTTTCTTACTCCACAATTGAACGTTGCGATCTGTAAAAGGTGGTGCCTTGAATTTTATTCCGATACATCCCGGCCCCGACCACGCATTTCTCACACAGGGAATTTCCCTTGCACCTTCGCTCCCACTCGCCGTTCCTTCATCCCCTAACAATAAAGTATAGCACACTCACACTAGGACCAAGCACATCTGCGGGATCGAGGTGATGAATACTATGGGATGGCAGCACTGTGGAGGTACTCTCGCAACATGTCGTCGCGAGGGAAATACTTATCGCTTTTTAGTGAGTTTTCTTGTAATTGTATATTCCTAAAACTGTTTTTGTATTGAATTGAAAATATGGCGCGCTGTAATTCTGACCTTTGATCTGTTCCACGTAACCCTTGCGCTCTTTGCGAGGAGCGGTGACGTCATGACCAATATACATCCGGTCCAAAAGTGGGATCGGAGCCGGATCAAGCACTAGTGTAAACGCGACACGGGATCTTATCTGCGGTCGTAAAAAAAATGCCGGATCTCAATCCACCTTTCTGGATCTAGTGTAAACGCGGTGCATGTGGATACCATAACACAATCGTGTACAAATTACTTGAACTATACAAAATGATCAGAAAAGGAAACACACTTGTTACAGTAAAAAAACCATTGAAAAATGTAAAAACTTGAACTTGTCTTGTTAGTACATCCCATAAACACTCTTCTTAAGTCTTATCAACGGAACTTAACCAAAAACAAAAAGGTTCATGAAATTAAATTGAAAAACCGTCACTCATAAATGAACATAGAAACAATAGAAAAATACTTTCCAGCAAGGAAAAAGTAGATCTTCCACTCCAGGAAAAATCCAGAAACATTTAAAATAACTTCTCCAGCCAAGTACATTTGACGACTCAATCAATCAATTTCCCTATAACTTAAAAGCATAACAAGACTGAGAAAACTCATCACAACAATCAAAATAATGATAAAAGTATAACATAAGATCAAAATTCAAGCCAATTGTTGGATGTGACCAAGGAAAACTGTCCAAAGTTCATGGTGAAATAAGTTCAATATGGTGAGGTGGTTGGGTCTCCACTGCTTGTCTGAAACCAGTGGTCAAACAAATTCAACAAACACAGAAAGTCATTTGAAGGCTGATCATAGTGATTAGTGTCAAAAGTTGATGAAAAGTACAAGGACAGGGACTGGAATACGCAGCGGATGTCCTTGATGCTGAAAAAATTAAAAATGAACCATCAACGAATGAATCGGCTTTAGATACTCTGCTGTGATAGTATAATAGTGCACAGAATGCTTCTCCGAGGAACACCATGATCTCAAGCAGAAACAATGGAGACTGTTGGATTGCCTTCCTCCCATTGGGTCCCTTGACGGGTCACCTCAATGGCATGGTACGGCTCCCAACACGGTCTTATCACCGCATATTAACGCTGTGTGATATGTCCTCGCTAATTCCGTCAACCACACAACTACCATCCTTCCCTCCAGAAAACGAACTGATGTCTATATCCATGTTCCCACAACAGAGAACAAGATGATTACAGGTGAAGCAAGTAGCTCATCTGAATGCCAGTTTCCCGACTACCTCCATAAGATAGTCACACATGCTACATGATGTTCATGTACATGGTTAGCTGCACATCCACCTCCTGTATCGATCACAACCTCTGCTGTCCACAGCATGCCCATCCGGTCCGAATTCTTTGTTTCTCTCTCTCTTCATTCTTCATCCATCAATGCCTTTTGGTAGAGATCCTTTGGTGATTGTCTCAATGAAATCGGTTCCTTCCTTTACGTACATGTACCTAGCTTCCATCAAAAACTTGGATCAGTTCTTTCTGGCAAACATCAGGTACAAACTGCAGCGCTGGCCGGGGTTCTTCCACTGTGATGGTGAAATAGACTTGATCCTGTCTACGACGCCAAATGTAACAGGGCCAAAAATCAAGTCAGGAAACAGCATTATGATGAAGATGTAATGTTTAATTTCCATTTTTCCCACAGTGGAAACCGCGCGCAGCCAGCGCTGTACAACACGATACCTTTAAAACTTTACTCCTCACAGAACGATCTCTTGCAACCAACTGAATTAAGATTATGAAAATGATATCTCCATAAGTGAAATATGAGCAGTTTGCCTCATGGTTTATGAGTAGGCAGTGAATAATCTTGTCTACATGTTGTTGTATGAAATGTTGGAAGTTGTTCTAATTTATGAATCTTTGCTGCAGTGCTTGACACAAAATCTCATCAAAATCTATTTTTTTAAAGCTATAGTGGCATTAACTGTTATTGACAGCTACGGAAAGAGCGGGCCATTAAGTAGACCTAATTGCCTTTTTTTATATTTACATTGGAGCAAGATGGAATCAAAATTTCCTTTTTAATAGCTTGGTCAAAAATTAATGTTGTCAGTCTCAATTTTGTCTAATAACTGTCTTGTTTGGTCACAAAATTACTGCTCAAGACCTCAAACTAAAGAAGTGTTGCTGTGTCAAATAGTTTATTAGGCAACTTTTGGATACAAACATTAAACACAAAGATGTCTAATACTCCAACACAAAATGTTCTGTTTTTGTATAACATCCAAATAAATCGTTGTCATTTGATTGGAGGATTGTAACTCAACTCAAGCTGTTTTCATTATTTACACCATTACATTGCCTACGTCATCAAGCATGCATTTTCATCCCAACCCCTTTTTTACTATTGCACACCAGACCAAACCAACTGTGTGCACACGTTAAACACAGCATTACAAAAAGCTCTTTCATTGTGGATCATTACGGGAAAGCTCCATTAAAGATTTTCCGAGTTTGGTCACAAAAACTCAGAAAGTTTACATCTTTTTCACCCATTAGGTGTGTTTACATTGAATTACTTGGGTCATGGGTCATTAAACTTAATGGATGAGCAGTTAATCTGCCTGGGGCAGTCAGCAGCATGACTGGTTTGTGCATGATCCAATTAAGTCCTCTGTTTGGAAAAGGAACTACATGGAGATAACAGGTGTGAGTTGCCAGACGAAAAGGATGTTTCCTTTGAGCCTCTTTCTTTAGTGGAGCTTTTCCATGTGTGGATACAATAACACAATCGTGTACATTTAGTTGATAGTTCTTTTTCTCTAATTGACAAAGCTCTACTTCGGATGGGACGTAAAGCCGTTGGTCCCGTGTGTTGTGTAAAATGCACGTAAAAGAACCCAGTGCACTTATCGAAAAGAGAAGGGGTTCGCCCCGGTGTTCCTGGTTTGATTGGCTGCATATTGCGCCACAACACCTTGTAAACCATTACATGGTGATAATTATGTTAAGGAATAGGTTTCAAACTTCATAACGTACATGTAGCTCCACAAACCTTGCTGGAAAATACTGACTGTTGAAGCGTCTTGAGCGTCACTGGAGACGGATATGAGCGCTATATAAGAAGCCATTATTATTATTATTATTATTACTTGTATGCTATAAAATATCTGTAAAGTGTCTATTGAGGTTTGTGTTTCTTCAAACTGTACTTGCTGTATATTTCACTCCATACCAATCTGGTTAGGTCTCACAGGTCGACTCATGCAGCAGCACAGCATATCTTGAAGTCCTCTTCGAAACTTCTTGTATTTGAAGATGTAAATGATGGGATTTATCACAGAGTTCATGTAATAGAGCAGTTCAGTGATGGTAATCCCTATTTCAGCAAATTCAGATTGTATTATAATGAGGATATTCATGATAACATGTGGTGTCCACAAAACAAACAACGCACCCATGACAATCATCAGCATGTTGACCACTTTTTGTCGTGCCTGTAGTAGCTCATTTGCTGCAGCTTGTACATTTTGTTGTCGGAGTTGTCTTGCACTAATCTTAAGTGTGGCTTGGATCTTGTAGTAAGCCCAACTCATAAAAGTTATGGGCAATGAGTAGGTGAATACAATCGCAAAAATTCGTCCCATGACAATCAGTGCAGATGAGGTTTCGGTGCATGCATGTTGTGTGTCTTTGCTGGCAATAAATGATAAAGGGAAAGGACTTGCGAGTAGACACCCAATCATCCATGTGATGAAAATGATCGCCGTGACTTTTTTGGCAGACAGAAGTCTTGGATAATGTAGAGGATGCACTATCCCAATGTACCTTTCGTAGGTTACCACACACAGACCAAAACCTGAGGCATTAACTGTAATTAGCTGGCAAATTCGAGTTTTAATTAGCAAATAGTAAATCACTCTTCCGATCTCACTTTCTGGAACCATGTTTGTTGTTGCATTAACAATAAATAAACAAAAGCATGTTAGAGAATCGACCACAGCAAGATATGCCAGCAGGTAGTTTGTCATATTGTGGAGGTTTTTGGTGCAGAGGATGACCAGCCAAGCGAGAGTATTTAGAACCATTCCAACAATGCCTTCTGCCATTCCAATCTGGCATATCCATTCTTCATACATCATGTAGATATAAACACAACCTCTCTGTGCTGTTGTATTATATAGCCATTTTCCCTGCACAAGTGATCTCTCCTAGAAAGCGGAATGTGGACACCTAGAGTCTCACAGTTAATTCTGTTTTGCTGATTTTAACCCATGCTCCGAAGATGAAAATATAAACTCGTTGAGGTATCAGATGTTCTCAATAAATGCTGATGTTTGCTGCAGTCACACTAGTCACGCGTGTTTCCAAAAATGATATCTCCATAAGTGAAATATATGAGCAGTTTGCTGGTGGTTTATGAGTAGGCAGTTAATAATCTTGTCTACACATTGTGGCTTGAGTTGCTCTAATCATATGAATCCTTTGCTGCAGTGCTTGACACAAAATCTGATCAAAATCTGGTTTTTTTAAAGCTACAATAGTAGCATTAACTGATATTGACAGCTATGGAAAGAGCGGGCCATTAAGTAGACCTAATTGCCTTTTTTGATATTTACATTGGAGCAAGATGACATAGATATAAGTTTCTTGTATATGGAATCAAAATTTCCTTTTTAATAGCTTTGTAAAAAATTAATGTTGTCAGTCTCAATTTTGTCGAATACACTGTCTTGTTTGGTCACAAAATTACTGCTCAAGACCTCAAACTAAAGAAGTGTTGCTGTGTCAAATAGTTTATTAGGCAACTTTTGGATACAAAAGATGTCTAATGCTCCAACAATTTTCTGTTTTTGTATAACATCCAAATAAATCGTTGTCATTTGATTGGAGGATTGTAGCTCAACTCAAGCTGTTTTCATTATTTACACCATTACATTGCCTACGTCATCAAGCATGCATTTTCATCCCAACCCCTTTTTTACTATTGCACACCAGACCACACCAACTGTGTGCACACGTTAAACACAGCATTACAAAAAGCTCTTTCGTTGTGGATCATTACGGGAAAGCTCCATTAAAGATTTTCAGAGTTTGGTCACAAAAACTCAGAAAGTTTACATCTTTTTCACCCATTAGGTGTGTTTACATTGAATTACTTGGGTCATGGGTCATTAAACTTAATGGATGAGCAGTTAATCTGCCTGGGGCAGTCAGCAGCACTACTGGTTTGTGCATGATCCACTTGTCTACACGTTGTGGCTTGAGTTGCTCTAATAATATGAATCCTTTGCTGCAGTGCTTGACACAAAATCTCATCAAAATCTGGTTTTTTAAGCTACAATAGTAGCATTAACTGATATTGACAGCTATGGAAAGACCTAATTGCCTTTTTTGATATTTACATTGGAGCAAGATGACATAGATATAAGTTTCTTGTATTTTTATGGAATCAAAATTTCCTTTTTAATAGCTTGGTCAAAAATTAATGTTGTCAGTCTGAATTTTGTTGAATACACTGTCTTGTTTGGTCACTAAATTACTGCTCAAGACCGAGACTAAAGAGTGATGCTGTGTTAAATGGTTTATAGGGCAAGCTTCTGCATAAAAAAAAAGAAATGAACCAAAATGCCCCATGCAAAAATGTACAGACCCATTTTTCTCAGAATGATGTCATCGGATCTTTTGGATGGTGACAACATTTGGCACTGGAAGGTTATCGTATGCAGTGGCTATTAACACCATTTTAATGTGAGAGGCATGCTAACTTTTCCCCATACACATCACATGAGGACTCTATCTATTGGAAAATGAGTACATCACAAAATTGAATTTGACATTTCCCTTACTCTTTAATCTGATGAGTCATTGTTTATGGTGAATATGTGGATGGATTCATGTAGAATTTAAAAAAAAACAAAAAAATAAAACCAACCCATGAGCCATGCACTTTGAACACAGTAAAGACTGGTTTATACTTCGTTCAATAGACTGTGCAAGTCTCGCGCGCATTCAAACTTTCGGGACCATTGTGGTCCCAACCATATGGAGTTTTACGTGGGCGAGATTTTGTTTCATCAACTATTTTAGTTTAATGTAGTTTATGACCTAGAAAAGTATACATGTTGTTGGGAATGTAATACTAAGTGATAACAACATATGAAAGTAAAACCAATTCAACAATATAACGAAGAAAACCCAAGAATTAAACTTGACCTCAGCTTCCGGTTATTGCAAAAAATTAAGAATTTTGTGCTCACCTCCGATCATAAAACTTATGTAAAAGCTTGTTTTGGATGCGGTATTATAATCGCCAGATGCTGTTATAATTGCAAAGCGAACCCTTTTCATTGCAGTCTGTGGTGTTGATGCGTTGGCATTCCTCTTTAAACTGCAATACGGGTCAATTTAAAACCCGTTTGACCTTCACGAATCTGCGTAAGGGGTTTCTAAAAAGTTAACATCAAAAAAGCATCCTTGTCCCAGAGTTTTAATTTGTTTTTAATAATAATTAACACACTTTGGCGTATTTTTTTTAAAAGCTAAAACTAATTTCATAAAATTGTAATGATTTATTTTTGTTGTTCAGATTTTGTCATGAGATATAATTTAAAACAAAGATTTGATTTCAGAAATAAAAATGTTCTTCGTTTGACGTGTTTTCTCGATCGGATACGCACGAGACTTGCACAGCCTATTGCAAATTTTCAGGGCAATTGTGTGACGTACAAAGTCCTATTTGTAGTGAAAATTATGTTCATATTTTTACCATCATTACATAAGTTCATCAAACCAGTTGACCAAAATGTTTTGCTCCTTGCTGTCCTGCCTGGTTTCCCCTTCACATTGCTATTCTAGAGCACTACCATACCCCCAGTTTACCAGTTTACCAACTTGTCTAGATGCTGAACAGGCTTTGACAAGTAGCAGAGTAGATGTAGATGTAGATGTAGATGTAGATGTAGATGTTAGGTGTGACCTCGAGTGGTAGGTACCGGTAGATAATACTGCAATTTGATTGGTTATAGCTTTGTTAAAGAGGAAGGGAAGTGACCGATTCATATTTGTGATGTACTCATTTTCCAATAGAAAGACTCCTCACGTGAGCGGGGAAAAATTTAACCAGTTTTTAACCTCACATTAAAATGGTGTAAATTGCCATTGCATCCGATACCTGCCCATTGCAAAATTTGTCAACATCCAAAACAAATGATGACATCATTCTGAGAAAAAGTGGTCACTACATATTTCTACAGGAATGTTTTGGTTCATAACTGACTTTTTGTGAGCGAAACATGAAGCCATTGTAATTTAACAACTAACGGTTCTATACATTCCAAGGAGGAATTTTTCGACAGTCAATTTGCCACATGATAAAATTTTATTGAAAGTCGGCAGGACTGAAGCAAAACATTTCTGTACAAAAATATTCAGGTCAATTTCTCTCAGAATGATGTCATCAGATGTTTTGGATATTGGCACATTTTTGCACTGGAAGGGTATTGAATAAAACAACAATTTACATCATTTTAATGTGAGGTTGGAGACTATGAGAAAATGAGTACAAAACAAAATTGAAGTGATCACTCCCCATCCTCTTTAATTTTTTTTTTAAAAGCATAAAGCAACAAACTTGTTTCTGTTGTGACACATTAAAAGTTGAATGTATTCCTCATGTTTGTTTCAGACAGAGAACCATGCGGCAGCAGAAGATGTTGAAAGATGGGTAACGGAATTTGAGAAAACTGCCCGCATACCTCAAAAGGTCTTGAAGTTCAGGTAAAACTTGTCAAAAAACTGGAGAAATGCCGGGAATTGGGAGGTTTTTTTCCGACTGTATAACCGTACTTGGAGTGACTATCTCTAGTAAACTTGCATTTGTTCGACAATGTGTCAAGTGTGTGTTTGGGAGGAGTGTTGGCCTTGAAAAGAGCCGTTGTTGTGGGCTCAACATTTCAAACTGACAGTTTTGCCTAACCTGTCACTTTTCCATTGTTGAACTTTAATCTCCCGGTGATCCATACATTTGCTACTTTAATAAAACAAAACTTGCCTTTATTTTTTGAGAAAGTTTGGTTTGCAGCTGTTTGAAAATTATTTGGGTTTAATAACTGAAGCTTTCAATTCAACTCAATTCAGGTACATATTTATTTCCGTACTTCTATGAAAAAAAAATGACAAGTACATGTATTTATGGAGTAAACTAACAACTAAACAGACACACAAACAAAAGGACAGACAAACATTGGACATGCAAACATTGGACATGCAAATAGCTACACTGACACAAGAAACATACTGTCAGAGATAATACAACAAATTCATAAATAGCAAAAAGATGGCAGAACGGTTCAAGCAAAAGCCATAATAAATAAACAAGTAAGAGGGATTAAGAGGTGATTGTGAGCCAATTGTGAGGGGAAGCTAAGATTCAGGTTTAAAACTTCTGTTAGTGTTAGAAAAATAAAAACCGTTTTCTTCCCTAAACATACTTGCCTTAATTTCTGTAATTTTTTTATTGCAGTATGTTTAAACTTCGATATTACAAGGAACAGTTCCTACCTGCACTCTTGTCGACAAGATTGGTAAATATGAAGCAGTTTTTCCTAGGTGGGATGGGGGGGGGGGGGGTCTGCAGAAAGGGATCAAGTTGACTATGTGGTTTTTATTCCCGCTTTTCACCTCTTTGGTTGCCAGTCAACCTTAAACTGACGCACGACCAGGCTCGCACTCCCAAGTTTTTGATACAACCTGGGAAGTGGCAAACAAATGAGTTAAAAACAAATAACTGGACGAATTGTTAATGGCACAACGATGTTTCAACCCTGAGATGTTCTCAAAGTCTAACCAACAATTAACAGTAGACTCTGATTGAAGTCCAACCTCCCGTCAACTGTACGTCAATATAGCTCCACTCTGCTTCTCTTGTCTGTAGATCTCATGTACTTCGGCTATCCTCCATTCCAGATTAGGTTGGGGAGCGAGGGCGGTTTTTATTTTTATTTTTAATTTTTTATTTATTTTTGTTGATGTGGCCAAATATGAAATAAAGAAAAAAGAAATCATCGTAATCACTATAAAACAGAGGGTTTGTGTGTTTTTGATTGTTTTGTTAAACCCATTTAACTCCTAGATGACATTTTCTATAAAGATTTTCAAAAAACTAAAACGCAGTAAATATTTGAAGAATTGTTCTCACTTTGCCAACATGAATAAAAACCTTCAAACATCTTTTCAAACCTATAGATTTTGAAAAAATATCAGCTGAAAAATCTGGGCAGTAAAAGTATAAAAGAGATATCCAGACATGGGAAAAATAGATCAACACAATGTCAGAGCCAAATTTGACTGAAATTATCATTGAAAAGGCAGTTTTTTATGATTTAAGAAGAAGAAAAAAGAGAACAACAAAAATTGGGTCGGGGGGTTTTGAACGGTCGGGCGGGGACGATCAACGATTGGTTTTTTTTATGTGGCCTTATGAGTAATTTTTGGTGGTACATGTGTTTTTAGAAGAGTATTTTTTCCTTTACGATTCAAACAAAGAGTTCAGGTCGGAGTCCAGATTGTAAAAAACTAGAGATTTTATTTGAAGTAGTTGTTGAGTTTGGTCCCTGATATGAAGTTAATGAAACTGTGATTTTTACCTATTTCTTCAGCTACCGGATATACCAGATAGCAAGATGAAATTCATAGATGCTTTGAAAAGGTACGCCGGTCATTGCTTTCTGTCAGAACAAATTATACTTTGGGGGAAATGAGAAGAGAGGTGCCCGATCTGGGCCCAATTTCCTGGCTCTGCTTACCGCCGACTTCTGCGCTTGTGATCACCATTCTCTGCTTACCGAGCAAGCACCAAATTTCTGCGCTAGCTGTGTAAGCGTTGAATGCCTAGTAACGTGGACTACACACAAGGGCATAAGCAATTATTCCCTGCTTACCCGTGAAATACGCTTGACGTAAGTGCGGAATTCCCTGCTTCCGTTAGCGCCGATTCTTTGCTTACGGTAAGCAGAGCCATGAAATTGGGCCCTGGTTTTGCCATGGCACAGTTAGTAAAAGCATGTGGTGGCGTGGTTTGATTAGTGCATCGGACTCGAGTTCTGCCATTTACAGTTGTCAGGGTGTGGGTTTGAATCTTGTCCCAATTTCATTGAGCTGCTTAAGCACAAGCTAAGCACAACAAAATTATGCTTACCAGAATAAGGTTACCAGCCAACCTACCATATCGCGTGTACAATTTGTGACTGTATCCTGCTCATTTCTGCTTAGCAGAAAATTGTTAAGCAATATTTTCTGCTTAAGCGGCTCTACAAAGTTGGGCTCTGGTCATGACAGTTTGACACTTGTGTCCTTGAGCGAGACACTTAACCATAATTTGCTTCCCTTCACCTAGGTGTTTAATTGGAACCTGTGAGGGCTGGGATAGGCACTTAGGATACAGTGCGCTATAAAAGAACCCATCATTGTTACAATTGTTAGCAAATTAAACTTCTAGAGAAAAAAACCCAGTAACCTAAGTTCATAACGGAGAAAATTTCAAATAACCGAGTCACAAGTTATCTGTGCTGCCCTTATTTTCTTTTTTAGTGCTGGTAAAATTCCTTTGCCTATGTACCAGAAGTACATAGCTGCCTGCAAGCAGGAACTCCAAATGCTTCTCGAAGGTGAGTGATCAATAGGGATGGGATAATGGCTTCCTTGACCAACCTTGATTGAACATCCCCCCCCCCCAACACATGTCCCCCATTCTTGATTGATTACACATCAGGAGACTTTCAGACTTTTATCTGATTTCAGACATATTCAGATGTAAAGAAGTTATGCTCATTGTTTTTATTCTGTAGTGTTTAGAATATGGTTCTTAAAGCACAAGGACAACTTATGGTAATTGTTGAAGACCAGTATCTGCACTCAATGTGACACAACCTACACATGAAATAAACCTGTGAAAGTTTTAGCTCAATTGATCATCGGAGTCGCAAGAAAATAGTGAAGCCAAAAACTTGTATGTTTTCACTCTTTTCAAACGTCGGGTTTTGGACGTTCCAAGTAAAAACATTTTAGGGAAGTGTTCCACCATGATCATCTTTATACAGCAATCCTTCACCGATCTTGAACTCTTGGTGGCAGCAGATATGCCTCCATTACTGCGGTGTACCTGGGTGGTACTGCGCTGCCTAGCGACTGGTATAAGGTTTGGGCTACACGGCGATCATTTGATCAGTCGCGGGTTATTGGACTTTCACTTTGCAAATCGCTTAAACCCGTCGCTAGGCAGCGCAGTACCACCCAGGTACCACCGCAATAATGGCGGTATCTGCTGCCACCAAGAGTTCAAGATCGGTGAAGGATTGCTGTATACCATGTAAGTTGCTTGCAAATATGTGAACATTTTTATTTTCATAAAGATGGTGATGATAGTAAGCATCCTGTGAAATGATTTAACCCTTTCAATACCGCATTTTTTATAGGGGTCACACTGCTGTGTACCGCATTTTTTCACACACACACAAAAAAAAAGCAACGTGCAGTGTTCACATTTTTTCAATCTTGATTTTCTGTGTGAAGACATATTTTTGTGGAAAAACTTTATGCATACAATTTGTAGCTTATGAAATTACCTTTTATATGATGTCAAATTTGTATACATTATCTTTATGTCCTTTGTCACCTCGATCGGCACGAATGGGTCGAGGCCCGCCGGGTCCACACCCAAGCCCACGGCGTTGAACGGGTGCCGTACTCGGTCCAGCTACCGGTATATCGTCAGGATAGTTGTCATAATTGAACGTGCCTGGCGAAGAAACATCACGAGTTTCATCTGAATCTTCACTAGGTTCTTCTTCAGATATTTCCGAGTCCAATTCGGAGTCACTTACGACAAATATTTCAACCAAAACCTCCAGGTCACGAACAGCCATGATGGTGATTTTTTGTCGGGGAAAACGGAAGCATACAATGTAATTTTTCTCGGAATATCGTAATGGCGACCCCCTATACAATACACACCATTGTGAAGCTCGATAAACAAGCTACCCGCCTATATAAAGGTCAACAGCAGAGGGCGCCAAACAAAATAATTACAGGCTCTCAAACGCCGCTGCTTTTTGTGTCGAGTAAACTCGACATTGGTACGGAAGCACTACATGGCGCACTGTCGAGTAAACTCGACAATGGTATTGAAAGGGTTAATCTGAAATGCCCCTGTTGATTAGAAATCAATAAAAACCGTTGAATCTGAGAAACGATGCATGCACTGATCGTTTCTCTGATTTCTTAGGGTTGGTGTCCGTTCACGAATGCTGCGGCCAGAGATGCGGTTGGTACCCGCTGTCACCTCCCTTAGCATTGATGAATTTAACATTCTTGTGCAAATACTGTGACCTTTATTTCCTGTTTTCTCAATCAGTAGAAGCCGCCGCATTCAACTGAAAGTGGATTTTATTGTACCTTACTTGGTAATGTTGCCTATAAATCAGCCTTACTTTGATGTAATCAAAACAACGACCCTATAAGAGCTCCTTGAAATCATAAGGTTACCAAAATTTTCATAATTTCTATTTGTCTCCTCACATTTGGATTGTAGTTTGAGACCCTTTTGTCAACAATGACTCTCGGAGACTTAAGCGAATGCAAAGCGCAATGTGATCATGCAAATACTGTAACAGTTTTTTCTGGTTTTCTCAATAAGTAGACGCCGCATTCAACTGAAACTTTCACAAGTGGATTTTATTGTACTTTTCTTGATAATTTTGCATATAGAGCAGCATTACTTTGATAAAATCAAAACAACGACCCTATACTTTAAGAGCTCCTTGAAATCATAAGGTTACCAAAATTGTCATCATAACAACTTGTCTCCTAACATTTGGATCGTAGTTTGAGACCCTTTTGTCAGCAAAGGCTCTCAGAGACTTAAACAGATGCAAAGCGCATTGTGATGACGCAACCAATCAGAACTTGCTGTTTTCCACTTTGCATGAAGTATGAACCAGGCTTTACTATTTCTGAGTTTGTGATGTGAACTTGTTCGATATCATAGGTGTGTCAATTGAAGATATGGATGATATGACCTTTGACCCCATGGATCGTCTGACGGAATGTTTGGACGCATTGCCTCAACAACTTCAATCGATAGACGCAACGGAAGCCAGTTATTATGCAGGTAGATGCCTCCAAAATTAAATCTGTTTAAGAAGACCACAAGAAGTCCCATGGGCCCATTTCATAAAGTTGTTAAGCACAAAAATTGCTCAGCGTAGAAAAACTGTACTTAGCAGAAATGGGTTACCACAGCCAAACTAGCACGTAATGTATATTGTTTGTGACTGGTTCCCTGCTACACTCTTAGCAGAAAGTGTTGCTAAGGACTATTTTCTGCTTCACAGCACCCGGCTAAACTTTTGGTATTTCTGATTAGCAGAGTGTGGGTTTGGAGTCTCGTTTGACACTTGTGTCCTTAAGCAAGACATCATTTTTGCTTTGTCCTTCGGATGGGACGTAAAGCAGAAGGTCTCAGGTGTTGTGTAATACACGTGAAAGAACCCTGTACACTTATCGATAAGAGAAGGGGTTCGCCCCGGTGTTTTCTGGTATGGTGGGCTGCAGATAGCGCCACAGCACCTTATAAACCGTTATGGTGCTATGTGAATAATGGGTCGTATATTTCAAACATAGCTCCACATACTTTGTACAAAAAAATAAAAAATGTGCACTTTGAGACGCCCTCAGGTGTAGTGAAGCGCTTTATATAAGAAGTGTGTTATTATTACTCTATTTGCAATACACGAGAAGTTGACATTTTACTCTTTTTGTTCTATTGCAGAAATAGCAGAGAAACTATCCCTAATATCGGGAAAAGTTAACGCTGTGTTGGAAGACCTAGCACCTAGAGGCAATCAGAATCTTAGCATGGAGGTCATTCTATTAGACATCCGTGAAATGAACTCCATACTGCCAAATTTAATGAAGGTAAGGCTAAATCGAAATTGGTGGCTAGAGCTACGGCTACTACTGGTCTTAATCGAGTTGCCATGATAATAATAATAATAAAAATTGGATTTATATAGCGCCAAATTACTAAAGGATGCAAGGCGCTTAAGGAGAAAAGAAAGACCAAAGTAATGGGGGGGCAACCAGCTACAACTTGGAGAACAGTCTTGAGACCCTTTTTGAAGGACAAAACAGTCTTAGCGTTTTTAATGGGGACAGGAAGACCGTTCCATAGGCGGGAGGCAGCAGTGGAAAAAGCTCTCACCAGCTAGTTTGCGTGACTTGTTCACCACAAGGGAGATAGCATCATAGCTTTGAAGGGAGTATGGGCAGTCATGGATTTCAAAAAGTGAAGAGAGATAATCTGGAGCACTGTTATTTATTGAGTTGTAGGTATGTACCAGTGTGCGGAACTCAATACGTTGGGCTATAGGGAGCCTGATAAAAGGAAATCTAGTGGTAGCAGTAGCCTTCGCTGCCAATTTGGACATTGCTTAATCTAATAAAACTTTACATAGGTTGCAATTTTCAGTTTTGTTTTTCTTTTGCAAGAAAGACTGTGCAGCCTACTTGTTAAAAAGGCAAAATTTTCCTTCCTTTTCCGATGTCAAAAATTGAAAATGTGTTACTTTATTTTTGAGTGCGTGAATTTTGACTTCATTTGACTGTTAATCTGGTTGTGGTTGCTATCATTAACACATCAGAAAGATCCATTTATGACAATACTTGTTTGAAATTTTGACTAGTAAAACTTCCTGGGGACAAGTATAATGCACAGTTTACTATAGCCCGGTTGGCTACTTTGCAAAAAGCTTCAAAGCGTAAGACTTGAAAATCTGCATCGCAGTTCGTTAGCAGCTATTTCTTCTCATTAGAATGCTGCAGTTGATGATCATCTCCTTTCCTTTCAGGTCACAGATCTGCTACTCGGCTGTTACTGCAAGACCCACACATTGATGGTCTCATGTCAGCGCCCCCACGCCCCTCTGGCTGAACAATTCAGCTCCCTGTTGGCAACCCAGGGGAGCCTCCATCACCCCTTGTATCACCGGTTGTTCACCCTCATTTGTCACCAGGTGGGTTGTCAATTTAGCCGCCAGTGGTTGGACATCCTGACACACTGATGTTCTCCCTGAGATCAAAAGTCTGAACAGTCAGGGTGCGCTTTCATGGTACTACTACTGTCCTAAAATCTCTTCATTGGCTTCCTGTTCAAGAATGAATGTTCTCTAAAAATAGTTCCGTTATTTCATAGTGCCCTCAACGGCTCAGCCCCTGGCTACATTTCTTGCCTCATTCATGCTCCCTATGACTCGTGGACAAGTCGTTAAATGTTTGTCGCGATGATAGCGTTCATACTCTCTCAGTGATTCTCTCGACACTGGCGATGTTCTCGCGAGACTACTGCTCTTGCGACTCCAGTCTCATTTAATGGGGAGAAGCAGTCGGGAGCCAGCAGCCTCAGGTGAGAGCAGTGATCTAGCTTCAATCGGGGAGAGCTTAGCGTATTCTGCTATCACCGCTACTCGACTATCACCGCTACAAACATTGACGACTTTTCCACAAGTCTAACTTACCCTCTGTCACCCGTCCTGGACTACGAAAATTTAGAACCCAAGTGGTGTTTGAAGCTTTGCATGGTGTGAAAATAAGAAGTAACTATAAGTAACTTACAGGTACAACCATGTATTAAATCTCTTTTGTGGGAGTGTTGGCTCTGAAAGGAGCTGGTGTGGTCTCGACGTTTTGAGCAGTATACTCTGCTCGTCTTCTGGAGACCACACCGGCTCTCTTCAGAGCCAACACTCCCACAAACGGGATTTAATACATGGTTGTACCCGCAAGTTTACTATTTATTTATTGATAGTTACTTCTTAATCAAGAACCCCTGAACTTGTTAAGCCTCGTTCCAAAAGAAGTTTGGGGGACAGGGCATTTGCTGCAGTTGCTCCTTGATTGTAAGATTTGTTACCGCTGCACATACAAACATCTAGTTCCTGAAGTGCTTTTAAATCTCAGCTTAAAATGCATTTGATGTCTCAACTAGCCTTTTCTCGCTCATTGTAATTACATTTTCATTGTCATTATTTGTGTATTCATAAGTTTTTGTATGTATAGGGTTTTTGTACCGTATTCTTGTAGGCTCCTTGAGCACCCTCAGGGTAGATATGTGCACATTATTAATTTAATTATTAATATCATTATTAATATCAGTAATATCACTAATTACCACGGAATGATTTGCTTACGGTGCCCATATAGCATGAAATCTTGTTTAAATAACATGTTGCACTCATATTCAGTTTAACAGAAAGAAATTCCAATTGTTCTCTGAAATTTGATCATAAATTTTGGCCAGTCTCTGTGAAAAGGAGAGATGTTTTTTAATTCTCAAACTGTTCAATTGCTTTTCCTTCTTAGGGAGAAACTTTGTCCGAGGGCCACATCGGAAGTCTCGCCAGTCTCCTGGTATATATGAGTGCCCTTGGTAAGAGGTTGCCACATGTCAAGCTTCAGTCTCAGGTTAGGGAGGAGGAGGAACCAGACCATTTTCCCCTGCTCAACCTCATTACCAGAGAATTGCAGCACCGCAGTGGTTCAGCAATGCAGTTAACTTTGAGGTAACCACTTTGAAATTTGACATTGCAAAAAGATTTTAGCAAAAATCTGCCTGTTACCCTTGATTTGAACTTGAACATTATAGCACGGATAGCCTCATTTTCAGTCTGAATGTAGCCCAGGAAGCCTCAGTTTGATCTTTAAATAGAGCGCTCAAATTGTTAATTCCATCAATTATTTATTTTTTTTTAAAGGGAGTGTCATAGATTGGTTTTTGTCAACGTAATGCTGATTTATTGGCAAAATTATCAAGAAAGATACAATAAAAGTCACCTGTGAAAGTTTCAGCTGAATACTCACAGTACTTTTCAAAGCTCTGTGAAAAAACATTCTCAGGTGGGAGTCGAACCCATGACCATCCGTATTCTGAAACTGATAACTTTTACCACTAGATCACCAAGCTTGCCTGGTGACAGGGATGCTGGTTTGAGTTCTATAACAAGCAGACCTGTGTGATGATGGTTGTGCAGTTTTAAGACTTATTTATTAACTGTGCTAAGCTTTCGTTTTGAAGAATATGGCTTAAAACCAGTCATAGGCCGTGGGCGATTTTAATTTGTTGCTGCGTCTTTTGTTATTTACCCTCTTGTTATCGATTTGTTCGGACATAAACAACCGCTGGTGATCGAATCTTTCAACCACTCAAGAAAAATTGACAAGAGTGGGATTTGAACCAACAACCTCCAGATTAACGTGCCGGCGCTCTACCAACTGAGCTATCTAACCCTATATTGGCGGTCTCCCTATCAGTCAAACTTGAAGTACACTTTCTTACACAACAGAAAGCTGTTGTTCAAAGGCCATTTTTACAAACTCTATTATATTCTTAAAGATATTGTTTTACAAAGCAAACTAAGTCATAAGAATGTCTTAATTATTACTTGATGAATTCTCTTTCATATCATCCAAAAATCAACCTTACTTTATTTTACCATCATTTGAAAGATCTGATCTTTCTCTTTTCAATGATGGTAAACTTGGGTATGGAGGGTGAACATGGACAAAACTACAGCTTTATTACAAATGGCCTTTGTGCTCAAGCTTTAGTGTTTTTGTGTAAGCTTGGTCGACTAAAGTCGCCAATGGTATGGAAGAGGGGGTATGAGTGCAGTCGACTAAAGTCACCAATGGTAAGGCAAGGGTTAAAGGGTGTGGCCATTGGCTTCCTATTCTTCTATGCATGTTAACGTGGTAAAGCCACTATTTTGATACGGCCATACTCTCTCTCTAATATCCATCACAATTTGGCTGATCTTGTTTCTCTAGGTTCTGTACAGCGGTATTTGAGAGCCTATCCGATGACCTCAAAGCAAAAAGTGATGACATTGTCCCTGTTTCTTTGAAGCAGAAGGTAATTTCTCCTAAAATAAGCTAGTTGTAAAAGATATTTTAGAATTGGTAATGTAAAAGGGTTGACTGTTTTAAATAGTTGGAATGAGTGCCCCCAAAATTAGTAACAAAATGGATAACAATCTCAAATCTTTTCAAAAATAGTTCAGCGTTTTTAGTGGTAACAGTCCTTTTTCTAAGGAAATTTGTATTTGCCATGTTTACAGAATAAGCATTTTTTTAACATCAATAAGAATAAGCATCATTGTAATAAAAGAAAAATTTGTTATTTGACACATTTACCTTTTTCCATAAGCATTCAACATGGTAACCAACATGGAATCTCTCTGAGTACACAAAGTTACTTATAGACCTTTCTATTGCAACGTCACAGCACAAGTTCTTGCCACCAAGGTTGGAAAACTGTGGGAAGCCATAAATGCAAAGCTAAAACCGATAGCTACAGTTTGTAATAATGTTACACAATATGGGATTTGAGGCATTGCATGGTGATGAGGTATCAATGTAAAAATAGTGTTGAATTTGTTGGAAACAAAGCGACCAATAATATGATGTCTCTCTTTTTTAAGTGAAAGTTTGCAGAAGTGTTGAATTTGGTCACATGTCTGTTGACATGATTGAATGTTTTGCTAACAGTCGGCTGTTCAAGCCAACCAGTGCAGTTTGTTTATCAGCAATCAATAGAAAGGTCTTCTAGCCACGCCAGTGAAAACCAAATTTATATTTCATCTACTGTCTTCTAGAAAAGTAATTCTTTAAATTTTCTTTTTCTGTTTCTTGGGGTAGTTTTGTTACTTGTATCCGCGGCTTCACCCTGAAAGTCGGAAAGAGTTCGTATTAGGGCTTCCAAGAGGCAGCGCTTCGACTCTTAGTGCTCCTCTACGGGGTGGGACAAACATGGCTGAAATTGCCGGCACTTCTTCCTCACAGTCCGATAGCTGGATCTCATTTGGCTTCCAAGATTGTGTGCCAAGAAAACAGCAGGTTTGTATACTGGTTTCAATATCATCGAGTTGCTGAACACTTTAAAGAATATTTATTTCGGTAGAATCTCCTTTTGGTTAGTGACACACGTAATGTTTTATCTTACACCAAGTTATAAACCACAAGGGAAACTGACAGGGATAATTTTAAATGATTTGGGGTTGAACATAGAAAAATTGACTAGAGCGGGATTTGAGTCAACAACCTCCGGTTGAATGTGACAGCGCTCTACCAACTGAGCTATCTAGCCCTATGTTGGCGGTCTCCCTATTTTGTCAATATCTTTTTTAGGGGTGCCAGTCAGAAGCCATACAACTGTTAGCTGCCGTCGAAGGCTAGATTGCTCAGTTGGTAAAGCGCCGGCATGTTAAACTGGAGGTCGATGGTTCGAATTCCGCTCTAGTCAATTTTTCTTTGTTCAACCCCAAATCAAATTTTTATGCAGTGTAGGGTGACTGTGTTAAACATGCTTTGTTAGAAGTGGGATCGCGTCAAAATACTTGCATTCTGACACACACATACTCAGCACCCTAGAAGTGCTCAAATGTTTTTAAGGAGCGTGCTCGCACAGCAGTCACTTTCAGGAGCCAATCAGCAGTGTTTGTCAGTGCTTTCCTTCCAGTGATTTGTGACAAGAGGGATCGATACGGGTGCTGTCCATGTTAGCAAAGAGGCTGACTTTGTACAATCTTAAAATAGTTTTAAAACTTTGGACAACCCCAACGGCTTTAAATATTTCACTGGTCTGTTGACGGTGAAAGTCATGATTATCTATGATTTCTTGCAGCTTGACTTAGATGAGTGGCTTAAGGTAGAGCTGAGGGTTCATTCCTGTCAAGATTACCTCACTGAATCTCAACGGTAAGCCAGTCACCAGAATAGAATTAAGTAGGTGTGCGCCACCATGCAAAAATTCAAATCCTACTCATGTACATGGTGCTACTGCGAACCTTACTAGATTGTATCTCCACCATGCAAAGTTTCAAATCCGACTCATGTACATGGTGTTACTGCAAAACTTACTAGATTGTATCTCCACCATGCAAAGTTTCAAATTCTACTCATGTACATGGTGTTACCACAAACCTTACTAGATTGTATCTCCACCATGTAAAGTTTCAAATCCTACTCATGTACATGGTTTTCTGCAAAACTTAATAGATTGTATCTCCACCATGCAAAGTTTCAAATCCTACTCATGTACATGGTGTTACTGCAAACCTTACTAGATTGTATCTCCACCATGCAAAGTTTCAAATCCTACTCATGTACATGGTGTTACTGCAAACCTTACTAGATTGTATCTCCACCATGTAAAGTTTCAAATCCTACTCAGAATTCTATGGTAAGCAGATTCGTAAAATTGGGCCTTGCAACTAAAACTAAGCTTAGGCCAAGCTGAACTGGCCAAACCAAATTAAAAACTAAGCTAACTGGCCAAATCAAATTAAAAACTAAGCCTAGGCCAAGCTTAACCAGCCAAACCATCATTACCTAGGCTTTTTCTATCTTTGAGCTTTTTCCATCTCATGTTAGTTTTTTGTTAATCAAAACATCAATCCACATAGAAAGAATTACCATCACTGGGTGCTGTACAACTGCCACCTCCCTCAGCTCATGCAGTCCTCCATAGGGAAGAGTCCATCCAGTGCTTATTTAACTGCCTGCACAAAGATCCTGAATGCTGTACTAGACTACGACAGTGAGCCTTCCCGTAGGAGTGTACAACAGTGCCCTCATGGGGTCAGACGAGGCCAGCTCGGGGTAGAGTCAGAAAGAACGAGTTGTGGACTGGGGAGGGATCTCATGCAAATCTTGCAGGTATTTTGTGATGTTATTAATTTTTGCATTACAATAATATTAATAACCGAGGGCGTCTCAATGCGCTCATTATTTTTTCTACAAGGTATGGGGAGCTACGTTTGGAATATAAGACCAGTTTATTTACATATCTCCATGTTATGATAATACTAGGTGCAGTAGCGTAATCTGCAGCCAACCATACCAGAAAACACCGGGGTGATCCCCTTCTCTTATCGAGAGTGTAATGGGTTGTTTTACATGCTTGAAACAACACATGTAGACCGTCGGCCGTCTTGTCGTATCTTACAGTCTTGTCCTCTTCAACAGGGGGTTTAGTACACAGTAACCACTCAAAATGGAAGATAATAATACCAACTTGCAGGCTGGTTCCAAACGGTCGACCACAGCAGTCAACCAATGCTCGACCATTGTGGTTTGAGTCAAAATAATCAACCTTTAGTTATAGTGCACTCTCGAACTTGCTCCAATTTGTAACAATGGAATCCATTTGTTGTTTTTTTCTTGCTCACAGGAACTTCTTTTAGTCTGGTCCACAACCCTCCAGGAGGGGACACCTCCACCAAGCACGGACACAGATTGTTCATGGCTACTCAGAGAGCTGGAAAACAGACTGAAGAATCTGTCTGATCAGACGACCGGGCCAGCGATGGCACTGGAGGTTTCTAACCAAATGATGTAAGCGTATATACAGCTTTTTATAAAAGGGAGTTCAATATTAAGTAGGAACTTTAAACAATATCTTCAAGGTGATACTGGAGTTTGTAAAAATGGCCTTCAAACGAAAGCTTTCTGTTGTGTTAGAATGTATGCTTTACGCTTGAGTGGTCAAACAATGCCATCACCAGCAGTTGTTTATGTCCAAACAATTGGGTAACGAAAGGGTTAAAATCTTTCATTACAAATCAAACATGTTTTTTTTTTTTAGAAGTACCAATTTTTGTCTGGGTTGTTATTTTCTTCAGGGTGATACAGTGTCTGCAGCCTCATCTTCTCTTTGTGGACTGTCTCTGGCAGATTCCATCCAAGACAGCAATTCAACATCTCACCTCCTACATCAACACACATCTGGTAATTCATTCATTCATTCATTCATTCATTCATCAATGGTTTATTAAAAACAAATTTACAAATCGCGGCATCAGCCGAGTTGCAAGTAAATTTACAATAAAATTATGTTAAAATTTTAAGAAAGCACAATGGAAAAACAACAATGAGTTACGGAAATAAGTTATAGTATGCTTAAAAGAAATGCATTAAAAAGAAGCAAAATCAACTATTGTTAAAATTCTGGACAAGGTTAAGGCAACGACCTGTTTTTCACTCTCTCAGTTTTACAATTAAACTTGGGGATTTCGATTTTCCGCCTAAGAGTTCTTGATTGTTTTGGTGCTGGCAAGTATCGTTGAAATTGAGTTGCTTTATTAAGAGTCATTTTCATGAAGATATGACAAAGTGATTGGCGGCGATCTTCTAAGGATTGAAGTGAGCACTGTGACAGTACCTGGTCGTAAGTTGTGTATGACGTTCGCAAGTTTTTGAATGCGTTCAATACGGGACTTTTGATTATTAGTTAAAGCTCCACTAACTGAATGGTTTCAAATGGTAGCACAGGCGTCCCTTAACTTTGTTTGGAAACTTTTAAGTGGTGGAATGGTTTGCCCTTGGAGTGGTGATTTTGAGTGCATTGTTTTGAATGGCAGGTTGCAATGTTTTTGTAAACACAGTGCCAGTGTTTTCCTCTGAACTGATAAACACTGTGCAGTACATTCACCATTCAAAACCATTTAGCCTTGGGGGCATACCACAGTGCAGTGTATCCACCACTCAAAACCATTTGAATGGTTGTGAATGGTGACACAGCTTATCATCAAGGGAGACCGCCATCATAGGGCTAGATAGCTCAGTTGGTAGAGCGCCGGCACGTCAATCCGGAGGTCGTTGGTTCAAATCCCGCTCTAGTCAATTTTTCCTTGTTCAACCCAAAATCATTTAAAATTTACCCAGTCAGTTTCCCTTGTGGTTTGTTATTTGATATCTGATATAAAAAGTCGCATCCCCTTAGGTGATCCCCTGGCTGCCGCTTCCCAGGTTGTATCGTATACTTGGGTGTGATCCTTGGCTACACGGCAGTTTACGGTTGAATGGCTTCTGACTGGCACCCACCGAACAAGGATATTGACAAAATAGGGAGACCGCCATCACAGGGCTAGATAGCTCAGTTGGTAGAGCGCCGGCACGTCAATCCGGAGGTCGTTGGTTCAAATCCCGCTCTAGTCAATTTTTCCTTGTTCAACCCAAAATCATTTAAAATTTACCCAGTCAGTTTCCCTTGTGGTTTGTTATTTGACAGCTTATCATCAATACAGGTCAAATGGTACTGCCATGTGTGTACAAAAACAATTGGGTTGTAAACGTTTAGTGAATTTTGAATGGTTTTGAATGGTGTATCAGTAGGAGGGCTAATTGATATGGCCTCGTGTGGACCAATCCATTTAAACTCAATTTCAAATTCATACGTCCTGTGCTTTTCTGCCATTACTGGAGCGCTATTATGCTCGTGTACGTGTTGTGCGTGGGCTTTAATTATAATTCATGCTGGCATTTTGTAAAGTTTCGTCACTGTCATTGGATGAGTTGCCCATTGTGTGTTTTGAAAATAAATGCTGGGAGTATTTATTTTGCAGTAATGGTGGAAATTACTGGTAGGACATGGCATTGATCTCCATTCATATTAACTGGGTTAGGCTCCATGGAGTGCGTTGTACACCTTCGATGATCAACGATGCAGTACGCAGTGTACTCTCTCTAGGGGGGTTACAAGTGAAAACATGCATGCGCAAGGGACTTGCTCATACACAGACATTAAGCCTAAAACGAAGTTCCATTCGTGATAAAGTTTACTGAGCGTCCGATGGTCACTTCCTTAAAAAGAGGGAATTTGCTGGAAGAAATTTAAGTGCGGAGGAATTCTACTCAAATGAAGATACCAGGGCCCATGTTCATGGCTCTGCTTACCGTAAGCAAAGAATCGGCGCTTACGGAAGCAGGGAATTCCGCGCTTAACGTCAAGCATATTTCACAGGGTTAGCAGGGAATTTTTGCTTGTGCGCTTGCGTAGTCCACGTTACTATGCATTCTACGCTTACACAGCTAGCGCAGAAATTCGGCGCTTGCTCGGTAAGCGGAGAATGGTGATCGCAAGAGCAGAATTCGGCCGTGAGCAGAGCCATGAAATGGGGCCCTGGTCTGTTTACCAGATTCATTCAATGTTGAGGGGAAAATAATAATCTGTTATTTATTACATTTACTTTCTTCTTTTTCAGAAGGAATATGTGCAAGGCGGTTTCTGCTCTTTCCAATTTGAAGTGGTTTCAGTTATTTTTCAGGTATGATTTTTGATTAATTTTTGTAATTCACAGTATTTTTGTCTGCATGAGTGTGTGTGTATGGACCAAATTTACATCATACGAAAAGGAAAACAAACTTTTGATTTACATTTTTATTAATTTGGCCGTTAACACAAGAAAACATATACAGACAGTCAAAATAAGATACTGTAATTGTAATTGAAAGGAAATAAGCTGTTGAAAGCGCCCCATGCGGTAAACAAACCAAAAATTAATTGAATTTCAATTCAGTTTTCTTTCAGTGAGAATTGGATAATGCCTACTCTTTATTCCCCTTAATTCATTGTTATCAGGCTGTTGATTCAAACGCTATTTCATGTCCAATTATTCCACACAGTAAAAAGCATGCTGTCATTTCATATGAAATTTTCCCAGACGATTTATGCACAGGTTTTTCCCTATCCATTTCTCCACTTTTTATACCTCTGGCTGTTTTAACAACTGTTGTTTCATGTATGTGTACATAATATGTTTTAATTTGTTTCCAGGCTGTTAATTCAAACTGCTATTTCATGTACAATTTTTCCACACAGCATCCTGCCAATTCATATCAAATTTTTGACTTCTTGACTTTTTTATACCACTGCTGTTTCATGTATGTGTACATAATGTGTGTTTTTCTCCAGGGTGCAATGCAGCTTTATACACACACAGCTCAAGGGGGCGGGGCATCGGATGGTCGAGTCGATGGTGTGGTCACTGCAATAGAAGATTTAATTCAAGAGTGCCCGCTATTTACTGTTTCTATTCTCGTAAGTAAAATTTGTATCGTTGTTCGCTGGATATCGATCTTTGTATTTTTAGAGTATTGCATTCAGATAACTGCAGTCAGTTGTATTGATGAAATAGAATGCAAATAACAATGTAAGTGTGCACCCCACTAAATAATCTCCCATTGCATTTAGATAATTGCAGTCAGTTGTATCATAGAGAAAGGACTGGTCCTTTCTCTATGGTTGTATTGATGAAACAGGTTGAAAAAGACCATGTAAGTGTGCACCCCACTAAATAATCTCCCATTGCATTCAGATAACTGCAGTCAGTTGTATTGATGAAATAGAATGCAAATAACAATGTAAGTGTGCACCCCACTAAATAATCTCCCATTGCATTCAGATAACTGCAGTCAGTTGTATTGATGAAATAGGTTGCAATAGACCATGTAAGGGTGCACCCAACTAAATAAACCTCCATAGCATACAGTGCAAAAGTCTCACAGGTTTTTACAGTAAAAAGAAAAATATACATGGACTTCCCAACTTCCAACCTCTGCTCAATTCGACATGGGTTCCAGAGGCCCATCGAGTTGTTCTCCGCCCGTATAAAAATACCCCTAAACTTGTGTAAATTTCCCATAGAAACCCATTGTGCTCGTGACTCTTTGTAAGTGCCAATGGAAGGCTGGAAATGCTAGCCAAAAATTACTACTTAAAAAATAGTTTTGCGTCATATAGAAGGAAAAAAATCATGGAAAAGCAAATATTTGATATAATTTGGGGGCATTTATGAACCCTTTTTTTTTACAGAGTCATTGGGATGTACTGAGTCATCAAACAAACCCATTTGATATTCTGAACCAGATGCACGACTGCATTGGTGATGTATGCAGTGATGAGACACAGACGAGCTGTTCCCAAGCTGATGGGGTTCAAGGTATCGAAAGGTCTCCATTACGGATTAAAGAAAAAGGCTGAAATAATACATCCTTTTGTCTTTACCAACTCACACCTTGTTATCTCCATGTAATTTCTTTTCCAAACAGTAGACCCTAGTCTTATAATAGACTGTGCAAGTCTTGCGCGCATTCGAACTTCCGGGACCATAGTGGTCCCAACCATATGGAGTTTTACGTGGGCGAGATTTTGTTTCGTCAATTATTTTAGTTTAACTTAGGTTATGACCTAGAAAATTATACATGTTGGGAATTTAATACTAAGTGATAACAAAATATGAAAGTAAAACCAATTCAACAATATAACGAAGAAAACCCGAGAATTAAACTTGACCTCAGCTTCCGGTTATTGCAAAAAATTAAGAAGTTTGTGCTCGCCTCCGATCATAAAACTTATGTAAACGCTTGTTTTGGATGTGCGATTATAATCGCCAGATGCAGTAATTGCAAAACGAACCCTTTTCATTGTAGTCTATGGTTGTTGAGGCATCAGCATCCTCTTTAAACTGCCAAACGGGTCAATTTTAAGCCCGTTTGACCACCACGAATCCGCGTAAGGGGTTTCTGAAAAGTTAATATCAAATAAGCATCCTTGTCCCAGAGTTTTAATTTGTTTTCAATATTAATCACCACACTATTGTGAAATTTTTTCAAAAGCTAAAACTTTTCATAAAATTGTAATGATTTATTTTTGTTGTTCAGATTTTGTCATGAGAAATAATTTGAAACAAAAGATTTGATTTCAGAAATAAAAATGATTTTCGTTTGACGTGTTTTCTCGTTCGGATACGCGCGAGACTTGCACAGTCTATTGAATCAAGAACAAACCAGTAGTGCTGTTGACTGCCCCAGGCAGATTAACTGCTCATCCATTACATTTAATGACACTGTAAACACACTCACTCGCTGAAAAGGATGTATATTTGGTGGCCAAACTCAGAAACTCTTTTATGGAGCTTTCCCAGAATGCAGTATAACAATCCAGCATCAGAAGTTGAGGACACTGTTGATGCCAATTAAAAAAACACGCAAAATAAAATATTGTTGATTTTAAACAACCTGCCAGCACGAGCAAGTTATTTATTTATTACGTTACAAATTTTAAAAGAGTTTAGAAATCAACTTAGATAGTTCTACTGCAATAAATATTGATTTTTACCTACAATCTCAATAAGAGCAGACAACATTTTTTAACATTTGTGTCGGCTCTGTCCTTATGATTGATTTGATTGTTTTGTTTGAAAACAGCTTTAAATATAAATCTGTTTGAAAATGGTCTTTAATAAACCATGATACACTACCCCAGATTTCCCTTAGCTTCAAAACCCACTTGGAACTCCTTTCTTTATATGCATTATGTCCGAAACTTTTAGTGGAATCACGAAAAGATCGTAAAACAAGTATTCTCCGCTCCAATTATTTTCAAGGTAAAACTGCAACACTTGCGGGGATAAATTCAGCTTCTTTAATTAAAGAGCAAAGAGACCAGATTATGACATTCGGGCCACATTTTACGTTCGCAAAGGCTAACCTTGGTTAAACACTTTTGACCATGTCTGCACTGCACCTTTAAATATGGATAAACTGCCAAAAGTTATTGATGCATAGATTTTATAACGGGTGCGTTCGATTAGCTTCCCCAGGTCAACCCAGGTCTGACATAGCTTTGACGTCATTGTTGTGGCTCACCCGGGTGAGACCCACAAGTAACCTGCTTGTGGAGCGGGTTACTTGGGGCTGACTGACACTGGTTCATGACGTAAGGACAAGACAATTTTCACAATGGCCACCATTTTGTTTGTAATTCAGCAGGACATTCCTGTTTGTAATTTCAGGATGTTTAAAACACATTTTCACCATTAAAACGGCAACTTTGTGAGCAATAATTATTTTTTATTTTTTTTGAAGACGGGAACTTTTGTATAGCCCTGTTGCAATTTTACCTTGAAAATAATTGGAGTGGAGAATACTCGTTTTACGATCTTTTCGTGAATCCGCTAAAGGTTTCGGGCGTAATGCATATAAAGAAAGTAGTTCCGGTCGGCTGTCCCAAGATGCTTCGGTGTGAATGCTGGGGGAAGTCGGCGTTTGATTAGCTCACGTCAGGGGAGGCAAATTGAACGCACCCACTAAGTGATCAGATTGGAACTTATCAAGTAATAAAGTTATTGATTTGTCTTTTTATTGTCATTTTCAGCTGCGTCTGAAAATTTGATTTTGTTCATCAGTTCAATGAAGCTGCTTCAGCGTAGGAGACGCAATGCGGATCACCTGATCATTTTGCAGGAAAATCTCATCTGTAATCTGAAAAGACTCTTCCTGGAGGTAACCCAAGGGCCCAATTTCATGGCTCTGCTTAACGCTGAGTTCTGCGCTTTTACGATCACCTTTTCTGCTTACAGGGCAAGTGCAGAATTTCTGCGCTAGCTGTGTAAGCGTAGAATGCCTAGTAACCTGGACTACGCACATGCACAAGCAAAATTCCCTGCTAACCTGTGAAATATGCTTGACGTAAGGGTGGAATTCCCTGCTTTTGTAAGCGCTAAAGTTTTGCTTACGGTAAGCAGAGCCATGAACATGGGCCCTCAGGTCCTTGCTCTCTGGTACAACTCAAGATCTGAAACATGTCAAACCACAAGAGTTTGTGGTTAAATTTATTGTTTATTGCTGAGTGTCTTGGCTAAGCGGTATAGTGCTCCGCACTCAAGTTCTGGGGCCATTTTCATAGCGCTGCTTAACGGTAAGCAAATTTTTGTGCTAACTATAGCAGACAAATTTGCTTAAGCATAAGTGTGTTTCACAGGTAAGCAAGAAATTAGGCTGCCAGCTTACGGGCTCACCGTGGATTTGCACTGATACTGCATTTATTTTCATACAGTAGCACTGGGGGGTTAGCATACCTTTTCCTGTGCTTACGGTTAGCAGTGGTATGAAATGGAAGCTCAAACAGTAAGCACAAAATTGGCTTTAAGCAGCACTGTGAAATTGGCCCCAGGTGTTTTCAGAATCTGCTGGCAATTGTGTCCTTGAGCATTGTTGTTATTTATTACAAATAATTAAAAATCAAGAAATGAACCGCAAGGAAAACTGACTTGGAACATTTTATAATAAATTTGTAGAGGGCGCTTTGTATTGCGAAATGCCCGTAATTGAAACAGCTGTTACAATAATATAATTTTCCCCTTAGTTAGATAAATCAATCTTTTATAGATTGTGTAGTCGTGTCGTGGCTTAGCGGATGAGAGCACCGTACTCAAGCTCTGGTGTTTCTGTTCAGCAGAGTGTGGGTTCAAGTTGCAGTCGTGACACTTGTGTCCTTAAGCAAGACACTTAACCATTATTGCTTCGTCCTTCGGATGGGATGTGAAGCCATTGGTCCCGTTTGTTGTGTATAGCACGTATAAGAACCTATTGCACTTATCGTAAAGAGAAGGGGTTCGCTCTGATGTTCCTGGTTTGATTGGCTGCATTTTGCGCCACAGCACCTTGTAAACCATTACATGGCGCTATGTAAAGGAATTGGTCTCATACTTAAAAAAACGTAGCTCCACGTACCTTGCAGGAAAATACTGACTGTTGAAGCACCTTGAGCGTCACTGAGTGACAGATATGAGCGCTAAATAAGAAGCCACTATTATTTCGTCACCGGTATGTTTTTTTCTACTAGGAGGAGATTCAGCAGTGTCTGTTTGAGTATCACGTTGCGGAGGCAGCTTGGCTGTTATTATTGAATGCTAACGATTCGACAGAGATTGAAAATTGTCTGAAAGTAGCGTCCTCACTGCTCAGTAAATCCCCCGGTTGTCTCAAGGCATGCACAGGTATGTTGGACCTTTTTCAATGTTCTCGTGGAGAAAGTGTTTCCCCTGGTTTGTGAAAGGGACAAGGTGGTATTGATTGAAGCAAATTTTATGCAGTCTCCAAACTGACAAGAATGCAGCACCAGGGAACGCTTTCGTCCAGCAATTTCGCAATGCGAAATATTTAGACTGACTTCGTTTTGTGCACACTGAATGCTACTTATTGAGTAGCAACTGATGCATTTTGTGTAGCATTTTGCTCTGCTACACAAGGGAAATCATTCACTGAGCACTCACACAAATGCCATCCAAATAGACTGTGCAAGTCTCGCGCGTATCCGAACGAGAAAACACGTCAAACGAAGAACATTTTTATTTCTGAAATTAAATCTTTGTTTTAAATGATATCTCATGACAAAATCTGAACAACAAAAATTACTCATTACAATTTTATGAAAAGGTTTAGCTTTTGAAAAAAAAAATCACAATAGTGTGTATATTATTATTGAAAACAAATTAAAACTCTGGGACAAGGATGCCTATTTGATGTTAACTTTTTAGAAACCCCTTACGCGGATTCGTGAAGGTCAAACGGGTCTTAAATGGACCCGTATCGCAGTTTAAAGAGGATGCTGACGCCTCAACAACCATCGACTGCAATGAAAAGGGTTTGCTTTGCAATTACAGCATCTGGCGATTATAATTGCGCATCAAAAACAAGCGTTTACGTAAGTTTTATGATCGGAGGCGAGCACAAAATTCTTAATTTTTTGCAATAACCGGAAGCTGAGGTCAAGTTTAATTCTTGGGTTTTCTTCGTTATATTGTTGAATTGGTTTTACTTTCATATTTTGTTATCACTTAGTATTACATTCCAACAACATGTATACTTTTCTAGGTCATAACCTACGTTAAACTAAAATAATTGACGAAACAAAATCTCGCCCACGTAAAACTCCATATGGTTGGGACCACTATGGTCCCGGAAGTTCGAATGCGCGCGAGACTTGCACAGCCTATTGGGAGTTCTTGACAAATAGAGGTCAAGAAAATAAGATCCCAATTGACACCAAATGAAATTGTTTTTATTAGAATTTCTTTTATGGAAAATCTTCACAGTTGATTGAAGTTATTGTCACATAATGAGTGAGGGTGGTTTCTGAGAGTAGCAGCTAATGTTTGAATGGGAAGGGGAACCACTGTTGTGTGACCCTCAGCATTGCTACCATGGGCAGCGCGTCGTATTGGTACATCTCGTCACTAACCCCTGGTAGGGATGATTGGCTGATTGGCTAATTGGGATGATTGGCTAAGGAAATCCACTGCTTTGCATGCAAGCTTATTAAAAACTTGTGAGCACTTGTATGGCGTTAAATGCGCATGTCTGAAGATTTAAGTACTTTATTATTATTATTATTATTATTTATTTCTTATTTCAACTGGGTGGCCCATTCAGTGGCAACCACTGGTCTCCCATGGGTCCCAGCTTGTACCTAGATACATCACAAATTAAACAGCAAAATAGAACACAAACTATTACAATGTTATACAAAAAATTTTAAAAAAAGAAGAAAGGCATAGGAAAAATGTAGACACCAAATCTAGGAACGCGATTCCATTTCAAACGAAGCATGTTTTTACATGGATTACTGTAAACTGCATACAGTTATATATGTCACAAGATAATTAAAAAAATGAGATGGGGGGACCAGTTGCTACTTGACTTTATGCCTCTTTTGCAGGCTACCATACTTGAGCGTGTGCATAGAGTGAATAGACCTTATGCATTGACGTCACCAAGCCGCCATTCTTAGAGGTAAACTGATGATGAAACAATGGAAACGCGCTGATTTGTACGCGCGGCGCACAAGACTGGCCAATGAGCATCTTCCTTTTGACCTCTAGGTGAGGGCGCCCTACTCAAATGACGTCATATGCATAAGGTCTATTGGTCACAGGCCTATTTATTCACCCAATTCCAGGGGTTATGAGCGAGCAGCGTGTGATGGGAAAACAAATGGTGTGGGAACGAGGTTGGTGATGCCCCACACCGAAATCACTTTTCAGATATAGTGAAATGGCATTAAAAGTAAAAACAACTGAAACATCAAGCATGGTACTTGTGAGTTTAGCTTCTTTTGCCTTTGAGAAAGACTCTGCTAGGGTTGAAATGTGAGGCCATTAACAATGTTTAGCATTTGTACCGTCCTTCGTCTCGATAAAATCATCAAGAACCAGGCTTCACCTAAAGCTACGTACCACACTTAAGCGGCCCTTTTCACACTAGTCTACTCCTGAGGGGCAAACCCGTGGAATAACGGCCGGCCCTTTCACACTTGGATCGCTTTACCCCTGATCTACCCTGGCAAATGGGCATACCCAGGGCCCAGGGGAATAGCAAAGGGAATAGTAGGGGAATAGTAGTGGTAAGCGGTAAATCCCTGAGGTATTCTTGAAACGTGCAACCGGAACCCGGGAATAGGGACCGGAATAGGGACCTAGGCAGCGACAGTATGAAAGTGCACCGTGGTAACCGTTGGGTAAAAACAGACCTTGGACCTCCCTAGGGCTGATGGGAATAAAAGATACAGTTCGAAAAGGGCTTAAGATTCTCTTTTTAGTTACTATGGCCCGCTCTAACACAAACACTTGTTTCACACCCCATCAGGTGATTCTGTGATGGAAAGAGAAGTCCTACCCAGCTTAGTCACCAAGCTTTATCCAGTGGTCTGTTTCAGGTAATAACTAATTAATGTGATGTTTGAAGGTTTCTTTGCATGATGTGGATAAATAAGTAGTAACTATAACTATCAGTCTCCTGACGATGACTAGAGCAAGGTAGTCGAAGCGTTGAGACCAATTAAGAACTCACTCCGCGGCAGTGAAGTTAATAAAGAGAAGTCCCCTCGATCCACAAAGCGAAAGCAGTAGTCCCGGCCGATTTCCTACCTTCCGCCCAGATAGTAGTTAATAAGCAGGACAGTTCTTTTCAGAACTGAGAAGTCTCCCGAAGTCTCCAGAGTTCCGAATAATCTACTTCGCGGCAGTAGAATAAATAGCAAGACAAGTTCTCAAAGAACAAAATCTACCTAGCAAGTAGATATACACATGGTGTTACCGCAAACCAAATATACATTAACTATAGCTAGTAAACTTGCGGGTACAACCATGTGTCAAATCTCTTTTGGGAGGAGTGTTGGCTCTGAATCGAGGTGTGGTCTCGACGTTTCGAACAGTATACTCTGCTCGTCTTCAGGTCTGGTATTTGTCATGAATTTCTCGATTTTGAAAGATACCCCCCCCCCTCTCTCTCTCTCTCTGACATTTTCTCAGAGTAAGTGGAGATGACTTAGCAGGAGGAAAAATTGGTTGGTTTAAGAATTATTATTTGTGTGGAAAAACAAAATCTGGATTTTGTCGGTCAACTCACCTTCAGTTTTTATTGAAATTAAAAGGTTTTACTTATTCTAGTTTACTTGAAACATTGCTATAAGGGTTCCAATGTAGTGTTGATGGGGTTTTTATGACATTCCTTATCTTATCCTATACATCAGTCAGGGGTGAATTCCTCTGATGCGAGAAGTCGATAAACTACAGCAATTTTATTAGATTCACATTGTGGTTACTCATTTTTATTTCCTTTATTAATAGAATTCTTTTGGAAGGGGGAAGTCAGTGTGTGTTACGGCAAGCATGTGCAGACCCGCAGCTACTGACCGCCTTATTACACATATACGCATCATTGATGACGCTTCACTGCGATCAGCCAATATCAAGGTCAGGTGATCAACAGGTATGTGCGTAGTTAACATTACTTAACCGGAGCGTTGCTCTCGCGTAATGAAATGGCATGCATTTTAAGCCCTAAAAGTACTCTGGGCTTTTTTGAAAATTGCCAAAGAAAAATTATAGAATTAATTACTGCAATCAAGGCATACACAAGCTCAAAGCCGACTTCCCAAACTTTATTTGGTCCCAACTTGAATCTTCTAAAAGGTCATTTTAAGGTCAACTGTGTTTTGCAACCAATAAAAATGCTTCATAAATAGGGCCAATTTAATCAGTCCAAAGATTGGGCTGATTTACTTGGTATAGGACTCTGCTATGGTTAATAAACAAATAAGGTGCAGTGCAGTACCCACAAAAATAGTGTTCAGAAGAGTGACTATCTCAATAGACCGTGCTATTCTTGAACGTATTCAAACATTTTTGAAACCATTTAAGTCTCATTCGTACATTGCTTTAATGCGTGAAGGAAACAAACTCGCGCACTATAACGGGTCTCATTGTTCGAATACGCGCCACATCACAGGAAAACTCTATTAAAGAAAGAGGCTCATTTGAAACATCCTTTATGTCTGACAGCTCACACCTGTTATCTCCATGTTGTTCCTTTTCCAAACAGTGCAGTCAATCTGCCCCAGGCAGATTAACTGCTCATCCATTTAGTTTAATGACCCAAGTAATTCAATATAAACACACCGAATGGGTGAAAAGGATGTGTACTTTCCATAAGTTTAAAGTGGCCAAACTCGGAAATTCTTTAATGGAGCTTTCCCATAATGCCAGACTTGCACAGTCTACAGGTCTTAAAATTCTTCAATTTCATGTGCAGAAAAAGTTGAAATTAAGAAAGTATTAAGGTTTGAAAAGTTTCTACAGCTTTATTGTTTGGACAACTTTTTGAACTGGTACGTTCAGACTTACTGAAAGACCTGCACTTCTATTCCAGATTACTAAAGTTCTTTAATTGTAGATGTTTATCTAATTTATTCTATTGTCATGATGAATATTGGTTGTTTTCTTTTCTTCATTTAGATCGTCAGCTTTGAGTTTCTTCAATCGAGTCTAGCGCTAGTTCAAGGAGTGATAGAGAAGAGTTCTCGGCAGAACCTAGCAAAAGTAGATGTAAAAGCCTTAGCCGATATCGTTCCAGAACTTTATAACATGATTCTACAAAGATGCTGGGCCTCATACTGATCAGCTCAAGCTTTCACCAATGAACCCTGAACTATTGTTATAGGCTTGAACAAAACTACTCCGCGATATATTTCCACTTTACTGTCACATTACACTCCACCACGATTTCTCGGTCCACACTTGACATTACTCGCTTGAATGTTCCCCGAGCAAACAAAGTTCTAGGTCAAAAAGCTTTCAGTGTAGCTGGGCCAATGATTTGGAACAATCTTCCTACTGTCATGAGGGAATCTGTTTGAAGTCAATGTAGGCAGGGTATCTACAAGTTCTAAAGACTCACCTTTTTCCATGTTAATTGCTTTTATGTGCTCTATGATCTTGATGGAATAGCGCCTTATAAATTTTAATTGTTATGTTATGTTATGTTATATCTTTCTAGTAACGAAACCAATTGAAGGATCATCAAACACGGCCAAGTTCGCGCAAAGACTATCGTTGACCATGGTTCGACTAAGTTAGCCCGACCTCTGTCTAGTCAACGATAGTTAGACTACGCTAGTCCACTTTTTGGAACCAGCCTACGGGGCATGGTTGCATCGCTGGTTATCAATAGCCGTTATCATAGCACAGTGCAGAGTGGACCAGTTTTAAGAAAATGATAACGTACGGTAGCGTTGACATGACATGACTAGAGTCGTTCGCACTACAACGTCTGTGCGCATGCTCTACGTACGTCACTTAACAACCACTAGTTAACCGTCGGTCCTTGCGCGAACTTGGCCTAGGACTAGCCGATTCCGAGCAAGAACTTACAAACATAACAATACTACTAGTAATATTAATACACAGTCCTTATATAGTGCTTTAACACACCCGAGGATGTCTCAAAGCGCTCAGTATTTTTTCTGCAAGGTAAATGCAGAGCTGTGTTTGAAATATAAGACCCATTTATTAACATAGCACTATGAAACAGTGGAGCTCAGTAAAGTTGATGGAATAAAGACTTCTGTTGAGAAACAGGTTTGCCAGGTGAAATTTTGTGACTACCTTATCTCAGAGGTAAAATACATTTGCAATCAATTTTTGGTCACTTATGTTTAAAGGGTCTGTATACGTTTGGTAATCACTCTTAAAATGAATGGCAATAAAAACCTATTGGTTAGAAGTACAGCAGCTTTCAACTGTATGAGAAACATTTCACTTCGAAGTTTTGTGGTTATGTAAAGTCATTTGTGGTTAAGTCATTATGGAATGACTTACCTCTTAATATTCGCCAAGCTGGCTCTCTTCAGATTTTCAAGGGACTTTTAAAAACTCATTTGTTTGAATCTTTATTTGTGTAACTTGCTTTTTAAAATTATATTCTTTTCTATGTTTTTGTTTTTGTGTTGCGCATAGAGGCTTCTGCATTATGCGCTATATAAATTTCTCGTATTATTATGTAAAAATATATCAGTTTTTATGCCCCCAAATTTGAAATGTTTCTGTCAGAAACGCTTCTCAGATTGTGTATTCCTATTTAGGATTATTCTTCCTACATGGACATATTCGCTTTGGCGATTCGGCGATATCTCAAAAACGCGACCACCTTTAGAAATGAAATTTTCACAGGTTAGTTTTATTGTATATATCTACATTTATATAGGATTAAAACAATCGAATGCTTCCAAAAACCAAAGGTATACTTTGCCTTGAAAGACCAATATTTTAATGCAAATGTTGTAATACCATTAAGTGGTATTTTTGAAATACTCAACATGGAGGTGACAATTGCTGTTGAGTTGTGTTTTCCTTCTTTTTGCACTGCCCTGTAGTATTCAAAGTTGATAAAACCTACAGCTTTTCACTTTATTATCACGCCTACATAAAAGGGCTAGATAGCTCAGTTGGTAGAGCGCCGGCACATTAATCTGGAGGTCGTTGGTTATTAGCCCCGCTCTAGTCAATTTGTCATTTTTCAACCCCAAATTATTATCAGACCAGACGGATCAATATTGCAAGTCTTTGTAGTTAATAATAATAATAATAACAAAAACTTATATAGCGCCAAAGTCCGCCTAAAAGATGCTCAAGACGCTCAAGACGCTCATGGCCAAAAACACTTTATCTAAGTAATATAACCAACAAATCTAAGAAATTCTAAAACAACAATACAATTGTTAAAAAAACAAAAACAAAACTAAAAAGTCTAAAAAAAACATCCCCAAAACCTGGACCAGCCAGTAGCAGAAGCAATCAATTGAGTAAACTTAAACTTAAACCACACAGTAACCAAAACCTGGAAGGCAGTACAATCATTTAAAAAAACAAGTAGGTCTTCAAAAGGGTCTTGAAGGAAGCAATGGATGTGGACGAGGAAATTTCAGTTGGCAGGCAGTTCCAAAGTGAAGTGGCAGAATGGTGTATTGAACGGCCTCCCCATGAACGATGACGCTCGTTGATGGGTTAATGAGACTCACTATTCTTAATTCATTTCCAGTTTCGAGGAACATGACATGGGAGACAAGCCCTGGCTGACTTTTTATTCTAAGACTATACGCAACTGATGCAGTTGTTGCTATGAAAGTGCATGCATTTTTTTAAATTTAATTAGTTAGTCTTTAAGTGCCCACCACTACCTTCTTTGTCTACTGTCTTAATCACATGAGATGTGAATGTATTGAAATTGTTCCTTTGCTCTATGATTAAACTGATACTGCACAAATTAAACAGAATAAAATGTGTTGAGCGTGTGATTTATTTATTGACTCCCATGCCAAACCCATGACCAAAGATTATAGAGCGCTGAAGGCGCAATATGGGGAACTGCAGCTGATTTCACGAAACTTTATCAGTGTCATAACAATACACTTGCTTGCTGAAATGGCGCCCATCCATATTTCACTTTCCAACAATAGAAAGAGCTCCAGCAGCCAATTTCACAAAACTTTACGCAACTGCGTAAGTTCACATTGTGCAAGATTGATTGTATTAGTGGTGCACAACTTACACCATAAATGTTGCGCAAGTGGACTTGCACAATGGCGTAAAGTTTCGTGAAATTGGCTGCTGGAGCTCTTATATATATATATATATATATATATTGAGGCATCAAATGAGTTCCTTGTTAAAATGGCGTCCAGTGAACATTTCACATTTCAGCCCATTAGTTCCCCCTTGCACCTTGTGCGCTCTATCATTGCCCATGACTCCTCCTCTTGCACCACAGAGAACAAGGTAATTATAAAAAGATGTTTAATATTTTGGGGTTTGCCCATACACGAATATTAGATCAAGTAAAAGAGAATGTTGAAATGAAAAAGACGGGGACAGACAAAGCCAAAAGGTGCATCATGGTGCTCTTTGTTTTTTTGTTTTGTGTGTAGTTTGCAGAACAATTAAAGTTCAGAGTTACATATTACCCAAATAGAATGTAATTTTCCATCAATTATTTATTTATATTATTCTTACTTCCTTGTGCTTTTCATATTGGTTAATATTCATTTAACATGTGACTTGTAAAGTACTGGCAATAGAAATAGCACCCCCCCTCGTACATTAGACCCACCCACCTCTTTGACGTGTCTCTGGCGACACAAACTCCTAACCCCTTATAAACCTGTACCACAAGTACATATTGGCGACATAGTTTCCTACAGTAGCGAATCAACATGGCGAGCTCCGAGTGGGAAGAGGTTAAGCGACTGGCAGCAGATTTTCAGAGAGCACAGCTGACAAGTGCCGTTCAGAAGTAAGAAAACTATAGAACTTGATTGTTTAGAAGTGACTCTTTGTGGGTAAAAAATATGGGAGGTGGTAGACATCGGGCTTTTATTCTACTCTTGTTGAAATATGGGATAACTACCTCCTCCATATTTACGATTTGCATCAATGTAAACACTAAAGTAAACAGCATAGAGTCTATGCTGTTTACTATAGCTGTTTACTGTTTACTGTGGCCCACAGTGTGGGTCTATGATAGACTACCGTCCCGACGATGGCCATTCCATGATGATGGCTAGGTTTTAGGTATGGTCCAGTCCATTACACTTACAATTTATGAAATAAATGTTTATAAATCTAAATCTTATAAATCTAATTTAATAGGAAATGATAGGCTACGCCTTTAAATACCCCATATTCTTCCAATGGCTACCGCCATGGTCAGAAACCCGGCGTGTCGAACTATTCAACGAACTATTCAACGATAGCCTAGCAACCGATGTACTAGTGCATGGATACCCTGGTACCCTGACTACATTGACTTCAAATATTGAAGTAACGGCAATTTTCTTCTCTCCAATCCCGAAGCGTGGCGTACCGACCATTCACCACGTCCGCAACCACACAGGAACACGGAACCATTCGTGATGCACGTTGTACACGTACGTGTACAACCTACACAGCATGTAATGTACAACCTGTACAGTGTACAATACACTATTATGCACATACCCGACGAGCCGGCCTCCTGTGCAGGGGCATTTCTGCAAGGCAGGCTTTCGTTGGTAGCAGCATCGGTGTGCACTTAGCGCCAATCAACGGATAGAATCAAAGGAAGGGGTGTTATAAAACAAATATTGACTGCTTTGTCTCGTGGCATAGTAAAACTAGTCACTCTCGGTGATCCCCGGAGCAGCCTATCTTCCCGAGGTGAAGCCTCGGGAAGATAGGCCGAAGCCTCGGGAAGATAGGCTGCTCCGTGGATCACCTCGAGTGACTAGTTTTATGCCACTCGAAGCAGTCAATATTTGTATTATATTGTAGTTTTCGCTCCAATCACATACTTCGGGAGTTTGTTCCATTGATTGATGACTCTTCTTCTTCTTCCAGGTATAGTGCAGGCTTCATGGTATGAAGATATCGCACTGTACATGTAGGACTCTCAGTTATAAGACTCTCTGCGAAGATTGTGAATAACTTTGCAGAGTAGCTTATTCACGAAAAATATTAATTTAAATAGGCTTTAGGCTATGAACGTAGTGGTTGTTGAGAAAAATGTTTGAAAGTAATTGCCTCATCATGCCAGCCAAACAAAACAAAAGCAAAACAAATAAAAATAAAGTAAAATAAAATAACAGAATGTATGTTGTCATCCACACAATTCACATTATTGTCCCTTATTTTAGTGTATTGTAACCCTTGATCCTCCTGAAGGTTGTCTGTTCATGTGCAACCCTAAATTTAATCACAACTCCACTAATTTCCGAATAGAATATAAAATTGGACAGAATGTGTGGCTGCATCAGAATCAAGTGGCTTTGACGTGGAGATGCTTGAACTCGCTAAACTCTCAACATTTGAACAACTCCGCCGTTCAACTAAGTATAAATTTGGTTCTTTATCATTTAACAGATTATCGGAGCGAAACTGCATTGAGATTGTGAATAAGCTGATTACGTTGAAGTTGATTGATGTGATTTTTACCTTGGATGGCAAGGAGTACCTCACACCTGCACAGATTACCAAAGAAATACAAGACGAACTCATCTTCCATGGAGGTGAGACAGTTTGAATTTGATTTTGTGGTTGACCAAAGAATCCAATTTGAGTGTTCAATTGTGACCAATCAAGTCATTGGCCAAGTTCGTGCAAGGACTATCGTTGACCATAGTTCGACTAAAGCCCAAACTCTGTCTAGTCATGCTAGTCGATGATAGTTGGACTATGCTAGTCGACTATTTGGAACCAGCCTACGGGGCTGGGTTTCATCGCTGGTTATCAATAGTCATTTTCATAGCACAGTGCAGAGTGGACCAGTTACAAGAAAATGATAACGTACGTTGAGTCGCCGGTCACATTGAAATGACATGACTAGCCATTTGCACTATTATAAAACTTCTGTGTGCATGCCCTGGGTATATGTCACTAAACAACCACTAGTTAACCATTGGTCCTTGCCTGAACTTGACCATTGTACCAGACATTATTCGCATGAATATTATTACCCTGTTCATTGGGCCTGCTTAATTTCATTCCCTTAGAAACTTTCTCACCTACCTAGGGAGTATACAGACTGTGATGCCAAGTATGTAGTACACCAAACTAATTCAATCACAAGAACCATCTTTGCCCTCACAGATACTCATTTACCCCTGGGTGAAGAAAAGCACTTATTGTTGGGAGTAATTAGCAACAATTTGCCTTTGGGGAAAAAGCAGAGAAATGGTGATTAAATAGCCTGAAAAATATATGAAACCATACACCAATGTAGGTCAGCCCTTGTGCTCAAACATTATTGTCCTACTTTTGTCCATGCACCAAATATCATGGTTGAATTAGGGTTAATAGACTTGAACATTTGTAAATTTGCATAAGACCTGTTTGGGGTTTGTTTATTTGTTTTTTTGTTACCCCACCTTTTGACATCTTTCTCAAATCTGATTTCTTTACACAGGAAGGCTCAATCTGGTGGATTTACAGCAGGTATGGTTTGTTTGTCACATATTTGTATTGTTTGTTTCTCAACAACCTTTATTTGTCCTTCTTTCAATCGTCATTGAAATGGATTAAACGATTTCATGTGGTGAACACAGTACACAGTCAACCCTTTTACTGTCTGACTTTTAATCTCATCCACCATGGTTCTGAACGATAGATGCTTTAATTCCAGCCTGCCGTATAACACTATTTGATGAATACATCTATACAGTACACAGTCAACCCTCTTTACTGTCTGACCATTTAATATCACCCCCGGTTGTTCTGAGTGATAGATAAACTATGCCAGCCTGCAATATGATATCATGTATTGAATAGAGTGCAAACATGCGCACAATTGTGTGCCATCATACACAACTTGTGCAGTTGAATGTATACAAATATTGACTTCTTTGAGGGGTATGGTTTAAACTATGACTCCCGAGGTGATCCGAGGTGATCCTCAGTGCGCTTTAGTTTCCTGAGGCGAAGCCAAGAGGAAATAAAACGGGCATCACCGAGTTTGCTGTGTGTATAGAGTGTCGCTTTCTAGTAAAAATAAGGCATATCATGTGCCACACTCTAAACCAATCAAAAGGCAGAATAATAATAATAATAATAATATTTAAAATTTATATTGCGCCCCTTACATACAAAATGATCAAAGGCGCAGAACACATGTTAAAAAGCACATAATGGAAGAAAAGGACAAAGAAAAAAGACTGGTCACCAGGCCAGCGCCCAAACAAAAGTATGGGGATACGTCTGTCCCGCCAACAGAGAACTAATAGTACTTATTACATAGGCCTATCCCTGCTGGCATCGGTAATGTTTTGACCTTTTCAGGAGACAGACGCCTTTAACCCTATTTATGCTAAAAATCTAAACTAACTGACAAGGTGACCATAGAAGAAAGACACACTAAAAAGCGGCTTTAAAAATCCTCGTATAGGGTTTTATCATTTCAAGTTGTTGGTCAACTCACTGTCAGATGTTTATCGTTTTAGCAAAATGTTCATGAGTCCGATAGTGGTTCACCTCTTTCTGTTTTGTGTGCAGATACTCTGCGTTGACTTCAACCACATTGAGGCGAAGGCCAGTGACCTGAGCAAACATGACAAGTCAATTCAACTGGTACTCGGTCAACTCATCACAAGGTATCAATGGGTTAATGATAAAGGGAACCAATTAATATAACACTGTCCTTCATCAAAGACTGTATTTTATACACCACTTTTTACTGGTAAATGCGCACTTTTTACTGGTAAATGCGCACTTTTTACTGGTAAATGCGCACTTTTTACTGGTAAATGCGCACTTTTTACTGGTAAATGCGCACTTTTTACTGGTAAATGCGCACTTTTTACTGGTAAATGCGCACTTTGACATTGCGTTGGAAACTTTTGTAAGGAAATTGAAAGTTTAATTTAATAATTTGGAAAGATTTGAACAATTTATCGACCTGTCCGTTTCTTCTCCGAATCCCCCCAAACCCTTTCATTTCTTTTCATTTATTAACTTTGGTTGTAAAGCCAAGGATTATTTGAGAAGCGAACTTAATCACTACCCCATGGAGGGAAGACAAGGAAGGAAGTTTCAGTTTAGATGTGGGAGGGAAACCCCAGAGATTTCTCTGGGAAAAACCCACGCAATCAGGTAGGGACTGAAAACCCAATCCACATAGTTTCCCTGGCGGGATTCCAACTGGGGTCCTAGAGCTGGGAGGTGCCAACCCAACCACCGAATAAACTTGCCCTCATCATCTCTTCTCTTCCTCCACTCTTCCAGGGACTACATGGACAAACTATCGGAGGACATCAACGACCAGCTTCAGGAGGCAGGTCAGGTGACCATTGCTGAACTCACCAAGTTACATGATCTTCCTGCGTTCTTTCTCACAGAGGTTAGACTAATTACATTTGGAACCATCCCCCCTCCCCCTTGTCAGTGTCTTTGTTTGAACATGGAATGCTGTACAAAGATTGGATGCGTAGGAGTGCATTGTGACAGGGTATAGTTACAAGGTGAGGTCTGGACTATTCCATTTGCTGAGGCGAAGCTGGGTGAAATGGAAAATCCAGATTTCACTGAGTGATTATATTCTGCAGCAATGCATGAATGAAATTCTTTTTATATAACTCACACATAGATCCTTGTCATTTGAAAAAACAAATTCACAATAAACAGGAAATAGACACAGAAAAACATCCACCCCATACTCTGCAAAAATCTAAAACCCCTTCTAAACACCGTGGACGACTCCATATAGACACCAACACTGCCCACGGCGACACAACAAACTTGCTTTGTTTGGACAAACATGCAGGAAATGATACTGCAAAGCATCCGAAGCATCCTATAACTATCAATATAGGACTCCTATAGAGCGTCACAGCATTATACATGGCAAAATAAAGGATGACATGTGACGCTTGTTCCACCAATCAAATGTGTTCACTCACAACCAGACAAATCATTGTACCATATGTTTTCTTCAAATGTTACAAAATTTTCAATGATGTAACTTGATGTTTATGTAGGTTTTCACACTGACATTCACCCTCTGTTATTTTATTATCCGACTCCGATAGATGGTGGAGACTCGTCTAGGCACCATCATACAGGGTCAGATGGAGTCCTATGACCAAGGCGTCATATTCACCAAGGTGTTTGTGGAGCGGCACACTGCCCAGATACGTGGGGTCTTCAGCGCAGTCACAAAGTATTTCATTTATTTCATCTATTAATTCTGGTTGTGAAGCCAAAGACTCTGAGAAAAGCGAAGTTAATCACAATACTAGCCAAGAACCCCGTGGAGAGAAGACAATGAAGGAAGTTTCAGTTTTAGATGGGGGAGGAAAAACCCACAGCATTATTCCAGGAAAAACCCACGCAATCAGGCAGGGACTGAAAACCCAATCCACATAGTGCCCCTGGTGGGATTCGAACCGGGGTCCCAGAGGTGGAAGGCAAGGCAAGATACCACTACACCAACCTAACTGCCTAATTTCTACATTCATTTGTCCCTGACTTGTTCCAAAACAAATAAATGATGTCTGGTGCATAATTAGTGGTTGATACCCTATTTGACTCTTCAGTCCCCCCCCCCCCCCAGCCCCAAAATAATGTGTCTGTTCAATGCCCTTTTTAACAGGGGAAGGGGTGCAACTCTTATTCACCTCATTAACGTTCAAACTTGAATTACTAAAATACGCACACAGAAAAGTATAGCACAAAAATGTTAGATCCAGTAACTGGGGCGCTGTACTTGTTTTTTCAAAACTTTGACATATGCAGTCGTACTAGCGCCACAGGTAAACATTGCATGTTCCGCCACTAACCATCCATGACGGTCCTAATCTCGCTTGTATCGACAGATGCCCTGCCTCAACCGCGTAGTCATCACGTTTGAGGCAGGGCACCCATCTCATTTTTGACAGGTGCCCTGCCTCAACCATGATGACTACGCAGTTGAGGCAGGGCACCCGTCAAATGTACAAAAACAGTTACCCAAACCAAATAGTGCCTTTGTAATGTGTCTACCATTATCTCAAAATGGTGCATTGGGTTCTTCTATTTCTCTTGGTTGCTCTACCCTTAGTTTTTCTATGACTTTTTTTCCCCCCTAAAGGAGCAAGTAAACAGGAGAAAAAAACCTGAACCAAAAACAAGTCAAACTGTTGCCCGCTGCTAAAATTTAGGATTCGAACTGCCTCTAGCTACCGGGCATTCTTGGTGGTCTAGTTGGTCATAGGTTTGTAGGGTGTCATGGCCGAGTGGTTAAGAGCATCGGATTCAAGTTCTGGTGGTTTAGCCATCGGGGTGTGGGTTCGAATCCCGGTCATGACACTTGTGTCCTTGTGGAAGATGCTTTACTATAATTGCTTCTCTTCACCCAGGGGTATAAATGGGTACCTGCAAGGTAGAGGTTGATATTGTGTTTGAAAAAGCCTTCGGAGCGCCACAGCAGCTTGGTCGGGCTGTATACTCCCCAGGGAGCTGAGAAAGTTTAAAGGAATGTTATTGGCCCAATGACCAGGACACTAATGTAAAGCACATTGATACGTTATTGTAAAATGCGCTATATAAGAACTAGTTGTTATTATTATTCAATATTGATATCTGAACAAATGTCAGAATGTCAGGGCATATCTTGGGAAGACCGTGCTTTTCCGTTTAATCGTCACCATACAATAATTATAAAACATGATTGATTTCTAGTGGAAACAACAATTTCTGTTTTTGTTTTTAGAAATGATAAACAGACTAACATTGAAAGTATAGAAATTGTCAGTTCAGGATTTCACTTATACTTGAGTGTCAGTTTAGTTGACTTTAAAATGTATTTATTTAATATTGTAACGATGTTTGTTTTTTAATATTTTAGGCCCACACCAGTTATCAGCATTCTCAACCAGTTCAAGTTTCCAGAGAGACTGTTCTACGGTAAGTTACACAAACAGGAAGTTCAAGTGTCGTGGCTGAGTGGTCAAGCGCACCGGACTGTGATCAGCTGACTGTGGGTTCGAGTCCTGGTCTTGACACTTGTGTCCTTTCATGAGACACTTAACCATTATTGCTTCCCTCTTCAACTGTGACATAAAGCCATGTGTCCCCTGTGTTGTGTAATGCACGTAAAAGAACCCAGTTAAACTTATCGCTAAGAAAAGGGTTTTGCCCTGGTGTTTCTGGTCTTGGCTGCTTAATGCGCTGCAGCACCTACCCCTATAAGATGCTACACAAACGGGTCTCAGAATTCACAAATTTCAAAAAAATGTTTTAACCAATATTCATAAATACCCCAGACAGTTTCGCTATTCCTATTGGTGGAGAGCACGTCACGTGGGGGTGTTTAAACGGCTGATAAAGACATAGCTGGAGCTGTTTAAGACCGGCTGGCTTCACGTGTTAGGCGCGCAAGCTCATTTACGCCAATTTACTTATGCGGAACGCAATAATATATAGCTATTAGTACCCGTGCGTTATCTTTTTGTACACGCGAGTACACACAACCCAACGCGCACAAAACAAACTTTTACAAAAGTTTTTTAAAATGTACAAACTTCGAAAATTCGCTAAACAAACAGATCGTCACAGATTGTCTATAGGCCTACTTGTAATTTTGTTTCACTTTTTAACAAAAGGGCATTTATGAATGGGAATAAAAGAGTAGTGACTCGTTCTTAAACGGCCGTTTAAAACCTTGCAGGGTCGTGGCCGTGCGATAAAGGCCCGAGCCGAAGGCCGTTTAAGAACTCGTCGCCACTCTTTTATTCCCTTAATAATAAGTGCCAATCCTTAAATAATTATCTCAGACAAGTTGAGTTTAATAAACTGTAAGATTCGGTTTCATTTCATTCTCAATTTGCCTTTTCATTCTCCTCAGGGTGTCTTCAAGAGTTGGTGGACAGTGGGCGGCTAAATGGTTCCATCGCTGGAGGGCGACAGGACAAGGCGTTATACATTCCAGATTTATATGCAAAGACACAAAATGCATGGGTGGATTCCTTCCTCGCCCAGAACGGGTACCTAGGTAAGTCCATATCTCAGTTGAAACAGAGTGTGGGTTCGAATCCCGGTCGTGACACTTGTGCCTTTGAGCATGACACTTAAAGGGTGTGTACAACATTGGTAATTGCCAAGGACCTGTATCCACACTTGATGTGACCTAACATATACATGAAATAACTAACCTGTGAAAGTTTAAGCTCAATCGGTGTTCGGAGTCGTGAGAAAACAGTGAAAAACCCCATTATATGTTTTAGCTTATTCAATTGAAAAACACAAGACAGCCGGACTTGTCTGGTTATGAGTTTACTGGCCCGACGCTCAAACTACTGGCCTCGGGCCTGTGGTCCAGTTAAAATTTTTAGCCCTGTTAACTCTCCATTACAAATTAACAAAACTGCTCGATTTGTTCTCCTAAAAAGAATACGACGCGCTGACAAGGCTAGGCATCGCTGATGTCAAACAGTACATCAAGAGGCGGTTCAAGTCGGATAATCTCTTGTATCTCTCCTCATGTGGTGTTGGGAGACACCTCCAAGATAGGGTAGAGGCAAGCATAGAAGAAGCCCTATCAACAGGATCATGGATTGATGTCACAGTGAGTAGAGTAGAAATGGTTTGATTCATAAACACCCCCAGACAGCAGGCAGTCCTATTGGTTAAAAGGTGGTCACATGACTATGCTTAAACGGCGAATGAAGACATAGATGGAGCTGTTTATAAAGCACATGTGCAACATTGGTGACTGTCAAAGACATTATCCCCACTTGATGTGACCCAAAATATACATGAAATAACAAACCCTTGTAAGTTAAAGCTAAATCTGTCTTCGAAGTCGTGAGAAAACAGTGAAAACCCCCATTGTATGTTTTCACTGTTTTCAAACATCAGGTTTTGGACAATTGATTGCAACTGATTTGAATTGGATTAGAGGGGGTCTACGCATGCATCTGCTTTGATTACCCCGGATTTACTTGTCATCCTTCCCATCAGCCTTTGCTGCCATCGTCCTTCTCTGTCGATGACATCCATCAGGTGTTGCAGCAATGCATGAAGGGAAAGAGCAAACTAGGGGCTAAGGTGATGTGCAGCACCATTGTATGCAGTGAGAAGTTTCTGACCCAATCCAGGGCCGTCTTTGAGCAGCTCATGACTCAAAAGGCTAAAAAGGTGAGGCTTAAAGGGTCTGTATACGTTTGGTAATCACTCCTAAATTTAATGGCAATAACAACCTATTGGATAGAAGCCTACAGCAGCTTTCGATAGTGTAAAGCATTTTGAGAAACATTTCATTTCGAAGTTTTATTGCCCCCAAATTTGAATCTGTCAGAAATGCTTCTCGGATTGTGTATTGTGGATTGTTATTAGGGAATATTCTTCCTACGTGGACATATTCACTCCGGATTATCGGCGATATCTCAAAAACGCAACCACCTTTTGAAATGAAATTTTCACAGGTTAGTTTTATTGTTTATCAGCATTTATGTAGGATTAAAACAATCAAATGATTTCAAAAACCAAAGGTATACTTTGCCTTTATGGATTATTCATGAAGTCATTGACCACCATCTCTGATGACAAATAATAGAAATGTGTACGCGCTGCGCACGACTCTCAGCCAATGATAGCCTTTCACGCATGCACGTTTCATCAACGATGGCGGCCAATGCAAGCGGTCTATTAGAGTCCAGCCTCGCTACCATGGGCAGCGCGCCGTAACGCCCGTTACCGTTAACTCCGCATACGGTTTAATCAAGAAATCAACTCTGCCTTGAGGATGAGGAGACGTGCAGAAAAGAAGTGGTGACGAACAAACATGGCCTCTGATCTTTCAGAATATAAGCTATTATTAGAAATAAGGTAACCTTTCTTCTTAATAAAGCTCGCTGCAATTTCTACAAAGACTTTATCGAAAGTAATAGTTCTGACCAGAGGAAATTATATAGAGCATCTAAAAAGCTGCTTGGGCATAGTGATGACGTCCTCTTTCCACCTTTTAAAGATAAAATGACTCTTGCTAATGATATGGGTAGCTTTTTTGTAAAGAAAATATCTAATATTCATGCTAAACTTGATGACTTGGAAGTTTCAACCTCTGTTGACAGAACGTTATCTTTTACATCTGAAACAATGTCCAGTAATATCCTGTTTGATAGTTTCATACCATTAACCGAGTCACAGGTAAAACAGCTTGTTGTCAATTCTTCTAAGGGATCATGCGCTCTGGATCCCATGCCAACTAACCTTGTGGGTGAGTGCCTTGATGTTTTGCTTCCAGTACTTACCAACATTATAAACTCATCATTAGTATCTGGTACATTTCCTACTGAAAGAAGCTTTAATATGCCCTTTATTAAAAAAAAACAATCTCGATATGAAATTAGAAAACTACCGACCAATCAGTAACTTACAATTTATTTCTAAATTAACTGAGAGGGCCGTTTGTGACCAACTTTATTGTCACATGTCAAAACATTCCATGTTTCCGGTTTTTCAATCATCTTACCGGAAGCATCACAGTACAGAGACGGCTCTTATAAAGGTTAAAAATGATTTACTGATGAGGATGAATTCCCAACATGTTATTCTGCTTATCCTTTTAGACCTGAGTGCAGCGTTCGATACTGTTGATCACGTAATTTTATTGAAACGTCTGCAGTCTAAATTTGGAGTCACTGGCAAGGCCCTCGATTGGTTTTCGTCTTATTTGTCAGATAGAAGTCAACGCGTATCTATTCAAGGTACCTTATCAGAAAAGTTTAATATCAACTGTGGCGTTCCTCAGGGATCCTGCTTAGGACCATTTTTATTCATTGTCTATGCCTCTAAATTGTTTGACATTGTCGTTCAACCATAGACTACTCTACTTCTCATTCATATATTCCCTTGATGCGTTTGTTCTGCGGATCGAATGGACTTTTTAAATGAAGCTTAGCCTGGTAGACCTCCCCCATCCTCTCAATGGTGTAATTTCCATCGGTAAGAAACTCGTTTGTAATGACATCTCCATTGGGATGACTTACGTAACCGTAACCGAGGCTCTTGTTGATGTGATAACCAAACTCACCTTGTCAGATAAAGCCGACAACCTCATCGCTACGACGGATGCATTCAAAGCCAAGTAGAGGTAGATGTTCGTCTACTGTGAAACACACTCTCTTTTTCCTGATTCCCTCCGCCTTTTGTTTCTCGACTGCCCCTCTACCAAGAAATGGAGTGTCCTTCTTTAACTTGCACACAAAGCCTAGTCCACTTTCAAGAGGGGTGTCTTCTGGGCGGAGGTCAGTACGCCATAGATGGTACCCTTTTTCTAAACTCAGGGAGTCCAATGCCCGGTAGCCACCATTAGTTATTCCAAACTGGGCACCAGCTTCCATCACTGCTTGATAAACGGCTACCACCGTTTCATTGTTAACATGGAACTCCCATCCTAGCTCTCCAACAAAAGACAGACATATAGCGCGTACCATGTGCCCGCCAACATTCATCAGTTTGTGGGTGTTGAATGGGAATGCTTCGTTACTCAGATCAGTTGATGTCAGCGATTGCAAGACTTCTCGGCTTTTTGGCCCCTGGATACTCAAGACCCCCATATCATCAGAATGGTCCAGAATTGTGCAATCAAAACGCTCATCTTGAATTGCAGTTTGCATGTGCGTCTTGACATGCTGTGTCACACCCCCTCCAGCAGCAATATAGAAACCACGCCCATCAAAGGAAGGATCGATTGCCGAGCCTGTCCTACTTTCAACAACAGAGACAGTTAGGTCACTCTCAACACCGCCATCTTTGTTGAGGGCACAGGTGTACATAGTAGATCCTACAGACTTGGTCATATCATTTGTGAAGATCCAATCTACAGCTTTCTGAGCATCTGGACCAGTTAGATACAACTGACCACGACATGTTGAAAATGCCAACACCGTTACGACAAGACAAGCATTCATTTCCAATAATATCATGATGCTTTGGAAAGTCGAAAGTGTAATCATCTTCCAGGAGCTCTGCATAGCAGTGGTTTTCATGTTTTGGGTTGTCGTAGGCACCATAGTAGTGTTACGAAGTACAGAACTAAAAACGAGGAAAGACTCTACTGACTAAGAAAGTGACTCCAAATAATGCAGGCTGACACCTCGAGTGAGAGAATAGAATAAAATGTTAATTCTCGTCTCTCATCTTCACAAATTACAACAACAATTAAACTACTACAAATACATATTAATACAATGAAAGTAAAGGCATGTTTCAAATATAGATGAAAAGCAAATGATATCAATACCGGTATCAACATAAAGTTGTCACAGCGGTGCTATAGGGGTGCCCAATGGTCATAGTTCTGAAGGTGGTAAGGGGAGGCTCGGCGGCTGGGTTGACGACGCCTCTGTCCGTGGTGGTAGAACCGCAGTCACCGCTGACGAGTAGCCTCCGGGAGTCGGTCGTCCTATAGATGAAACCATCAGGTCACGGCAGTCAGATCGCTTGAGCACACAGGCATACGGCTTTCCCAGGGTTAACTGCGAGACGGCAACCTCGGAACAACTCCTTGATCATATTGGGCGTGGCTGGAGAGCAACAGCTCACAACGATGTTCAGCACCAAGTGGAAATTGAGCTCTAATGCGATCTAGGGCATGTACCCGTATTTAACCAACTATGTAACATTGATAACATACTTAACATTCTACAGCTATTAGTAACTTAACATTCTACAGCTATTAGTAACTTTACTGAATGTGTGAATAGCATAACTAAGTTACACCCCGGTGGAGGGCAACAAAAGGTAAGTCTTGAACAACACACGTAAACCTATTGTAAAGACTGCGCATGTAACAGTAGTCATACTCCAAAACAGGAGCAGCGCCGTCAGTGGCAAACCAGCCTGGTCGTTCCCAGTCAGTGGCAAACCAGCCTGGTCGTTCCCATCCACGCAAACCAGCCTGGTCGTTCCCATCCACGCAAACCAGCCTGGTCGTTCCCATCCACGCAAACCAGCCTGGTCGTTCCCATCCAAGTCGTTCTTGGTACACACGGCCAGCTTCTTCTAGGACCTTGTGTACGGCATCTTTTCTCATTCCTCTGCCTGCTAATGGTTCGTCATGAGGAAACACCGTGGAGTAATTCTTGACATTTAAGCTTCTTGGCTCCGATCGTCTACCCACTTAGCTCTGTGGCTCATCTTGGGATGGAACCGTCTGATGTCGTAGCCATACATATCAAGCTCTGGTCTGCCATTAATGATCCAATGTGCCATTTCTTTGCCTGTACCCCCACCTAGCATTAGCCCAGAGCTATTCATAGCACAGTTTAAGTAGAACCCTCTCACTTCTGGAGTTTCGCCCATCAATGGCTTGTGATCTGGTGTGAAGGACTCTGGTCCACAAACTGTTGATTTGATGCCAGTAGTTTCCAGCATAGGCAAACGATTCACAGCGCCATCTATGGTGAAGCCAAACACATCCCAATCCAACTCAAATAGCGAAAAGGCAAAGTCATTCTTCACATCTTTCCAAAATATTGGGTTTGATTCATAGCCACCGAATGCGATACCGTATCCCTGCACTTTGAGATACACTGAAGCATCATGGTCCCTCACATTAGGCATGCCGTGAATTCCTTCAATCCTTTCAGATACGACATAATGATGATGCAATGCAGTCAACGGCACCGATACACCAGCCATCTTACCAATGTAGGGTGCTCATACTCCCGCTGCGTTGACTACCACTGATGTTTTGATGATTCCCGATACCTTGACTCGCTTCACACCAAAGACATCCTCACCAACAAGGATACCAGTGACTGGGCAGTTGGTAATCACCTTGGCTCCTTGTTTGGTAGCTCCTCTTGTAAGTGCTGTACAGAAACCGGCTGGGTCAATACTCCCATCGGAGGGGGAGTAAAGAGTGCCATAAATATCTGCAGTATTCAACAGAGGGTACAACTTCTTGGTCTCTTCAGGTGACAGAACATATGACTCAATGTCATACACCTTGCCAAGCGTAGCTAGCCTCTTGTACTCATCCAATCTTTCCTTATTGTTAGCTATAAACAATCTTTCATTTTCAATCCATCCAGGAACAATACCAGTCTCTGGTTCCAGGACACTGCGCACAAGATGAGCCATGTACTTTAGGAGTTGTACCTCAATATCTGATGGCCTCAAGTTCCACACTAGACCTCCAGTGTGCCAGGTGGTGCCAGAAGTCAATTGGTCACGCTCAACTAGAACAGTATTAGTTACTCCCATCTTAGCCAAATGGTACAATGTACTACAGGCAATTGACCCTCCACCAATGACCACAACATCCGCTGATTCTGGTACAGAGCTAGGGTGAATTTATCCGAGCTCTGAAGGGTGTCATACGGTACACCACTCCCCGCTTGTTGGCTGCTATAGCGAGATGTACAGAGAACCCTTTGAGATCTCTGGCTCGTTTGGAAAGCACCTCTTGCTAAAGTTCGCCACATGATGACGTTCTGATCCTATGCAACCTCTGTGGAACTGATCAACCTTGCCGATGGAGTGCACCTACATGTAACCAGCAGAGATACCGTCAGTTAAAATTGAACAAATTCGCTAACTTTGTGCAACTGTTATGTCGTTTTTGGAGCTAATTTGTTGTGCACAGGTAGATCCACTGCGCCCAAGTGGGGGGTACGTTAAATGTATCACAAGATTGAAAAAGAATGAGAGGGGGGCAGTTGCCCTATGACTTGTGCGTCCTTTGACAGCGCGCTCTGCGTAGTCTCTTAACACAGAATGGATCAACCACAGAACTAATTAAAATATCCCTTATATTTGGATATTTCAAAGTCACACTTCCAGGGGGATATGATCGAGCGATGCATTCTGGGACGGAAAACAACATGGCGTGGCGAGATCGTACACCACTGGGAACAAGGTTGATTAGAGGCTTATACAGCGCTTGTATCCACCAATAAGGTGCGCAAAGCGCTTGAACAAAGAGACACACTTTCAAAGACGGGTTTTGAAATTGATGAGTTATGAGACGCATTTTAAAGCGCACTCGGCAGTCACTGCCAGAAACGCTGAGGCAAGCCCCTTCTCTAAGCAATAAGTTTAACTGGGTTCCTTTACGTGCATTACACAACACACGGGAGCGATGGCTATACGTCCCACCCGAAAATGCCAGGCACAGCAAGATTTTGTACTGTTTCAATTTTCATTGACACAGCTGAGAAACCCACACTGAGAAAATCATCTGATTATCTAAAAAGTTGCATGCCTGTGGTATTGATCAACTGTGATAACTGGGTTCTTTTACATGCATTATACAACATACGGGAGTGACGGCTTTACGTCCCATCTGAAGGACGCAGCAATAGTTGCTAGGTGTCTTGCTTAAGCACACAAGTGTCAAGACCGGGACTCGAACCCACACTCTGCTGGTCAGAAACGCCAGAGCTTGAGTACGGTGCTTCTCTTTAGGACATTTATCGGATTGAAACTTCAAGTTGATACACCACTGTTTCTAAAATATAAAATATTTAACAAACCCAACAATGCTCGAGATATCACTGCCATACTTACAGCTGCTGACAATGCTGTAATTTGAATCCAGAAAAATGAAACAAAGAAGAGTTTTATTCTACCCTACCTTTAAATCTACCCTAGTTGCTTCATTGCTCACACGCATGCGTAATCTTGGCGTGCGATCCCAACGTGGGACTTTGCCGAGTATCACTGTAGAAGTAAAATATTAGTGGGGAAGTTATTAATGCATTGTTGATTTCTTGAACAGGACGCTGAGAATGCTCCTCTGTTGCTCCTTCAAGTGGATAAGAAGGCCATGGCTGCCGTCAGCGGAACGTCGGAGAGTAAGAAAGACCGCAAAGATGACAGGAGGAAGAAAGCAACAAGTAGGTTGATCATAGGGTGTCATGGCCGAGTGGTTTAGATCATCGGATTCAAGTTCTGGTGGTTACGTCATCGGGGTGTGGGTTCGCGTCCTGGTCAGGACGCTGCAAGATACTTCGCTATAATTGCTTTTCTTCACACAGGGGTATAAATGGGTACCTGCGAGGGTAGAGGTTGATATTATGTTTGAAAAAGCCTTCTGAGCGCCATCACGGCAGCCCGGGCTGTATACTCCCAGGGAGCTGAGAAAGATTAAAGGAATGTTATTGGCCCAATGACCAGGGCACTTATGTAAAGCGCATTGAGACAAGCGTTATTGTAAAATGATTATATAAGAACTAGCTATTATTAAAGGTAGGTTTTACCTTTGGTAATTACTCCACAAATTAGAGACCATATAAAAACTTGCTTGGTAAACAGCACTGGAGAGCTGTTGATATTATAAAACATTGTTAGAAACGACACCCTTTGAAGTAATATAGTTTTAGAGAAAGTTATTTTTTCACAAACAAATTTGAATCTGAGAAGGTCTCAGACATGAAGCCTTTCTCATGCATCTGAAAACACACAATTCTATGCAACAAGGTTTTTATCTTTTATTATTTTCTTGCACCTTTGATGACCAATTGAGCCCGAATTTTCACAGGTTTGTTATTTTATGCATATGTTTGGGATACACCAAGAAAGGATACTGGTTTTTGACAATTACCAAAAGTGTACCCTGCCTTTATGTACATCTTAAAGTAATCTTAAAAACTAAATGTGAACAAACTAGTCACCCTTTATTTTTATTGACAAAGCAAGTTTTCCATTTTATGGACAATGAAATTGAATTGAATTTAATGAGAAAGTCATCCTTGAAGAAGTATTGTACAAGCTCCTTTTGCTGAGTTAGATTTGAGGTTGCCCAGCAGTATCTTGATATAATTTCTTGACTCCTCTTGACTGTCTTTACAGCGGGTGCGAGCAGTAAAGGAGGCGGTCAAGGAATCTCCAGGGAAGTCAAGACCAAGAAGGTCAAGAAGAACAAAGGGCGGGATGTAGAAGAGGATGAGGACATCTCAGGTAGGAGTCATTGCAGTTTATTTACTCATTTCAGAATAGACTGTGCAGGTCTCTCCTATTCAAATCGGTTAAGTGTAGCCCTCACCTTGAAGTGGCCGTCCGGCCTTGTGATGTTAGGCGATCTCTCATTTTGTTCAAGGTTTTTTTTTTTTCCGATATGATTGTTATGTTTTTTCTTTTTCTATCTCAGCATCAAGAAATCACCAATCTGAGGAGCTTCCATTTATGTCGATAGAGGAGATAGAGGACGTCTTGAGTAAGTCATTGAGAGATTGCCCCGAGGAGCTACACTCAGAGATGGCTGCTGACCTCTACAGGTGAGTTACTGCTGCCTCGTGAGTTATAAAAGGTTGGATAATATTAATGGTGGCTTCTAATATAGCGCTCATATCCGTCACTCAGTGACGCTCAAGGCGCTTCAACAGTCAGCATTTACCTGCAAGGTATGTGGAGCTACGTTTTTAAGTATGAGGTCTATTTCCTATACATAGCACCATGTGATTGTTTAAAAGGTGCTATGGTGCAATATGCTGCCGATCAAACCAGGAACACAGGGGGCAAACCCCTTCTCTTTACGATAAGTGCACTGGATTCTTTTACGTGCATTACACAACACACGGGACCAACGGCTTAACGTCCCATCCAAAGGACGCAGCAATAATGGTTAAGTGTCTTGCTTAAGGACACAAGTGTCACAACCGGGACTCGAACCCACACTCTGCTGATCAGAAACACCAGAGCTTGAGTCCGGTGCTCGATTTCACAAAGAGTTAAGATTGATCTTAAGTGCAAATCCATCGCAGTTGCTTAGCAAAGAGTGATGTCATAATACAAATCACTATGGTAATACTGATAACTCATCTTAAGATGAATCTTAGGGCTTTGTGAAATCGACCCCAGTGCTCATATTGGCTCGGCCACAACACACCTCGAGTCAGTTGAGTCCATCATTAGTCTGAAAGATAGGGTCTTTATTTGGTTGTGTTAATTCTGAATTTTAGGCAAATTTATCAAAGTTACAGTTTTTGTGAAAGTTACAGTTGAATTCGGTGTCTACTTGTCGTGAAAACGGGAAAAAATTGTCATTTTTACAAGAATGTTGAATCCATCAATGTTAAGCGAGGTGACAGCGGGTACCAACCGCATCTCTGGCAGCAGCATTCGCGAACAGACACCAAACCCTCAGAAATCTGAGAAACTCGGATTCAATTTTGTTTAATAGTATAAAGTTTTCACACGTTATTTGTGTGGTGTGTTTTATTCGGACACTAGAGGACGGAAATTAATCTGACTCCTCCAAAAACTAATGACGTATTTATCCATTAAACTAGACCTCTGCAGAGAGCGTACCAAGACGTAGCCAAGTCCATCTTCCTCGCGGCTTCCGGGTCGACAGACGGCTCCAAGAGACGCAAGAACAGAGGAGAACTGGAGGAGAAGATTAACGGTCTACTGAATAACATCCGACTGTTTGAAAAAGGGATTAGACAGTTTTTAGGTAGGGGTGAGTTTGAGTATCGCTTGCTTCTTTTTAGTTGCTTTTATGTTAATTTTGTGTTTGCTGGCAGTGGCATTGCATACTTTTCCGTCTTTTTTTTCCCCCCACAAAGTACAGCATTTAAAAAAAAGTTTTATGTTTCTTTATTTTTGCAAAAAGCAGTCTGCTGCAATTCTGTTCTATTTTCTTATCTTTTCATACAGCATAAATTAAATAATTAATAAAAAAGCTGTAGCATTTCTTTGTCTGCAACTCCATCTAGAAAAGAAAAAAAATTGCCTTAAAAATATTTTTTTTTGGGGGGGGGGGGGCTGTATTGTTGCCATTTCAACTCTGATGCCTGAATGTGATCAATTTCACTGGCATGCAACTTTGCAGCTATGTAATCAGTACCCAATTTCATAAAGCTGTTAAGCAGAAAATACTGCTTGACAAATTTCTTTGTTAAGCAAAATATGAGTGGGGCACCAGTCACAACAATGCAAACTGTATGTAATGTTGGCTGGTAACCTGTTTCTGCTAAGCAATACTTGTGTGGACTGAGCAAGTTTTTGTGCTTACAAGCTTTATGAAATTGGGCCCTGATGATTTCCTCGTTGTGGGTTTTTCAACCGTGCCATTGAAAATTGAAACAGTACAAAATCTTGCTGTGCCTGGCGCTTTCCTCAAGTTTTTTTAAATTATAATACAAACTGCAGTTGCATCACTGATTTCAATCTCAATTAAAAATGGCAGTGTCATGGCCGAGCGGTTAAGAGCACCGAGCTCAAGCTCTGTTGTTTCTGTTCAGCAGAGTGTGGGTTCGAGTCGTGGTCGTGACACTTGTGTCAATAAGCAAGACACTTAACCATTATTGCTTCGTCCTTCGGATGGGACGTAAAGCCATAGGTCCCGTAAGTTGGTAACAAAATTATTATTGCACGTAGCAGACTTCAGTACACACTTATCGCTAAGAGAAGGGGTATGCCCCGGTGTGTCTGGCTGTGCGTTAATCTTCAATCATTAAAGGATGCACTCAAAAGGAAGAAGAAACTTACGTACCAGTTTCCGATCGCACATTGCTGTTTGCAGAAGCATTTCAATACAGAAAAGATGTTTAAACAGAACAGTTTCCATTTGAAGCATGAAGGTCCATCTGGGGTGGTATTTTGTTCACAATATTTTTTTTGTTTGTTTTTAAAGGTGCATGTCCATGCAGGCAGTCAATGTTTTCATCTTTTAATTTACTTGTTTACAAAGCTGCACTCTAACCTATTTGTTTTAAAGTTCCGCAGTGATTTATTTGTTTACAAAAGTGCAAGTCTCTTTATTCTTTCAAAGCGCATGTTATTTAATGAGTTCATTTGATTAATGAGGTTCTTTTGAATTAGTGTAGCAACAACAGAAAACATTTTTTTTTATACAGCAAACATTTGTTTAAAAAAAAAAGTTATTAATGCACAGAATGAAAGAAATGGATAAAGAAGCAATTAGACTGGTCACCAGGGATACGTCTGACCCGCCAACAGAAAACTCATTACAAATTTAAATTGCGCCCTTTACATACAAATGATCAAAAGCGCATAACACATGTTAAAATGCACAGAATGGAAGAAAAAGATAAAGAAAAAAGACTGGTCACTAGGCCAGTGCTCAAACCGCAGTGTGGGAATACCTCTTTCCTGCCAACAGGGAACTTAAAGTTACTTATTACAATTACATATAGGCCTATCCCTTCTGGCATCGGTAATGTTTTGATCTTTTCAGGAGACAGACGCCTCTAATCCTACCTAAAATCTAAACTAAACTGGCAAGACAACAAAAGACTCAAAAGAACAAACCACATTTAAAACACCAGAATGCAGCATTAAAAAGATGGATTTTTATCTTACATTTGAAAAAGGCAAATTTCCATTTCCTGTGTATATGCAACGATAGAGCATTCCGCAGCTTAGGGGCTACTACAGAAATAATTAAAACCATTTATTCCTCCTACAGTTTCCATATTTTATTAATTAGTTTTTTGCTAAAATAATATTGCAGCCAAAGGCTGAATTACATAAATTTACATTGTTAAAATTACATTATTAAAACACAGAACAAGAAACAAATTTAAAAGGGAAAATATACTAAAGAGGACAATCAGTCTGTAAGCAAAGATAATAGAAATTATTTTAATATTTTCAATATCGTACTCTGTCGGAGGATTAAAAAAAAATAGTGCACATTAATTTTGTCTTTTATTTTTGTCCCCTCAGACGAAGAACTAGAGAATCAATTATGTAAATATTTACTGAGGACTCTCGGCACCGATATCACAAATCTACTCCTCAGCTCGGTCACGACTGAGAACTTGATGTCCGACGTTGACCCAACGACCCTCACCACGGAGGTAAATATGACCGATGGGACACATGCGGGGCAGTCGGGTTGGGGTAGTGGTATCTTGCCTCTCCTTCCACCTCTAGAACCCCTGTTCAAATGAGTGCGTAGATTTTCCCTAGAATAATTCTCTGGGTTTTTTCCTCTTATGTCTAAAACTGAAACGTCCTTCCTTGTCTTCTCTCCATGGGGTTCCTGGCTAGAGCGGATAAGAGCATCGGACTCAAGCTCTTGTGTTTCTGTTCAGCAGAGTGTGGGTTGGAGTCCCGGTTGTGACCCTTGTGTCCTTGAGCAAGACACTTAACAATTATTGCTTCGGATGGGACGTAAAGCCGTTGGTCCCGTGTGTTGTGTAATGCACGTAAAAGAACCCAGCGCACTTATCGAAAAGAGAAGGGGTCCGCCCCGGTGCTCCTTGTTTGATTGGCTGCATATTGCACCACAGCACCTTGTAAACCATTGCATGGTGCTATGTAAAGGAATAGGTCTCATCAGTGGCGGCGCTATGGGGGGGCAAGGGGGGGCAAATGCCCCCCCAGTTTGCCCCCCCAGTTTTTTCCCCGATGGCGGAAATTGAGTTTAATCCAAACCATTGCACCCAATTTGTTACAATGTTGTTTGCGCTGTAAATAATAAACTCAATTTCATCCCTCATAATGAGCTGGCACCATCAAAAAAGCCCAATACACTTTCCATCACCGGCAATGTTAATAAAATGTGGATTTATTTATCTGTACAAGCTTGGAAACTTGCTATAAATAGAAATGCATTGTCTGCCCAAAACCGCATGCAGCCATTGTACACGCAGTTTGCACAACACGTCAAATTCACACAGTGCAAAATCTTATTTCTGTAGTGGTTGTAGGCTTATAAATACAGTACACACGACATAAACTTGATGTTCACGTGGATTGAGGGGTGCTGTATTATGCTTACTGCTAGTTGTTGCGCTTAAACACGTTGGTAAAACAGTTAGTTAAAATGGATATTAGAAAGTTTTGCAAGAAATCCAAACAACCTCCATCCCATGATGATAGGCACAGATCTGATTCTGAATCTAGCGATGAGAATCCTGAACCCAAACACAAACACCCCAGGATTGAAGTTAATATTGACGTAAATGTCCCAGATACCCCCACTCAGTCAAGAATAACGCTGGTATAAGTCCGTCAAAGTGGTAAGTCAATGCTTTTCTGCAGTACAAAATTTCATTATAGATTTTTGTTTGCCCCCCCTAAATTTAAGTTTGCCCCCCTCTTGCCCCCCCAGATTAACAGGTCTGGTGCCGCCGCTGGGTCTCATACTTCATAGCTCCACATACCTTGCAGGAAAATACTGACTGTTGAAGCGCCTTGAGCGTCACTGAGTGACGGATATGAGCGCTAAATAAGAAGCCACTATTATTATTATTATTATTACTTGGATGCTATAAAATATCTGTAAAGTGTCTATTGAGGTTTGTGTTTCTTCAAACTGTACTTGCTGTATATTTCACTGCATACCAATCTGGTTAGGTCTCACAGGTCGACTCTTGCAGCAGCACAGCATATCTTGAAGTCCTCTTCGAAACTTCTTGTATTTGAAGATGTAAATGATGGGATTTATCATAGAGTTCATGTAATAGAGCAGTTCAGTCGTGGCAATTCCTTAGGTGCACAACCAGAATAAAAATATGCAAATAAATAAATAGATAAACAAATACAAACAGGAATGGAATTAATGCTGATTGGGATTGGATTCTCACTGAAGTTGTTTTCTGTTTGTTTGTTTGTTTGTTTTTATTCTTGACTCAGAAAGAAGTTTTAAAATTTGGCTCGAAATATCCTGGACCAAATCAAATTGTTTAGGCAAAAAAATAGCCACATTAAACTTTCCTGCCAAACTGGCTCTTACCACAAAATTCCACAGGAGGCCGGAGGGCAGACTGCGCAATGAGAGACAACATTAATCGAGGGCCGGGTACCCAACGAGTTATGACCAGGATTTTAGGTTGTATCTCTCTACCAGGAAGTTGAAGTTCTATTTCTCGTTTTTGTTGCAGACACGTGCAAGTATACTCGTGAAGCTAACGGATGATCTAAGAGTGCCTCTTTCTAAACTACACAATGTGTTGAACGGCAAGGTAAGGTCCACTCACTCGATTCTTACTCGTTACTCGTTGTAACATCTTGCTGGCGAGTTGACCAGCCATATGTAGGGTGTCATGGCGGAGCGGTTTAGAGCATCAAATTCAAGTTCTGGTGGTTAAGTCATCAGAGTGTGGGTTCGAATCCCGGTCATGACACTTGTGTCCTTGAGCAAGATGCTTTTACTATAATTGCTTCTCTTCACCCAGGGGTATAAATGGGTACCTGCAAGGGTAGAGGTTGATATTGTGTTTGAAAAAGCCTTTGGAGCGCCACGGCAGCTCGGGGCTGTATACTCTCTCCAGGGAGCTGAGAAAGATTAAAGGAATGTTATTGGCCCAATGACCAGGGCACTAATGTAAAGCGCGTTGATACCTTATTGTAAAATGCGCTATATAAGAAATAATTGTATGACACAATTCAACTGCACAGGTTGTGGATGGAGGCATGGCTGTGCACCAAACTAACTAACCGTGTACATTCAGCACATGATATCATATTGCAGGGGCCATAGTATACCCTTTATAAACACAGTGGATGACAGTGACTGGTCAGACAGTGGGAGGGTTGGGTGTGAACTGTGTAGATGCATTCACATCGCAGAAAGCCTGGTTTCTCACTCAAACACCCTGATAGGAGGAACCAGGGCCCAGCCATGGCTCTGCTTACTGCACAATTCTGTGCTTACATGTATTGCCCATAGAATCGTGCACTTACATGTATTGCCCATAGAATCGTGCACTTACATGTATTGCCCATAGAATCGTGCACTTACATGTATTGCCCATAGAATCGTGCACTTACATGTATTGCCCATAGAATCGTGCACTTACATGTATTGCCCATAGAATCGTGCACTTACATGTATTGCCCATAGAATCGTGCACTTACATGTATTGCCCATAGAATCGTGCACTTACATGTATTGCCCATAGAATCGTGCACTTACATGTATTGCCCATAGAATCGTGCACTTACATGTATTGCCCATAGAATCGTGCACTTACATGTATTGCCCATAGAATCGTGCACTTACATGTATTGCCCATAGAATCGTGCACTTACATGTATTGCCCATAGAATCGTGCACTTACATGTATTGCCCATAGAATCGTGCACTTACATGTATTGCCCATAGAATCGTGCACTTACATGTATTGCCCATAGAATCGTGCACTTACATGTATTGCCCATAGAATCGTGCACTTACATGTATTGCCCATAGAATCGTGCACTTACATGTATTGCCCATAGAATCGTGCACTTACATGTATTGCCCATAGAATCGTGCACTTACATGTATTGCCCATAGAATCGTGCACTTACATGTATTGCCCATAGAATCGTGCACTTACATGTATTGCCCATAGAATCGTGCACTTACATGTATTGCCCATAGAATCGTGCACTTACATGTATTGCCCATAGAATCGTGCACTTACATGTATTGCCCATAGAATCGTGCACTTACATGTATTGCCCATAGAATCGTGCACTTACATGTATTGCCCATAGAATCGTGCACTTACATGTATTGCCCATAGAATCGTGCACTTACATGTATTGCCCATAGAATCGTGCACTTACATGTATTGCCCATAGAATCGTGCACTTACATGTATTGCCCATAGAATCGTGCACTTACATGTATTGCCCATAGAATCGTGCACTTACATGTATTGCCCATAGAATCGTGCACTTACATGTATTGCCCATAGAATCGTGCACTTACATGTATTGCCCATAGAATCGTGCACTTACATGTATTGCCCATAGAATCGTGCACTTACATGTATTGCCCATAGAATCGTGCACTTACATGTATTGCCCATAGAATCGTGCACTTACATGTATTGCCCATAGAATCGTGCACTTACATGTATTGCCCATAGAATCGTGCACTTACATGTATTGCCCATAGAATCGTGCACTTACATGTATTGCCCATAGAATCGTGCACTTACATGTATTGCCCATAGAATCGTGCACTTACATGTATTGCCCATAGAATCGTGCACTTACATGTATTGCCCATAGAATCGTGCACTTACATGTATTGCCCATAGAATCGTGCACTTACTTGTATTGCCCATAGAATCGTGCACTTACATGTATTGCCCATAGAATCGTGCACTTACTTTGGCTCCGCAAGCATAGAATTCTTGTGGTAAGTGGAGCCATGAAATTGGGCCCAGGTCGGACACAGGGGTGGCACATTTACCACAAAAATATCTGTAGGAAAGACAGAGGCTGGCTACAATTCCACGGACGGCCACTCAAGGTGAGGGCTACACATAACTGATTTGGGCTATCAACCCAAATCAATTGACACCAGGGGCACGTTGCCTCCTACTCCTGGGGCTGAAACAGGGTTACCCCCTTCACAGGCCTTGAGGATGTAGGCATGGGTATCATCCACTAGGAGCCTGTCTGGTAGAGCAGAATGCACTACCTTCCCAACTTTTTCGAAGCAATTATGGTTAAGTGCCTTGCTCAAGGGCACAAGTGTCATGACCGGGTATCGAACCCACACTCTGCTGCTGAATAATATTCTATTATTGTTGTTTTTTGTGAAGGACCTCAGTGAATTCTTCTCTAATTTGGAGAAGTCCTGTGACTCTAACATATGTGACATCATGCTCAAGAAACTGGACAAGAAGAAAGAAAGGTAAAGAGTGTTTTCAAATATTATTTGAAGTTAACCCTTTCCTTACCATAGGCGACTTTAGTCGACTGCACTAATGACAGTGACTGGTCAGACCATTGCTTACCATTGGCGACTTAAGTCGACCAAGCTTACACACACAAAGACACTCAAGCCTGAGCACACAGGCCATTTGTAATAAAGCTGCAGTTTTGTCCATGTTCGCCCTCCATACCCAAGCTTACCATCATTGGAAAGGGAAAGACTGAATCTTTCCAATAAAGTTGCAATTTTGCAATCTCTTCAAATCGGAGTTGAAAGATCCGAAATGCCAAACACCTACGGAGCGCTATATGGTTGTGTACAAAAAAGTGTTTGAGATTACAGATCACACCGAGGTAAGAAAGACAAAGAACTTTGACATTTATTGACCAATCTCAATGATTTTTTGATTATATGAAATGGGAATTCATTAAGTGAGAACTTTGTTAGTACTTATTTTGCTGTAAAACAATATCTTCAAGGAGATAATGAAGTTTGTAAAAATTGCCTGTGGCGCTCACAAGCTTTCTGTTGTGTAAGAATGTGTGTTTCACGCTTGAGTGGTCAAATAATGTGGTCACCAGCTGTTGTTTATGTCCAAACAATTTGGTAACGAAAGGGTTAAACAAGAGGTAGAACAATCACATGCAACCACAGTCTGTCCATGGTCTGTCATTTTGGAAGTCTAATTTTATGTAAGTATATTTTGAGGGTCTCTCTATGGGGTGTCATGGCCGAGCGGTCTAGCGGTGTGGACTCAAATTCTGTAATTTACAGAACATTGGTTCAAATTCTGGTCTGGTCAGTGGCGACTGATGCTTAGTGTGTTGCGAAGGACGTCCTGTACTTCAATAAACGGGTACCTGCGAGGGTAGAGGCTGATATTGTGTTTGAAAAAGCCTTCAGAGCGCCATCACGGCAGCCCGGGCTGTATACTCCCCAGGGAGCTGAGAAAGATTAAAGGAATGTTATAGGCCCAATGACCAGGACACTAATGTAAAGTGCATTGAGACGTTATTGTGAAATGCCCTATATAAGAACTGGTTATTGGGGGTTTCGGCTATTCGCCAAAACCACCTTTGTTTTCGTCAAGATTTTGTTTTCTTTTTTTCTTATACTTCTTTCGGAATTGCACATCGTCTGCATGAACCATAATAAGTTATAATCTTTGTACAATCTTGTATTGTAACGAACGGCACATCATGTAACTTTTTATTTTTAATTATTTTTAAAATGTGACCTTCATTCTTTACAATAATGAAGCCGAAACCCCAGTGTTTGTTCGTAACACCTAATGTCTAGTTATTATTATTATTATTCAATGTGGCTATCTAGCCGTAGCTGTAGCTACCAATTTGGACAGGGCCTCGTAGAATCATCAATGGCTTTCCAGTCATTGTGGTTTTCTATTTAAGAAATCAGAATGAAAGCTACTTTGTGCATTTGTGTTTTTTTAGGCAGCTGGTTTTCAATCACCGTCAAGCCCTACGGGAGCAACTACAGAATGAGACAGACCCAGCTATGGCTCTGCACCTAGCCGTAGTACTTGCCTTCCAGAACAACACGCAGTGTATGCTGCATGCACCGGGAAAGTAAGTAGTTGCAACATAGGTAGGCCCAGGCTAGTGCTTAGCACATTGAATCTTGCTCAGCAGAAATAGGTTTGATCACTGATAAATGCTGTTCCTAGATCATTGTGGCATGTCGTGGCTGAGAGATTGAGAGCAGCGGACTCACACCCTGGTGTTTCTGATCTGTAGAGTGTGGGTTCGAGTCCCGGTCGTGGCACTTTTGTTCTTGAGCAAACCATAATTGCTTCACACACATTTTCACCATTAAAGCAGCGACTTTGTGAGCAATAATTATTTAATTATTTGAAGACGGTTACTTTTGTATCACCGTGGGCTTGAACAAATTATATAACGTTGCAGTTTTACCTTGAGAATAATTATTTTACAAACTTTTTGTGAATCCACGAAGAGCTTCGGACGTAATGCACACAAAGAGAGTAGTTCCGGTCGGCTGTCCCAAGATGCATCGGTGTGAATGCTGGGGACAGTTGGCGTTCGATTAGCTCATGCCAGGGGCTCACCCGGATGAGCACACCGGGGGGAAGCTAATCAAACGCACCCTATATAACACACAGGGACATTGACTCCCAAAATGGCACAACCAAGGTTATTGTCATGATGATGACGTCAGATGAATTCGGTCAGATGAATTCGGTCACAGTGCGGCCATCTTGATTTTCTCCCATTCAAATCAATGTAACCAAACCAAGGCTGGAAGGAGAAACAACCTGGTTCCTTTTTGTTCGATGAATATTAGCATTAGTTATCGTTATTGGATACAAGGAGCATGACCAAGATGGCAGCAGCATGATAATGGTCCATACTTACCCTGGATGTGGTTTTTCTCCTCCAGACTCATCCCCCAGCTCATCGGATTCCTTGCAGAGCATCTCGCTGTCGACCACCGCAAACTCCTCCTGAGGTACCAGGGCCTCGTCCAGAAGCGTCTCGGCCTCTCCAGGGAGAGAGAAGAGCATTCTGGGAAACCGTTGCATGATGGGAATAAGGAGACAGAGGAGCTAGCTGAGGTGGCAACCCAGCTGGACCTACTCATGCCGGACATCAAGGACATTGCTCTGTCCAAGAAAACTGCAACTGTTGTAGTTGAGTCATAATCGTAGTGATTGAACTTTTGGGGTAATAATAATTTGCAGCTGTGTTCTTTGGGTTTGTCCACCGACTGAAACCAAGCTGAATCTCTTTGCCTGTTGTTGCATGTTTCGTATCATCCTTGGATCTGGGCTTTATTTTATGGCTCTGATTTTACAGCCGAATTGTGCGCTTGCGATCATAATTCTGTGCAATAGCGCCGAATTTCTGCGCTAGCTGTGTAACGAAGAATGCCTAGTAACGTGGACTCAGACACGTGCACAAGCAAAAATTCCCTGCTTCCGTAAGCGCCGATTCTTTGCTTACGGTAAGCAGAGCCATGAAATTGGGCCCCTGGTCTGCTTCAAAAGACAGGGGTGAAAGTCATTGCTGACTACAAACATCTCTGAAACTGGGATAAAAATTTGAGGAGGTTTGTTGAAATGATGGCATTTCCACCTTTTGGTGAACCCTTGAGCTTCTGGGAACAGTATCCTCAGCACTAAAGAAGTAAATCGAAGAGTAAAATCTCTTCATATTTGAAGAAAATATTACAGGATTTAGGGTTGAATAAAGAAAAAAGAAAATATTACAGCTATGTTTTCACCGGGCAGATATAAAGTGGTCTGAAATTCTGATAAAAGTCTGAAATTTCTCGTCCCTGTAAAGGGATGTGAATTCCTACCTTGGCTTCTCCCTCCAAACCCCCTTCACACACGCAACTGTTCAACAGCCTCATCAGTTTTTTTTTTGTAAATCGTCAGTTCATATAAATCACTTTATCACTTGCAAGGGTCGGCCAATTTTTATGACAGGTATGCGGAGCTAGAGTTTTGAGACCCACTTTTAAATCTTGTAAAGGGTTTTCAAGGTGATGTGGCGTGACCTGCAGCCATCTATGCCAGAAAACACGAACAACTGGCATGCCTGGGACTTTTGTGCACTTGCCACAGGGGAGGAAAGCACTGAGTGTACAGTGTTCATCACACTTTTGTTTTCTTAATTTTTGTTTCTCAAGAAGAAGCCAGGTTAGCTCCATTTATTAAATATTTAAAAACACACAAATTTACAACCCATAATTTACATCTGAATAAAAAGTTCACAACATCTAATGTGCTCCCTGGCTATACAGCAGTTACAGGTTGATTGGCTTCTGACTGGTACCCACAAACACAGCTTTTAAACAAAATAGGTAGACCGCCAACATAGGACAAGATGTCTCAGTTGGTAGAGCGCGGCAAGTTAATCCAGAAGTCGCAAGTCCAAGTTGCCCTCTCGTCAACTTGTATTTGTGCAATCCAAAATTATAAGCATCTTATGAAATTAAAACAGCATGCTTTAAGACCAAATGAAAACAGAATGACTGCCAGGAAACTAATAATGGGATAACATTTAGAAGTTGAAAACAATACTAGTTTGATTCACTGTGCTTGAGGCATTTTTCTTGGAAAATAGTCCTTGAAAAACTTCTTTTGTCAGACATTTTTTTTCTCCATTTCACAATGAATAACTAGGCCATTGCTAGGAATTAAAAAAAACAATCGGGAGTATTGCTCTGAATTCTATATGTTTCATTTCCTCTTGTTATAATTACAGAACTTTATTTTCCCAACGAGAGACTGTTTTTGTTGCAGGAAATAAACCCTGCTTTAGTGTTATTTCTTTGTGCTAGGGAGATTCTCATAAATGTGGATGGTTTTATTTTCATTTGGAACCCTAAGGGATCTTGGTTTTGTATTTTTGCCTTAATGGTGCAGTCACTGTTTCTGCTCATGTTTCCTGAGCCCACTTTCTTAGAGCTGCTTCAGCATACAAAGTAGCTAAGCACAGCAAAATGCTTACCAGAACAAGGTTACCAGCCAAAGTAGCTAAGCACAGCAAAATGCTTACCAGAACAAGGTTACCAGCCAAAGTAGCTAAGCACAGCAAAATGCTTACCAGAACAAGGTTACCAGCCAAAGTAGCTAAGCACAGCAAAATGCTTACCAGAACAAGGTTACCAGCCAAAGTAGCTAAGCACAGCAAAATGCTTACCAGAACAAGGTTACCAGCCAAAATACCATGTCACATGTAACTGGTATCCTGCTTGATTTTGCACAGCCGAAAAGTTTTTAAAGGAATATTTTTTCCTAGAACTGCTTATAATTATTGAAAATAAAAGAGTGCTCATCAAATTTATCTGCTTAGCGAAAAATAGCAGGGAACCATTTACAAAGTGTATACATGTACAACATATGCTGTTTTGGCTGGTAACCTAATTCTGCTAAGCAAGTTGCCAGAGTTCTCAGTTTGGGCCCAATGTCATAGAGTTGCTTAATTAACCACAGAAAGTAGCCAATCACAAACAATTATGCTGTCAAGATGTTCTCATGCTTCCAAAATAATTGTTCAACCATTCTGAAGTTCTAAAACTCTCTCCGGTAAGAATATTTCCTTTTACAAATTATATTCATTGGAAATGTTTACACCTTGAAAAACAAATGGGGTATTTTGTTCTTTATTACAGTTGAAGCCTTAACTATATCTATATAATATAATATATATTTGTGAAGCCTGATTGCGGTTTTAAAAGAATAAACCAAAATGTATTATTCCTGTGAGATAGGTGTGTAATAGAAACTTCACTGATATCCCCCTTTTTACAGAATTCATTTACTTCATTACATAAGTTGTATCACCAAACAAACATCGAAGGAGGAAGACTTTTGGCATACAAAGATAACGATTAAACTCAAAACAGAACTGCATTGAAAAAAAGTGGTCGGAGAAAGGTAGAATAGAAAGTAGTCCCGGCCGATTTTAACCTTCCGCCCAGGTAGACTTATTTATAAGAAGGACAGTTCTTTTCTGAAATGAGAAGTCTCCCGAATTCCGATAAATCTACTCCGCGACAGTAGAATAAAAAGCAAGACAAGTTCTCAAAACATGTAGGGCCTATAATTACGCAAAATAAGTACATCAAAACAACTAAATACAACTTAAGAGAAACAAAATATCAAACAAATTTAAAGGAAAGTTGTTTTAGGTAAACAAAACAATTAAATCCATTGTACAATCACACAGGAAAAGGGAAATGTTTAAAGTATTGATAACTTCCCTGTAATTGTGAATGTCGGATTCACGCCCCTTCCCAGTGTGCCCAAATAGCGCCCTCGTGTGTGGTTGATCCTAACGTCTAGTAGCTAGTTGATTATTTTAATATTAAATAATTCACTAATTTATTTGTTTTCTCCCTTGTCCTCAGACTATAGGAATACTGAACTCCTGGGGGAAAAAAGATTGACTGAAAGGTTACAAATATAGCCGTGCTTTTATTATAAATAATGTGCACAAATTAAAAAGATTAATCCGAAAGGAACGTCAAACAATATTACGACAGAAGGCTAGGTGTTTTTCACACTATTTTGTCTGACCAGTTGCCAAAATTATATAACTCGTAAAGGATCAAGTTTTATAAGCAAAAATAGTATTACATTCTCAGCTCTCGCGTTTTCTATTTATTATTGTGTAACCAATATTTTTCTTGGCGCTTTACCCTCCCGGTGGGTTGAAGGATAGAGACGCATCTGATCAAAGGAACTCGTCGACTAAGGCCGTATCCGAATTGGCGGCTACAGCTACGGCTACGGCTAGATTTCCGCGTCATCGTGCATTGAAGTATAGGACGTCCTTAGCAACACCCTTAGCAACAGCCGTAGCCGTAGCTGTAGCCGCCAATTCGGATACGGCCTTCTCAGGTGACTGTTTGGCCTAGTTCTTAAAATCTTGCTCTATATCAGTTTGACTGTTATTACATTTCCAGGCAATGTATATTGTCAAAGACTATCCTCACTTGATGTATCCAAACATTATGCCTAACCTGTGAAAATTCGGGCTGAAATGGTAATCGAAGTTCTAAGAAAATATTGGAAGAAAAAACCAACCCCTTGTTGCTTAGAAGTGTGAGCTTTCAGATTCCTGGGAAAGGCTTCATGTCTGAAGCCTTTCTCAGGTTCATATTTTGGGGTGAACAATTACGTCTTTCTCTAAAACTATACTTCAAAGGTTGTCGTTTCTCTAGTTTGTGAAGTAATGTCAATTGTTTGGGGTTTTTTTCAAGTCGGGATCCCATTTTGCCAAGGCATAGCCTTTGGCAATGGGATGCGCCCCCTTCCCCCTTTCAGCACACAAAGACAGTGCTGACTCTGTATTTTCTGGCAAAACAAATCTACTGTAGGAAATGGACCCCGCTTTCGGCTTGTTTCTCTTCAGTGCAGTTACAAAAACTTTAAATCTCACAGGTGCGTTTCCCCCCAATAAAAACAATTTTTCGCTTTGGGACGTCAAGTTCACTTTACGTTTGGTTTTATAGGCTATTTATTAGCCTAGTAGTAGTACGGTAAGACTAGTAGGCCCTAACTATAATGCTAGTTTTCTTTAAAAAGATAAACAAAAGAAATTCGCCTAAAGTGAACTTTGCAACGACCAGAAAAAACACGGGAATAAACCCTTTAATCTGATGATCAAAAATTTCATAGTAGTAAACACGTTTGACTGTATTTACATGAAAACTTGTTGATTTTGTTTGTTTGGGTTTTTATTTTTATTTCACACAAAAAGGTGTTTTTTTATCTAGGGGGTAAATGTATTCATAAATTCTGATTTTCAGTAGCAAAACATTCGATGAAGCAACGATAGCATTATTAAACTCAAACGATGTGGTGGTGGTAAATACTTACGGCATCTCGATATCTAAGGTTAGACTTAGTCTGTTTGTGCCCCCCCCCCCCCCCCCCCCGCCCCTTGAACTGTCACACCAGTCCAATTTCATTGGAATGTTGGCCCAATATTGGTCTGTTGAGCAAACTCATGAAATTATTCAGTGATTTAACTTTTTACTATAATGTGTGAGGGCAGACTGTTCCAGTCGTTTACACAACACGACTGGGAGAAGAACTTATTTCTTACTCTATAAGACGTACGTGACCTGCTCTTGAACATCTTGAAGTTGATCCCCTGGGGGTGAGGGGGTGAGGGGGTGGGATGTGCATTCTTCGAGTATTGTGACAACAGTTTTGTTTTCTAGCTTTAGTATTTCACAATAGTTATCATAGAAAAGCAACTTGAAGTATTGATATTTCAACTGATTTCGTTTTCGAATAAGACCAGCATGGAGCGAGGCATTCGCCATAGACAGAGCATGAAAAGTCTTGTGTAAACTTTCCAACCACGCGGTGTTCTTTCACTTTCAGTATTGACCGCCACTTTTTCATCGCCCAAGTAGGCCATCAAAATATTTTGTGGGGTCCCAGTAATAACACTGGAAATGAGACCTGCACGAATGCTCTTGCCATTACTCCTTGCACGACTTGACGAAAGGCTAACAAAGGTAGGCGTAGTAGTATGGGGCTCTAACCATTGAAATCACTGTACGATAAAAGGGCATATCGCTACGGGGGTTCGAGGTACCATGCAACCCTACAACCCGGAAGACCGAATGGCTCGCTGCTCGTGGTGTATGGCCGGAGTCGTGTGTTGCTGTCAAATTTTGTGGAAGAATCCTTAGCGAAACAGAAACAAAACAGTTCACTTTTGCCCGCTTTCGAAGACGACAGAAACGAAACAAACAAAGGAAGAGCTATGGGCGTTTCACTTTCATCCCGTGCCTGACATGGAGACTTCGTATTGAACACCCGACCGTGTGGAACTTCGTATTTTGAGGGGAAATTTGGAACACGGTGAAAAATAAAAGTAACAATACATTTTGTAATTTAAAAAGATGGCAAGCTCGTCGAGGCGTGCTAGTGATCCGCGGAATCGTCAGCAACAATACACGCAGGTGATGCCCGTTCCCGAAACACCCCCTTCATCATCAGACGAAGGTGAGCTAATTTGTGTAGGGCCTACATACTATTTTACTCCTAGTCCTAGGAACTACACTACAGAAGGATGGGATTTAATGTTTCACTTCAGGTCTGGAAATATAATAATATAATAGTTAATACTAGCTTCACTTCGAATCGATTCAGACTGAGACCTTGGCCGCACAAGTCGGGCTATGGAAATACAGGGAAAAACATTTGTCTTATAAATTTGTAAAGAATGGGTGGGTATTTTATCAGAATTGTGTTTAAGTGTTTACACATTGAGCTTTGAGGTAATTGTTGAACTGAAAAACACTACTTCTCCACACTATGTCCGATACAATTACTAGACTCACTACTCTACTACTAACTAGTACTACTAGTACTACTAGTACTACTTACTACTACTACACTAGACTCAGAAACTACCACCAGTGACCACCTGGCAAAATACCAGCTCCTTACAGCTCATTCCTCTAAGGATGTCTACAAATTCTCCTTCATGCCCACAGCAGTCAGACTTTGGAACGCACTACCTGCAGACGTCATCACAGCTCCATCAGTCAGTGGGCGTCTACGTCTTTAGGTCACACGTCTACACCCATTAGCTCTAACTAGTTTTGCTTTTTACTTGCACTTATTTACTAAGCACAACTTTCCACCTGTTTCACGCGCACCTAGTCTTCACCTCGGCTTTTACATCCAGAAGTGGACTTTGCTGAGTACCAGCGTACATGTAGAGATGTAGAACACGAGACTGCACTTGCCCATCATGAGTATACTAGTAGCCCTCTTTATTGATTAACATCCAATTGTCTCTGTTGTTTCAGATATTGAACCGGCGTATCAATGGAAATCGTATCGTAAGTATGCAAACTCCATTTTTACCACACAGATTCTGTTTACTGTTACTACTACAGTCGTTTGACCAGTTCCGGATCATTGACCAGTTCCGGATCACTTAAACTTTGCAACAACCACATAATTAAATTACTTCTCACATTACCAATTCCTGTTGATACATGTGAAGAATAACATCCAATAAACCAACAAACCCAAGATAAGGTGACAAACATCATCGACAAATAAATTATGGTAATTTTTCTGAAGTTTGTCGGTGATAATGATCATTATTTACCCCCCAAATTGTTGGTTGAAAAACGCTGTTAAAACTTCTCACCTTTCAAATTTGAATGCCAGGGCGAATAGCATTTATGTAAAATGGTAAGAATGTGTAAAACATATTTCCCATAAATACTGAGCAGACGTTTTTTTTTTTTTATGAGATAAAATTACCGAAATTGTTTGTTGGGAGGCATCGTACCTTTGCCCAGTTCCGGATCACTCAATATGTTGCCGGTATGTTAAATGGGGGCGCACTCGGTTAGTTAAAATCATGCGGCTGTTGTAGAAAGTTTGTCATTTAAGTTGCACTGGAAGCGTGCATTTTTATATTTCAAGGAATGTAAAACTACATGTAATTCATCCAACAGCCGTCGATAACGTTGCATGTATTTTCAGTTTTATGAATGGGATTGGGAGTATGGGTTTGCAATAAAGGGCGCGCTACTGATTCGGAATAGATTCAACCGATCCGGAACTGGTCAAACGGGTGACGATACTTTTCTCGAAGCCACTGGTCAAACGACTGTATACAAGTTTCCTTTCATGAATTTTCTCGTGATTGCGAGTTGGTTATTGGTAATAAGACTTTATTTAGGTCTAGTTCAAGACCAAATAATTAGCATTTTCTGCACAAGAGTTCAGTTGATGCAACTTAAACATGGAAACACAACTATTGAACTAGTGTACATGTAGTACACTTGTATATGGGACATTCCACAGCGACATGAGCTGCACGCTGATATACAGGTATTTGCCCATTAGGCGCACAATGAATGTCAATTGCATTGTGGGATTGAATACACGTGGTTGACAAGATGGTTCCTGTGAGCTGAGCACAGGTATATACATATGTAATAAATCGTTTGTAATCATTGTATTTTGTATCGTCAAATCCGTTGTCTCCTTTGTCCTGTTTGCTGCATCCGAACATTAATGTAACAAAGAACCCGTTACACTGGCGTAGTCGGCAGGATGGGCTAGGGATAAAGAGATTTTTACGGATTATTTTGTGAACTGTTTTGACAAATCTGCTACCACACGTTACAACTCATGAGAGTTCATCAACTTTAAATGTCTTGCTGACACCCGGGTCAGTTTGAGAGTTTCCTAATCCTACTCTGCGGTAGTGTGACTGTGATGTGAGAATTTCCTCTAGAGGTGCCCTCTACCAGTGAGAAAGCGCCTTGCCCACTCTTTTCATAAACGAACCATCAAGCCAATGTTACTGCTGCTTCAGGGTTGTTGGCATGAGATGGTCTGTGGAGAAGTCCCCCCCCCCCACCCCCCATGTTCAGTGGACTTGCAGAACTACAAGGATTTTGACTCAGAATTAAAATACTGATTTATACTTGATTGAATTGATGACTTAGTCAGAAAATAGAGTTGAACAAACGTAATGATTGGAGGAACAAAAGAACATAGTGTCGCTATCAAGTCTATAAGAAAATGTAGGTAGGCTACAGACTAACCAGAAACACAATAGGCCCTACCTGTTTTGTTTTTCTTACTTCAGTCATCCCAATCCTCTAGTTTTAAAGACTTTAGGCATGTTATTATTGGTCTTATTAGTGTATTATTGGTCTTTGGAAGAGTAAATTCATTGCTATCCTCCAGTTTTCCCCAAAACATCATAAAGGGATGGTACATCATTACCACAACTTCTTGTACATGGTTACATTCCATGGTTTCCCTTTGCACTTTAGAACATTAGTACAGTCTTTCCTCCCCCAAATCAATGTGTCACAATCGGAAAATGTCAACACAGGTGCAAACATGCAGTGTACAATGTAGGGACCAGCTCCAGGCATTTACCCACATGATACAATGCGTGCATCCAGCAATTGCTTCTAAGCCCCTCAGGCTCTGCTGTAACACATAATCTCTTTAATAACGCAGTTTCAATTTTGATGTCGTACAATTTCCTCATTAAAGACACAACATGTGTGCATTTTCAAATGCACCACTTGCCCCAAAGGGCCCCAGAGTTAAATATTTTACATACAATATAACACTGTGTGAACACACCATCTTAGTTATTTTGAGTGTCATCTTTATTTTCTTTCAAGTGTTTTTGTTGTTGTTACTTTCTGTTTAATTAAAAATGTTACTTCCTTGTTATTAAGAACCCTGTGCACCATCTGACCATTGTAAAAATGTGTGCTGTTACATGTACTTACAAGTGCACACTACAAGTCATAGGGGCGCTCTATGCTGTAATTTATGCACATAACATGTAAACTGAAAGTCAGGGCCCTGCTTAAAGGCACACATAGGAACTATTTGCTTAAAACCAGAAAAAGGTTACCAGCCGAACTACTATGTGAAAGCATACTGTCTGTGACTGGTCTCCTGCTTATTTTGCTATACCTTTCTATTGTTGATAAACAAACTGCGCTTGTTGGCATTGATGGCTGAATGTTAGCAAAACATTCAATGTAAACACTATTTATTGTTTGTGTAACATTACAAACTGTGGGTAGGCCCCTTATCTGTTGTTTGCTTTACATTTATTTATGGCTTTCCATAGTTTTCCCGACCTTGGTTGGTGAAAACTTATCTGTTGTTTGCTTTGCATTTATTTATGGCTTTCCATAGTTTTCCCCGATCTTGGTTGGTGAAAACTTAGGCTGTGGCGTTGCAATGTCTGCTTTAGAAGGATCGCTCCACAAACTTGGGTCCAGCTGGGAATTTCCCGGATTAGTGGAAAACACCTTTATTTTTGTGTAGCACTCCGGTGCATTCACTCCAGGGTTGGGAGAAAAATCCACAAGGACCACAGAGCTTGCTCAAAATGTTTACTGGACCAGAATTGTTTTTACAAGACCGGAATTAAAATGAGAAAAACTTCTCATTTTGAAATTTAAGTACTAAGCAATGTAAGAGAAGGTTTAATCTATTTTGTCTTTATGGGTTAAGTATACATTACTACATTAGAATAGAATTGAAAGGTATTTTATCAGACTCATTTTAAAAAGCATTTAAAAAATTGATTATTCAAATCTGAAAATTGAAGTACGAGCCTAGGTTGCACAGTTTTTCGCAGCCCTAGGGCAAGTTGAGAAGTGGCGTAGTAGTTTTTGCATAAATTTGACAATGTACATGTTGTGCTCTAGGCTAGTGTTAAAGGGTGTGTACAACATTGGTAAGATTGAAAAAAAGGAATTTTCACAGATTTGCACTTTTAACTTACAATCATGGTATAAAAATGGTCAAGGTGGAAAACTTCCCTTGAAATAGTTTGCTATAGTTTTTAGGAAATTGAGTAAAAACAATTAGTCTTGATCACTGGTGATAAAATCCGATGTTTGAAAACATTGAAAACATATAAAATTGTTTTTTTTCCCACTGTTTTCTCATGACTCCGAAGACCGATTTAGCTTGAACTTTCACAGGTTTGCTATTTCATGTATAATGTTGGTTCACATCAAGTGTGGATACTGGTCTATATTTGACAAGTACAAAATGTGTACATTGTCTTTATCAAGGGTGAGCCTAGCATGCCTTGCTCTATGGTAACATGTAACATGGAAACTACATTCATGTGGACAGATCTTTGCAATAAAAAAATACACTCGAAGTACATTGCATTCATGTGGGTGTATCTTTGCAAATATATAACAAAATACATGAACACTTAAATTTGATGCGTTGTTAGCAGTGATAGGTTTCAGTTCACATAGGCCTAGTTGTTTAAAAACAATGTTCACTGTCTTGGTAGCTTTGTCAAAATCTTGTTTATTATACTAGGCCTACTACAGCAGGGTTTGTTAACCAAATGCCTCATTTGGTACCAAATTATGCACCTCGTGTGTTGTATCTATTGACCAACATTTTTGTATAATGGCCCTCCCCCCCCCCCACCCCCCAGACTGTTTATTTGGATCTGTCAGGCTGGGGAGTATGGATCTTGATGAGGACAGTGTTGACCATCTGTTAGGCTCTTCTAGGTTTTAATCAAGATGCCATATTTTATTTTCATCAACGGAGACACTTAAAACAACACCAACCCGTTTGGGCTGTTACTGGAATCTTCCCGCTCAGGAAGCAAATTAGTTGTAAATTCCTTTTGTTGTTGAAGAGGAGGCCGAGCGAAAGACCTTCATATTGTGTTATCTTTGATTTGTTGTTATTAAATTCATGATACCATTCGATGAAATTGATACTCATGGAACTAAATGGGGGGAGGGGCGAAGAATAAATTATTTTTGTTCTCAGTCGAAGAGGAGGCTACGTGAAAGACCTTCAGGTTGTCTTATCTTAGATCTTTTGTTATTCATGTACTTAATACCATAGAGGTGATGGAATTGAATCTAAATGGGGGGGCGGGGATATTAGTTTCTTCAAGATAGTTTTTTCACATCAATACACCAATCCATTAAGCCACGCCCATTTCTCATTGACCAATCACAACCGCGAAATCTGATCACCATTTGAGCCGTTTGGTGATCTTTGCACTAATGGTGATCGGGTTTCGCGGCTGTGATTGGTCAACTCGTAAGGATGCGGGGCTTAATGGATCGATCTATTCAAAAGCAGGCCTGGAGTTCCATGAAGGCCATGGAGGCCACCCTCTCTCCCCCAGGGCCCAATTTCATAGAGCTGCTTTAAAATCACAAAAAGTAGCTAAGCACAACAAAATAATGCTTACCAAAATAAGATTACCAGCCAGAATTCGATTTCTCATCTTTGACTGGTTTCCGGCTCATTTCAGCAAAATGTTTGTGAGCAATTTTTTCTGCTTTTAGGCAGCTTTGTGCCGCTTCAACATGTTCAAATGATTCAATAGACTTCAGGGAACGATTTCATCCAGCAATTTTACATTTAGACTGAGCTTTTGTTGTGCACACTGAATGCTACTTATTGAGTAGTAACTCCTGATTTTTTCAGTAGCAACTCATGCATTTTGTGTAGCGATTTGCTCTGCAATGATATACAAGGGAAATCGTTCACTGAACTTATTATTAAAAAAACAATTCCAATAGAAGTGCCCTTGAAAAATTGAAAAAGGCCTTTCCCTCTGAAAGACGAAATACCAGGCCTATAATTTTATACGAGATATTTATATAGCGCATAATGCAGTTGCCTCTATGCGCAACACAATGAAATGAATATGAAAGCAAGTTACAATAATAAAGATTCAAACAAAGAGTTTTTAAAAGTCCCTTGAAAATCTGAAAAGAGCCAGCTTGGCGGCGAATATGAAGAGGTAAGTCGCTCCATAACGAAGGTGCAATGAAGTTGAAGGCTCTTTTGACCATAGAATTTAGTGGACAAAATAGTTTGAAATGTAGAAAAACAAACTTGACAGTGGATGTTTAATTTTAATAAAGCTGTACAGATGTAAATGAACAGGAACTCATTCAACGTGTGTAAAGCGCACGCCTCCTACCAGAATGGCCTGATTATATTCGTTGCTAAGGCTGTGTGAGTAAAGTTGTGCATTGGTTCTCGCCTACATGTACATGTGTATGCCACTTTAGTTTTTGTTGTGGGGCCTCCGGTTTTCCTCACTCTGGAAAAATCAAACCTTTTTTTGACCTCTGGCTGTCCCCTGGTGTCATGATGTGGCTGGTGGACAAAAGGTAGTGACCTTCACAATTCAGCTTCTGATTAGCCTCCCAAATTATTAGTTGTTCAGGCAACAGCCGAAAACAAATTGTTATTGTTTTTATTGTTACTATTGTTGTCATTATAATAAAGAAACTTAATATGGCAGTACACAATTTGTACGTGGACGTACTTCTCTTTGATGTAATATTGTGGCATGTCATGGCTGAGAGGTTTAAGAGCACCGGACTCAAGCTCTGGTGTTTCTGATCAGCCTAGTTTTGGTTTGAGTCCCGGTCGGTCGTGGCACTTGTGTCCTTAAGCAAGATACTTAACCATTATTGCTAAATGTCCTTGGGATGGGACATAACAAGTCCTGTGGATTGTTAGTACCCATAAAAGAACCCAGAACACTTTTCGTGGAAGTTTAGGTTAACCCTGGTGTTTCTGGTTCACATAGCAAGCACCCTTGTTTACAGGTTTCCTCAGGCTTGCGAGCTGCAGTGATTTTAAAAGTTCACTTACATACATGTATATTATTCATTACCAGAACTACATATAATAACAATGATTATTTGTGACTGATACACACCAGTTTCAAATACCACCCAGTAACCTTCACATTGTACACTCACACTAACTAGAGGGCGAAATGATTCATCGATTTGAAACGTGGTAAATTTCTGTCCATTGTATTAGAGCACCATTTCCCTGTCTTTGTCACTGTAAGTCGTTTTGTAAACAGTGATCAACGCGGTTCACATCATAATGGGCACGTAATATAAAGTCAGGATCTACATTTGGCCCTGCTAATCCGGATGACATCATTAGTTGCTGTGATATTTTCTTTGGGAGACCCAGGAAAGGATGTGGTTTCGTTTCATATCATCGACAATGGGAACAATAAAACTGAATCATGACTGGTAATGATTTTGTATCATGCAAACAATTCTTGGTTTACAAAAGGTCTGAAAAACTTGTGTACTTGTGACTAACTTATCTTTGCCACCACCAGCTATGATTTTAATGTAATAAATTGCATTCAGGGATAAAGAATTTGGTTTTGGTGTTTACCCTTCACTGATGCAGAGCTGCCAATTGTCCCTGATTCTGCAGAAAGTTCCCCGAAAATAAATCAACCTGTCCATGTTCTGATGAAACAAATTTGAAAAACTCCCTCGTTATGGAAACTTTTTCCTTATTATGTTGAATGCAATTCTCATCTCCCTGACCATCTCCCTGACTGTTGTACACATTCTCTCTGATTGCAAGATGCAAATGTTGGCAGCTCTACCGATGTGTATTTTCTAGCAGTATATAATACTAAGTGCTTTTCCCCTGTTCCGCGAAATAAAAGTTCACAGATTTGCAGGCCTACTAGAATGGGATTTGAACCCATGACCCGTCGTCATTTTAGAGCAGTTGTCTTACGACTAAAAGTCTGAGTGTCCCCGACGGCCTGGTGATAAGAGACCAGTTCAAATTCTCTAATTAGTGTTTTGTGTACATTAAAAGTACAGTTGAAGACCAACTGGTAAGTTGCCAAGTGTGCAAACCGCAGACAGTTGCTGTAATTGATATGCTGTGTTTACTATAAACTAAGAGAGTTTTAGAGGCATGTCATTAAAGAGTGTGCATCAATGCTGAGATTGAGACTTTGGGTGCATTCGATTAGCTTCCCCGGGTCGACCTAGGTCTGACCCCAGTGCGTTCGATTAGCTCTGAAGTCATTGTTGTGGCTCACCCGGGTGAGACCCAAGTGCCCTGCTTTTGGAGCAGGTTACTTGGGGCTGACCCTGGTTCATGACGTCACGGCGAAAAACTTTCTCAATGGCCACCATTTTGTTTGTAATTCAGCGGGACATTTTCAGGAAGTTTGATACACATTTTCACCATTAAAGCAGCGTTTTTGTGAGCAACAATTATTTTTTAATTCGAAGCCGGTTACTTTTGTATCACTGTGGGCTTGTACAATTATTTAACGTTGCAGTTTTACCTTGATAATAATTATTTTACGATGTTTTTGTGAATCCCCGAAAAGTTTCGTACGTGATGCACACAAGGAAACTAGTTCCGGTCAGCTGTCCCAAGATGCATTGGTGCGAATGCTGGGGAAAGTTGGCATTCGATTAGCTCATGTCAGGGGCTCACCCGGATGAGCACACCGGGGTCGACCCGGGGAAGCTAATCGAACGCACCCTATAAAAATGTCCACAGATTTACACAGAATTCACATGGTACACAGCGTTCTCCCTTAACAGTGGTCAGTGTGCTGGCCAATGGCCAGTTAAGACAACCGAGGACCAGTCAAATTTCACTCCAAGTAGTCTGGCTGGCTAGTTTAGTGTTGAAAAGCGTGGGGGCACCATGGGGGCACCAGTAAGCTCTCAAGAGTCTATGACGCAGTGTTGGGATCAAGTGTCCGTGTCACAGATTCAACATCCGGGTCATCCTGGTGAATGGAGACCGGAGTTTCGGTCGAAAGTTACAGGTACGGAAACTTTACCACTAAAGTGGTATTCAAGTTACCAACACAGTAGAACTTTCACGCTAGCATGAGCAGGGAATTATCAATAAGGAAATAGATTTGTTTCAAATCTGAACCCTCTAATCTGAAAATGAAATTGATTTCAGTTGACTTGGAACCCTTAAAAAAACACATCTCAGTCGGAAATATTTTTATTGTCAATAAGGAAATGGGAATGGAGACTCAGCTCACAGTTTCTTGTTTCTATTGCTACAATTGTTTTGGGGTTTTGGTGATCAGATTTAAGTGAGATGATGCAACAACCACATAATTAAGGACTGGTGTGTGTTTGTTTGTCTGTCTTTGTTTTGGTTATTTGGGGGTGGGGGGGGATAAGACTTAAGGTTATTTTTAAACAGGGCTAATATGACAAAATCTTGTGCATTCTTCTGTGTATGCTTTGTTTGGAGACATGTTTTGGGGGATACTAAAGTGCCTTTTTCCAGACCTCGGCCTGGGCTCCAGTGCCGGTAGGGGGCTCCGTCCTCAATTTTGGAGCAATGTACCGTGTTTCCAACATCAACTGAAGCCATGGAGACGGAGCCTAAGCTGACGTTTGTAAAAAATAAAAAATAATGGTTTTCCTTTGAATATTAATAAGCCTACATTGTACCACTACTTTTCTGGCATGCTATCATGCTATCATGCTAAAGACCAATGCCAGATTTCATAGAGCTGCTTAAGCACAAAAAGTAGCTAAGCACAACAAAATTATGCTTAGCAGCCAAAAGACCATTTGACATGTACCGTTTGTGACTGGTATCCTGCTCATTTTTGCTTAGCAGGATATTTATTGCTAAGCAATGTTTTTTTGCTTAGGCAGCTCTATGAAATTGGGCCCAGGTCATATACTGGAAACTTCCGTATCCTAAGGCCAAATAAAAAAAAATACCAGTTGATCGTCCTGATTTTTCCAAAAAGAGGAGGATGAGGGCCTTTTTATTTTTTTATTTTATTTTTTTTTCCAAGATGGCCGCCAAGTATTTCAATTCAAACAGGCCACCAATTCTTCAGTTTGAAATCACCGCTAACTTTCTTTATATCTATTTGTTGCATGAGGTAAGTTTACATCAAAAATTAAAATATATATGGGTGGATTAAAAATACAAATAAATATTTTTTTTAAATTTATTTTTTTAAAGGAAAAATCGGGGGAAAAAAAAGAAGGGATGTGGCCTCAAAAAAGGATGCGGGCGGGGACGATCAACTGGTATTTGTTTTTACTTGGCCTAATAGAGGACGTAGGACTAATGTGTACATGTACATCAATTTGATTGGTAGAGACAAGGAATCTGAAATTGAGGACCTTCCAAACATGGAACGGATAAACACTTCTGGCGTGGCGTTGTGAACGGGAACAGTTGCGACTGCTATCATGATGATGACTGGGATGAGATTTTTCAGACTTGTCTGAATTCAGACTTTTTATGTCAGCCTTGTGAATAAAAAAAGCCTTTCATTTTTCCCTCATAACAGAAAGACTGCCCTTTAATCTACTTCACTAGTGCTTAGGACACTGTTCCTAAAAGCCCTTTGAATTCCAAACCCTCCCTAGGGGTTACCAAAAGGTAGAAACGCCATCATTTCAACATGCACGTAGGCCCTACATGTATATCCTAAAATTTGGATTCAACATGTAGTTTCAGACTTTTTTGACATCAATGACTCTCATCCCTGTGATGAAGCCTAACTGCATGTATGACAGAGACCAGTAAAAAAGAAAATCACTTCCCACACATAGATTTATATGTGTACTTTTGTAAACAGTCACAATCTGGAATACATTATTGTGTACATTGTACCCAGCTTTACCCACTACATGTTTATTGTATGTTTTCTTTTTGACTGATCCAGCAGTTGTTGACTTGGAAAGTCAAGATTGGCTCAGTGATAATAATAACCCTTCATTACACTTTGAACGCTCTGCTGATCATGGGTTGATATGAAACGATTAGATTTACCGCTTGAACGCATGACTGATTTAATAACCATGGGAAAATTATGTAAAAGGCTTTCATTTGCTCAGATTCATACTGGTAGTGGTATAGAGAGTGATAGGAAAATGTCGCTTACATCCCGTGCGTTGTGCGTTCAATTGTGTTTTAATATTGGCTGGAATTTTGGGGGGGGGGGGGGAACATCCACATGACCACAGGGCTTGTTGCTCAAAATGTTCAGCATTCTTGTTAAAAGGTCATTGTTCTTTTTCTTAGGGTCCAAGTACAGTGCCCACAACAATTTTGTACTGAGATATTTGGTTCACTAATTTACAGTCAACCGTCGTTATAAAGGGCGCTTTTATACAGAGGTTCTGCTTAAATAAAGAGTGCATTCTGAAGTCCTGTATCTCATTTCTGCTTTGTGCTCATTTGTTTTGCTGTCCTCTTATAACAGCGTTCTTGTTAGTGTTATAAAGAGGTAATTTGGCCAGTCCCAGCAATGTCGCTATACAAGAGCTGATTGTAGCGAATCAAATTTGTATTGCCATTTGAGATTTTTTTTTTTAATGTTGAAGGCAAATATTTTAGAAGACTTTTCCTGAACTCAACCCTTGCTACAAAGAGCACTGAAGGTTCTGCTTATAAAGAGTACATTCTGACGTCCTTAAAGGTGCTGCATATGTTTGGTAATTGGAGCCTACTGATTGTGTTAATCCTATATAAATGTAGGTACATACAATAAAACTAACCTGTGACAATTTCACTTCAAAAGGTGGTTTGCGTTTTTGAGATATCACCGAAAAACCGGAGCGAATATTTCCACGCAGGAAGAATATTCCCCATAGGAATACACAGTCTGAGAAGCGTTTCTGACAGAAATGCTTCTCAGATTCAAATTTTGGGGAATAAAAAGTGATATATTTGTCCATAACCGTAGTACTTCGAAAATAAAAGTTTCTCAAAATTCATTGTACTACCCAAAGCTGCTGTACTTCTTACCAAGTAAGTTTTTATTGCCATTAATTTTCAGAGTCATTACCGAACTGTGCCTTTAATCTCATTTCTACTTTGTGTTTCTTTGTTTTGCTGTCCTCTTATACGTAACAACGTTCCTATTATAAAGAGGTGGTTTGGCCAGTCCCAGCCCAGCATTCTCAAGAGTAGACTTCATAAAAGCCAATTTATTACAATCTACCATGTACAATGCTATGGTGTGTACATGTTCCTGTACAGAGTGCAATAAGCCATTTGCGAGTTACATTTGAATAATGTCTGGTACAATGACTTGTTTAGTCACAAGTTACCGCTTAAATTTGAATTCCTCAGACTATCGAGACAGTTGCTATGTCACATGATTAGGGGCAAGCTTTTGCTTAGTTACGTAAGAGACGGTGAACACCCATACACAATTCTGAATGGATGTGTATGGCATAATGGTACCAGGGTTTGCTCATCTGGAGGTTGCTATACAAAAGCTTGCCCCGAACCATGTGACATAGCAACTGTCTCGATAGTCTGAGGAATTCAAATTTAAGCAGTAACTTGTGACTAAACAAGTCATTGTACCAGACATTATTCAAATTTAACTCGCAAATGGCTTATTGCTCGTTGAGGTTAATGTTTAGCAGAAATAGCGTAGAGTAGTGTACTTTGTGATTATTGTATTATTTTACATGTGTGTAGCCTTGATTGTTATGTCCCTTTCAGTTGGATTGGGAATGAAGGACCTTGGGTGACGGTAGAGTAAAATTTCTTCATTTCCTGGCATGAAACATACATGTATGCCACTATTTTGTTTTGCCATTGTTTTCTTTTGATTGTGTACATTGGCTCTTGCTAATACCATGGGTTGGCATGGGTGGATTGTGTGCAAAGCACTCGCCTCTCAGCACTGTAGCCCTGGTTCGATTCCCGGCAAAGGCCATACATGTGAGTAATTTGAGTTGTGCGTTGGCTTTCTCCTATGCCACAAGTGTTTTTCTCCGGGCCCTACTGTATGTACATCAAAAGTTGTAGGCCTATATTATTACTAGTCGATGTCAAACCTTGTGAGTAGTCTAAACTGTGCACTAAAATTTTGTTTCACTTTGTGAGCATGCTATAGCACAAACAGTTATAAGCCATAAAACCGTTTATTTTTCTTCATTTTTTTCAGGCATGAGCAAACTAGTTATTTATTTATCTTGACTGTTTCGTAGTGAACATCGTCTGTTCTATTGGAACTCGGCCTTCAATTAAATATATTTCTCAGTTTTATCGGCTCGGTGAAAGCTGAATAGTTCTTCATCGTCTGCTCTTCTCTATAGTTTCATCAGGACCTTTAGGTTGGGGTTCCTTGGTTTTTGCAGTCCATTTACAGATGTGTGTGCAGTGTGCACTCTAAAGAGATTTGGGTGCAATCTTTGTGTACTGAAGTGAATAAACATTGAAGTTGTCCTTTGTAATAGCCCCCTCTGTTGGCAGCTGTTTGAAGGTTAAATATGGTGAAAGTGGAAACGTTTTTGCTGGGGGCCGGGTGTAGGTAATGGAAGACAGTTTGCAGACTTGCAAACTCCCAATACTCTTAACTATTTCATGAAAGGCTTGTGTGCCTTAGCATGGAAACCCACTGTATTCAATTAACTATTTCTTGAAAGGCTTGTGTGCCTTAGCATGGAAACCCACTGTATTCAATACTCTTAACTATTTTATGAAAGGCTTGTGTGCCTTAGCATGGAAACCCACTGTATTCAATACTCTTAACTATTTCATGAAAGGCTTGTGTTTAACTATTTCATGAAAGGCTTGTGTGCCTTAGCATGGAAACCCACTGTATTCAATACTCTTAACTATTTTATGAAAGGCTTGTGTGCCTTAGCATGGAAACCCACTGTATTCAATACTCTTAACTATTTTATGAAAGGCTTGTGTGCCTCAGCATGGAAACCCACTGTATTCAATACTCTTAACTATTTTATGAAAGGCTTGTGTGCCTTAGCATGGAAACCCACTGTATTCAATACTCTTAACTATTTCTTGAAAGGCTTGTGTGCCTTAGCATGGAAACCCACTGTATTCAATACTCTTAACTATTTTATGAAAGGCTTGTGTGCCTTAGCATGGAAACCCACTGTATTCAATACTCTTAACTATTTCATGAAAGGCTTGTGTTTAACTATTTCATGAAAGGCTTGTGTGCCTTAGCATGGAAACCCACTGTATTCAATATTAAATATCAAAAGGTACAAGTCTCCCCCCCTGGAAATTAGTGTGCTTTAAGTTTTTTTTCAGCAAACTGACAGAATCTTAGGCTGTGTCCGACTTGGGGGCCACAGCTACAGCTACAGCTAGCTTTCCGCGTCTTGTCAAGTAGCAATGGCCGTAGCTGCTGCTGTAAACTGCCAATTCTGCTAGGGCCTTACTCTTTGCTTCTTTTGCCAAATTAGGCTCAAAATCCTCAAATAGAAACATTATTTAGAGGGTATCTGGGAGGTGGAATTATGGTGAACCCCTGTACAAATCAGGGTACATTCCTGTGCAGTGTATCCCCTTTGGGATACGTGTGTATACAGTTTGGGTGACAATGACATTTGAGTTTCAATACTAAACCACGGCCTGTGTGACTTACTACAGATGGTTATTATACTCCCATGTACACACATGGAATCATTTGTATTTAGATCTTCGGGGTGATCCATAACAACAGTGTTACATTCCGGTGCGGATGATTTCATTTACAATGAGATAAAGATCGCTTGACATTTCACAGATCTCTCCCCACTTTCTCTTTCTCTCTCTCTCTCTTTCCCTTAGGCGGTGGAAGTCGTCTTAATTAATTTGATTTCAGTCGTGATTGGATTACTCAGGTAAATGACACTGCTCAGATTGATTGATTGACTGTGTAATACGCGGGTCGGTGTAATCATCGTAAAGCTGCCCTTGGGTTGCATTATTTATAATACATTTACTTGTACAGTGGACACGTTGGATTATAAATTGTGACATATCATGCAAGCACATACGTACCAGTGTGCCTATGTATGGTTCTAAAGCTGTCTCCTGTTACAAACAACAATGCTTACCACAGTAAGGTTACCAGCCAAATCAACACTTACGTCAGAAGGGGTGACCGTGTATGCAAAATAATTCTGGGTAGAAATACACGGTTCTTGTTTATAAACACCCGGAACAGCTTTGAAGCGTCCTCTTTCGGTTGTGACCAGTTGACCGGCTGACGTGTATACACACCTGCAGGTGATCCACGGTTCTTGTTTATAAACACCCGGAACAGCTTTGAAGCGTCCTCTTTCGGTTGTGACCAGTTGACCGGCTGACGTGTATACACACCTGCAGGTGATCCTTGGAGCTTTGAAGCGTCCTCTTTCGGTTGTGACCAGTTGACCGGCTGACGTGTATACACACCTGCAGGTGATCCTTGGAGATTTGAATTTGTATCTATACACACTTTATTATTTCTATTCAATGGGGGCGCTTCTGAAGAAACAATTCTGCGTGGTATGCTTACAACTGTTGCTATCTTTATAACGAGTAAGCTTTTGGATAGAAATTGTTCAATTTTATTTCGGGTTCATGAAATTGGTTGTACATGCTCTCATCACAAGTAAGCTTGATTATTGTAATGGGTTGCTGTTTGGAATGCCTGATTCTCTGATAGCTAGATTACAAAGTGTCCAAAATGCATGTGCAAGACTTGTCTATCGTCGGTCAAAATTCACTCCAACCGCACCTCTTCTGAGAGAGCTCCACTGGTTGCCAGTCCGTCAAAGAATCTCATTCAAACTGTTGTTAATTGTGTATAAATCATTGAGTGGTCAAGCTCCTAGTTATATAACAGAATTACTTCAAATCAAAGTCCAGTCACACAGTCGTAGCCTGCGCAGTTCCAGAGATAAGTTATTGTTCCAGATTCCCCATGGCAAAACTAAAGTAACTCTCGGGGACCGTGCGTTTGCCATTGCTGCCCCCAAACTATGGAATAGCTTGCCAATAGAAATACGAAGCTCTTCATCTCTCAATGTCTTCAAATCCAAATTAAAAACATATCTGTTCAATTGAGAGATTCTATTTTGTATAATTTAGTTTAAAAAAAGGAGCTCCGAACCAGCGCAGCTGAATATATTTTGAATAAAAGCTGCGCTATATAAATTTATTATTATTATTATTTAAAAGTATGACCCTACCCTTAAAGGCACATGTATGTAGGATCATAGATTGGTAAAGGCTCCAAAAATGAATGACCATAAAGACTTACTTAGTGAGAAGCACTGCAGCTTAGTGAGAAGCACTGCAGCTTAGTGAGAAGCACTGCAGCTTAGTGAGAAGCACTGCAGCTTAGTGAGAAGCACTGCAGCTTAGTGAGAAGCACTGCAGCTTAGTGAGAAGCACTGCAGCTTAGTGAGAAGCACTGCAGCTTAGTGAGAATCACTGCAGCTTAGTGAGAATCACTGCAGCTTAGTGAGAATGTAAGCTGTTCTTAGAAAAGATTCCCTTCGAAGTAAAATACGGTTTATAATTTTTCAACCCAAAACATTGGAGTCTGTGAAACGACGATTCATCGAATCACGCACGAATCTTTTCTCAGATGTTGGTACCTGTTGGTCACCTCGCTACGTGGATGGATTCAGCGCTCTTTTGAAAACACCGTGATTCACTTCTAGCCGTTTTCTCAGCAAGTAGACTCTGTATTCAGCTGAAACTTTCACATATAATGTGACTTTTATTGTATCTTTCTTTACAGTTCTGCCTTCTGATCAGCATTACCCTGACAAAAACCAATCTGTGACCGTACCTTGAAAGTCTAACTCTTGAAATAATAGTTTTACATTTTTTACATAAATATTCAGCTCTTTGTTGATAAAGATTGCTTTTACAAGATCTATGTAAGATATAAACATGTGCTAATTAGTAATGATGAGACATACAGTAGGGCTGTACAGTGTATGGTCTGTTATTTGGCTGCATTTTAACATCTACAATTGTCTCTCTGTAGACAATAGTCTTGGTTCAAGACCCCCCTGTTATTAATATCTTCCCATGATCCATCGCCACGTGAGGGCACGCTCTCACCAGAGACCGCTATCATGGGATTCCGCTATAGCGGTTCTCGGGATGATAGCGGTTTGTGGTTGATTGCGCCCTCTATTGGCGACTCTATCGGGCGAGGGAAATTAACAGTCAGGGGCACAGCTTTCTAGCAAGGATGACAGCTTTCTAGATAAGAAACAACAGTAACTCGCGTCTTGAACCAAGACTACGTAGACAGTTGCAATGGCAGTTTCAAAGTGTCTTGATTGTATTGGCTTAAATCCTTTGTTTATTTTGGACCAACTGCAGACAATGTTGAAACATACTAAAGTGTAAATTTAACCATATCCTGTGATTAATAGGTTTGAGCATAGTAGTCTGATAAGCCCCCAAGGCCCCCCCCCCCTCCCCCGGCTCCCTCCCTTCCCAGATGGATTTACATTTAAGCCATCTTCAACACCCTGTCTGTCGGAGAGCTCACTAATCCAGGAGTTGTTCAACTTTGCTCATTTTCTTGTTGTTGCAAAAAACACTTGATCGACAAACGACCAATTTCCAAACCTTGGCCGGTCCACATCATTTTAACAGGTTTCAATAGTTTGCACCTCTTCCCATCCCCCTGCTTTCAAGGATACAGAAGCTGCCACAACTCTCATCTCGTCTCCTCAAGTAGGGTGTAATGAATGAAAAGTTACTGGAGAAAGGGCGTAAGCAACTAATGTGCAAAATTGTGTTACAAGACAACCGAGTGTGAAAGTTTGATCAGTTTTCTGCCATTCATTAGTCATCATATAAGAAGGTTAAATTCTGCATGGAAATTGGAAAACATATCTTTGGGAAAGTTCTAGCAACAAAAATGTAACAACAGTAATGCCACTTTTTGGGGGGGTCAAGAGCCATTTTATTGCTTACGACCTTTTGTTACTGGAAAAGAGTACTTTGTGCGCCTGGAAGAAGGGCGTATAGAGCCTTACGCCCGTCTTCAAGGCACACGACGATCTGTTCAAAGGACTTTTCATCCTGTCAAAGTTTTTATTGTTCCTGATCGTATTGTTCAGACAGATTTGAACCCATTTCGTTGACCCTCTTTCCCCCTCAGCCCCACCCTGCAGGATATTGCAGGCCACAACCCCCCTCCTATGTCGGTGGTCTTAATAATAATCCAAGCAAAGTAATTTGGTTTCAAGGCGTGTCCAAAATGCCAAACCCACTTTTGCCTCCTCTAGAGCCCCTTCCACTCTGACACATTTCCAGACAACAACTCAACTTCTTTCAAAGTGTATGTAATTCTGGGGGTACTTATTCCTTTTCATGTTATACTGCACACCACATTTCCATTACCCTAACTGAACTTTCAAATTGGTGCGTTCTCTCTATATGCCAGGGCATGCATTCTCACGACACCAGCATGTCATAACAGTCTTGCCCGATAGGTCGCTGTCACTGAGGCAATCTCAGTAAAGTTAAAACCAAGTCTGTTGCTGTGCACAGGTCTTGTGATTGCCGATCTGGGCATCACAACACAAGCTTCATTGTTTGTGGTTCCCCACAGTCACAGTCTGTAGTTTGGCCATCAGGTAGATATCCCCACTTCTCCATAATATAATAATAATATAATAATTTGGGAGGCTAATCATCCTTACTGGCAGCTAAGAGCTGAATTGCGAAGGACGCGGCTACAACGTGTTCGAGAAGCAGGCATGCAAGGGCGCCTTTGGCAGCCAGCCACATCAACCCATTATGACCACGGAGCACAGCCAGAGATCGAAAGTGTTTGATTTTTCCCGAGGGAGGAAAACCGGATGGTCTGGAAAACCCTCGTGGCACAGCAGAGAACCAACGCACAACTCAACTCACATATGGCCCTGGCCGGGTATCGAACCTGGGTCACCTTGGTGAGAGGCGAGCGCTTTACGCACAAGCCAACCATGCCACCCTACCATAAGGTATCCTACAATGAGCATATTCAATGGGCAGTCGGTTCGGGGCTCGTCAGGTCATCCAATACCGCACCTGGTGCCTTGTCTCTATTTTCTTACTATAACTTAGAGCATAGAGACTTCTCTGTAAATGTGATATGCTCTACACAAGAATGGTTCATTATGATTATTATTAATGTACTGCAAGTCTAAATTGATTGTAACAAGACGAATATTACATGCCTCCCCCTCTCTCCAGCTAACCCCGCCTCTTTCAGGTGACAGAATGTCCACATGTCCTCAACTCCAAATCTGTCTTAAAATTGGTCATTGCGGTCACGCGGTGACGGGTACACTATATGTGTGTGTTTCTTTAACACGTCCTCTATCCCCACCCCCTGTCATCAGAGCCTCAACAGCTTATCCAGGATTTAACAAGGATCAACCTCTTTTTCTTTGCTGCAACCTTCCGATGACGACTACCATCCAGGCTGGCATTACCTGCCCTCGCTTGTCTCCTTCTATTTAAGGGAATGGAGTCTTCTGGATGAGTGGTCCTGTTAACTGGTGTCTCAAGGAACTGAAAGTGATTGGGAGAAACAGGCGTTTTAAACGGCAGTATGAGTAAGAGTCAAGAGATAGACGCTGGAGACGGAAACCAGACTGTGAGAAGGTTCATGAGTGTCATGGAGCTGGTACAATGTTTGTGAAAATATGCTGCTGTTGAAACAGCAGCGTTCTATCTTGACTGTGGTCTGCTTGCCCAATGCCAGTTAAAATTCCAGAGGACCAGTCAAAAATTCACTCCAAGTGGTCTGCCGTTCTAGTTCAGAGTTGAAAAGCATCACAGTTTAGTATGAAATATGGACTTGTGGAAAAGTAATGGACTTGTGAAATGACAAGCCAACTGGTCAAACCCTGAACAGGTCATGGGATGTCATGGCCAGACGGTCTTCACTGAAGGAACTCAAGTTCTGATGTTGTCAAGAGTGTGGGTTCGAATCCCGGCCATGGCACTAGTGTCCTTTAGTAAGAGACTAAACCATCATTGCTAACATCCTTCGGGTGGGACAGAAAGCAGTTGGGTCTTGTGTGTTGTGCATTGCATGTAAAAGAACCCGGTGCACGTATCGTTAAGAGATGGGGTTTGCCCCGGTGTCTCTATAGGCCTAATGGTTGGATGCAGACTCTTGAACTCTTACAAAGTGCCACGTATGGGTCTCATAATTCAAACACACCTGTTGTAAAGCAGTAAGCATTTTCAAACTTACACTTACATGTAGGTCGGGTTGGGATAAAGCTCTATAAGAGCAGCGTATCATTATTATTATTGTCCCAGTTGTAGAAACTATAGTTGGGACCCTGGGCCCAATTTCATACATGTAGTGCAGCTTAAGCACAAAAAGTAGCTAAGCACAACAAAATTCCGCTTACCAGAATAAGGTTACCAGCCAAACTACCATGTCACATGTACAATTTGTGACTGGTATCCTGCTCATTTCTGCTTAGCAGACAATTGTTAAGCAATATTTTCTGCTTAAGCAGCTCTATGAAATTGGACACAAGTCCCAACTTGAGTGTTACAGTTGGGACAGCCATTGGTTATTTAAAAGTAAGAATGGAAAGAACAGGACTAGGGCAAGTAAGCATTGATCTAGGCAAGTAAGCACAGGACAAAGCATACTAACCTTCACCAAGTGAATTCCGTTGCAATGTGAATCCATGGTAAACGCATCATAGGCTTATCGCCTAATTTTCCTGCTTACAGGGAAATCCGCTTGTGCTTTAAAGTAGATTTTCCTTCTAAAGTAAGCAGACGAATTTGCTGACTGTTAAGCAGCTCTATAAAATTGGGCCAAGGTCCCCATCATGATGCGGCACAAAACAATACCCCCTGACTGCTCAATGGTGACAGACTTGACTGTATTTTTATACTTTCTAAATTATTCCGGGGGTGGTGCCTCGGTGATTACAAAGTCTAGAGCGTTCCAATTACTGATATCTAAAGACGTTGTCTCGCCTTGCGTCAGTCTCCAGACTGGGACCTTTCCTAGAAGGGAAAGCTAGAGCTGCGGGTCCGGTGGTGTAAATGCCTGGCTGAGTCTGGTGACTGCCGACACAAATACCATGATCCAATGCTTGACGAGTCAGGGTGTGAATCAATGGGTCGATGTAGAGGGCGCTTCAAAATCAAACTCCCCGAGCACATGTTTCTTTTGTTTGTTTGTTCAGATGATCTTCCCAACAAGAACTTGGCAAAGCTCCCACAAGGGGATATAAACACCAAGCTGGCAACAGCAGATTTCTCTCATACAAACATTGACTTAACGTTCATGATTATGAATTGCGCATATCGATAAATTCTGATTCAGTAACTGGGCGACAATACTTTATTTTAGTCATTGTGAACTCAGCAGTTAGTGTGGCTGGAATCGAACCCACAATCTTGTGATTGCAAGTCATCCAGCAGTATTACCACTTGACCACAGTGACAGGTATTTACGTGCAAGTGTAATTGTAATAACAGTTTGGATTTAACTAATGTTAGACCAAAAACCAGGGGCATGGAGGCGATTGCCTCTGTTGCCTCCATGAAGTATCAGGCTGGGTCAACATGTATATGCTTGTGTACATACATGTAATATTAATAATAATAATAATAGTGGCTTCTTATTTAGGGATCATATCCGTCACTCTAGGGAATTCAACAGTCAGTATTTTCCTGCAAGGTACGTTATGAAGTATGAGATCTATTCCTTTACATAGCATCATGCAATGGTTTACAAGGTGCTGTGGCGCAATATGCAGCCAATCAAACCAGGAACACCGGGGCGAACTCCTCTCTGTACGATAAGTGCACTGGGTTCTTTTACGTGCATTACACAACACACAACAGCTTTACGTCCCATCCGAAGTACACGTACATTGTATGTTCCTGTATGAGCCATCACTAAAAAAGTCTTGAGCACTTTCAAAACAATTTGTTTTAGATTCATAAATGTGCATGTTGCAGACTCTTCAATGTCCTAGATTCTTGGAAATGTGCTTAAAAATATACTGTTATGAAAATGAAAGATCAGTAAGTTTTCCGTTGACGCCCTCGTCAAGTTAGCATTTTGTTGTCTTGGAACTTTTTTCATTAGGCATTAGGGGAACTTGTTTGGGGAAAGCGAACCCCAGGCAAGTAATCCTCAATGTGCGTCATAAGCACGTCATTAAAACAGCCAGTGGTGGAATCAAGCTATTAACCACTAAACCTTACTTTTCCTGGGGTTTTAGATTCGACAGCTTTGTCATAAATGGCCGTGGCCTGTCAAGATAAATCCCCCCCATGTAACTCTTTAAGATGCTGTACACGCTCTGTGTACAGTACATGGGATGTGGTGCAGGAGCAAGAGATCACGCTTTAATAGTCGGGGATACTGCTCTTCGACGTTAATTAGGTGCCGATGGTATTGATTGAGTCCGGTTACTATTCTATAACCTTCTTTAAGGATGGTGTAGACCCCTTGGTCTTAGACCCCCCTTGGTGCAACTTGTATTGCCTGCTTTTTCCTATGATGTTGTGCATGTTAAACACCGGTTACTAGACTTGTCTTGGCTTAAAAGAGATCTCCGTTTTTGAGGGCACCGGAGAACCCATCAAAGTGAACCAGCTGGACTTGTTGGCCTGTCCGACCAAACCACGGGTCGGTCAAACCGGGGAACACCCTAGTGGATGTGACACTGCCAAACAGATGAAGCATAGCGTGCACTGGCGTAGATTCCGGTGAGGATGCTTGGGATATCACTCACTTTTTGGACCGAGGGGTCCGGGGGATGGCCTACTGGATCATGCCAGAGAGATCTCTGCCCATTTTCATGGCTCTGCTTTACCGCCGAATTCGGCGCTTGCGATCACCATTTTCGCTTACCGAGCAAGCGCTGAATTTTTGCGCTAGCTGTGTAAAAGCGTAGAATGACTAGCACACGAGAAAAAATTTCATGCTAACCCGTGAAATCTGCTTGACGTAAGCGCGGAATTTCCTGCTTTCGTAAGCGCCGATTCTTTGCTTACAGTAAGCAGAGCCATGAAATTGGGCCCTGTTACACATGCAGCTCAATGGAAGAGATAGTGACTTCTAAGTTAGGGTGGTCGGTCTTGTTAGGGTAGTGGCTTCTTTCCTCAGCTTCCACCTCTGGGACCATGGTTTGAATTTCAGCCCCAACCTGATTCCCTGCAATAACTCTCCAGGGTTTTCCTCCCCCATCTAAAACTGAAATTCCCTTCATTGTCTTCTCTCCATGGGGTTCTTGGCTAGTACAGTGATTAAGTTCGCTTTTCTGAGAGTCCTTGGCTTCACAACCAGAATTAATAAAGGAAATAAATTAAAAATTAAAAGCAAGGACCATTGACTGTAGTCAGTAGATGTATGGGAGACCAGCAGAGTGTGGGTTCGAGTCCCGCTCGTGACACTTTGTGTCCTTAAGCAAGACACTTAACCATTTTGCTTCGTCCTTCAGATGGGGCGTAAAGTTGTGGGGTCTCTTGTGTTGTGTAATGCATGTAAAAGAACCCAGTGCACTTATCATCAAGAGTAGGGGGTTTTCTGGTATGGTTGGCTCCAGATTGCGCCACAGCTTCTTGTAGACCACTGTTAAGAAATTAGTCTTATAATATGTACATTGTAGATCTGCATACCTTTAAAACAAAAAACAATAAGCGCTTAGAAATTATGTGTATAAAGCGCTGTGTAAATGTTGGTTATGAAGTCTTTCAGCTTCTTCTCACCCATACACTCTTGCTTTACTGAGATGTACAGTAGAACAAAGAGCCATTCCAACAGCTTTATTCCATGTACTGCATCTCTTGCCTGGTACAAGTTTTCCTCCATCCTACAATCTAGACTGTTTTTATAGGAATATAAATTCATACCTTCAGCTCCCCTGGGTTACTTTCATCTTTAAAAGGATGTGTACAACATTGGTAAGATTGAAAATATAAATGTTCACAGATTTGCACATAACTTACATGGTATAAAGATGGTCATGGTGGAAAACTTCCCTTGAAATAGTTTTGCTTGAAATGCCATAGGTTTTAGGAAATGAGTAAAATAAGAGTCTTTATCCTGCAGGATAAAATCCGATGTTTGAAAACAAGTTAAAACATATAATGGTGTTTTTCACTGTTTTCTCATGACTCGGAAGGCCGATTGAGCTTAAACTTACACAGGTTTGTTATTTCATGTACATGTTGGGTCACATCATGTGTGGATACTGGTCTTTGGCAATTGCCAATGTTGAACACACCCTTTAATATTTGTCTTCTTGTAGCCCCTTAACAAGAGTGGCTTTTAGCATTTTCTTGTATAAAAAAATCCCAAATATAAAAATAAAGTTGTATTGAATGGTCACAGTCTTTGCAACCACTAATTCAAGATTACTAAATCAACCTTCCCCTACCAGTTTTCTTGTCAGAGTTAGACTGAGGGAGCTTTTCCTGGGAAAGATTTCCTGACATTTTCAAGAAACACGAATTACCTAACTATAAATTTGCTGCCCCACTTTCCCTTTTTTTTTTCTGTAATACATTTTTTTCACTTCCTTTTTTCATTTTGCTATTGGCGCCTCGATCCAAGTTCAGGAGAAGTGTTCATTACGAGATTATGCGATTATAAAATGCTGGAGTGATCTGGACAGTGTCAAATGACATTCTGAACAAAATAGCCATGATTTTTTGCACATTTGGTTTTCCCTTGGGGGTTTTTTTTTTTTTCTCTGACAAACATCAGATGTGAAAACCAGGTTGTATGATGTTGAAAAAACAGGCTGCTAAGGCAAAGTACATATACCTTTGGTTTTTGTAACTGTGCGCTTGTTTTAATCCTACAATATATGTAGATATATACATTTGTACATGCACTATGTACACCTGTAGGCAGTGTTGTATGACTCGAGTCCAGGACTCGGACTCGAGTCCGTCTCGAGTCACAATTTCGGTGACTCGGACTTGACTCGAGTCACGTCTGCAAAAGACTCGGACTCGGACTCGGACTCGACTATCATGACTTGGACTTGTCCACGAGGACTCGTGACTCGAGTCACGTATTTTTTTACAAACAATACCTTTTTAAAATATTAAAAACAATTCCGACGATCCGATCGTCATTCCCGGAGTGCACATGTCATAGAGTTAACGTCTAGCACAATAAATAAGTACTGTCGTATGGTGTTCGTGATTATTGTGTAGATGGCCATCTAAGTACAGCGCGTGTATGTTCGATTCGTATGTTCAGTACGCATATTAACACTGGGATGCACGACACCAGCAGTATTATGCTGGTATTCTGTCTTGTGCTTGATGCCAGGGAAATGGCATGTCTGGTACCTGTAAAACACAGCCTGCATATTGCACTGTGATGGCTGTGTGTTGTTTGCACCAGTTTCTACACATGGTCGACACACAAACACGACGTCAAGTTTGGTCACGTCACTAGTAAAAAGTAGTACAACATTTTTTTAATCATGGCATCTGCCGTTCCGCCCCGTATTGTTTTATTTTGGTTATACCAACTTTAACAAAAAACTTTAACAGAACTTTGTTTAAAATAAATGTGTTTTATTTTGTCATTTCCAATTCTTATTTTACGACATTTGTTTTGCAATAAAAAACACAAGTGACTCGTGACTCGGACTCGGACCAAGTGACTCGTGACTCGGACTCGGACTCGGACCAAGTGACTCGGGACTCGGACTCGGACTCGACCCAAGTGACTTGAGACTCGGACTCGGACTCGACACAGGTGACTCGACTACAACACTGCCTGTAGGCCTATACAAGGCAACTAACCTGTTAATATTTCTTTTCAAAAGGTGGTCGCGTTTTTGAGATATCGTCGAAAATCCGGACCGAATATGTCCACGCAGGAAGAACAATCCCTAATTAATAGGAATACACAATCTGAGAAACGTATCTGACAGTAACGTTTCTCAGATTCAAGTTTGGGGGGCATATAAACTGATATCTTTTTACATAACCACATTACTTTGAATTGAAATGTTTTTCAAAATGCTTTGTACTAACGAAAGCTGCTGTACTTCTAGCCTATAAGTTTTTATTGCCATTAATTTTAAGAGTGATTTACCAAATGTATATAGAACCTTTAGAGAAAAAGCCACTTACAGTAATTTTATTTGTGTAATTTATTTATTGTGACAACTGTTGAACACTTTATCGGGGCCAGGACCTGAAAGAAGTTGATGCTGCAACAATAATAATAATAATAATAATAATAATAATAATAATAATAACAGCGAGAATCCTGAGAAAGACCCTTGAGATCTAAGGCTACGGGACGTAGCCCGACTCAAGGAGTTACCGGCACAAAAGAAAATGTGATTTTTCTTTTGTAGGCTGTGATGAAATGAAATAATAACGGGCATTTATAGAGAGCTCTTACAAGAAAAGTGTTTATTCAACATTCACCCTGAGTTCTGACCGATGTGTTTTGGTTTCACCTGCAAGAAGAAGAACCCTTTAGAGACTACATGTATAGCAAACGCAAACAGCCTGCACCGAAAATCCCAATAGCGGCCGCAAACTATGAACTGCAATAATTTGGTAAGGTGGAGGTTGGAGGTATAGTGGGCACCGAAAAACCCCATAGCGGCCGCAAACTATGAACTGCAATAATTTGGTAAGGTGGAAGTTGGATGTATAGTGTGCACCGAAAAACCCCATAGCGGCCGCAAACTATAGAACTGCAATAATTTGGTAAGGTGGAGGTTGGAGGTATAGTGGGCAGACAACATTTTATTTTCTACAAAGTGTGCTGAGTTCTGGACCGCTGGGACTGCCAGGGGACTTTACTCGTAAGATGACTCTTCCTGTTGCAAGGAGCTGGATAAATATTGAACTAACAAGAACAAATTGATATATGCTTTATGGAAATTGAACCCTGTACACCTCTGGGATTGTGAAAATAAGCTCAGGTGGGGGGGGGGGGGGGGGGGGTGATAGGGAGTTGGCTTGCAATCAGTGATGGTGAATATTGTGCAATTAGTAGAAAGTATGGGATGAAAGACTTGTGTTGCAGGCAGTTCTTACTGATCTTAAAGCATGTTGGTATATGTCCTCCAACAGTTCTTCATTGGTCACATGGGGTAGTCTGGTTTAAATAAACCAAAATGAATAACGTAAATAAATAAAGGACCCAACATAAATTTGAAATAATTTTTGTATCTAGGCATAGACCTGCTGGCATCGATACTGTTTTCGTAAAAAAACAAAAACATCAGGATTACACACATGCAGACACACAACCTTACAGATCACGTTTGTGGGGTCCTGCTATTGTTGTTATATTATTCCTTTTTAAAGAATTCCTCAATCCAAGTTGAACAAAGAAAAACTTTGTGGGGTCAATTGTTCCATTGTGTAAACGACCCAACAAGGGCCCTTCGGTAAGCCCGCACTTACAAGTGTGTGAACACCTACAATCGAGGACCTCCTATCGTCCCTTTTTTGTTTGTACTCTTTAAAGTGTGTGTACAACAATGATATTTTTGTCAAAGACCAGTATTCACACTTGATGTGACCCAACATATACCTGAAATAACAAACCTGTGAAAGTTTAAGCTAAATTGGTCTTCGGAGTCATGAGAAAACAGTGAAAACCCCATTATATGTTTGCACTGTTTTCAAATATCAGATTTTACCACAAGTGATAAAGACTATGTTTTATTCATTTCCTAAAAACTATAGCATTTAAAGCAAAACTATTTCAAGGGAAGTTTTCCCACCATGACCATGTTTATACCATCTAAGTTATGTGCAAATCTGGGAACATTTATATTTTCAATCTTACCAATGTTGCCACCGGGAACCCTATTGTCCCTTTTTGTTTTAGGTCCCAGGTTTGAATGTGCATAATATCTAACCACGAAATTAAACCAGAAGCTTCATTGCATCAAACAGTCATTTAAATTTGCCACGATTGGAAGTTGAACAAATCAGGACTTAGAAAAACAAACTCATCTTAATTTGCCAATCTTTAAATCATCATGTAACCGCATCCATACCCTCGTCTTATCTAAAGTACTTTAATCCGCAATTTCTCCCCTCCCCCTCTATATATCCACCACAGATGTTAGCACCCTCTAATTAAAGCGTATAATGTACACACGCAAACCCAGAAACAAAAGATACTAATTACAAATGCCGCACATAAAATAATTGTAAAAAAAAACCGACGACAGGCGTGGCCGCTAACAGGAAGTCACTTTGAGGAGGGCTAAAGAGAGAGCTTTCCTGTTTAACAAAACTGGTAATAAACATATCCTCTCCCCCCAAACTGGTCGCCCGACGCTAACTTCCACTCCCCGATAAAATGAGCTGAGTAAACTCCCATTAAGGGTAAAGCCGGTTGTTGTGGTTTTTTTCTCCGTTTGGTTTATGTATGATTGCAGATGTCAATTTGTAGGCCTATAGGAAATGTGATAAATTGATAATGAAACTAAAACTGAGAATGTGCGGTGGAGGAAGTTGACTACCAGTTGAGTTGGGAAGCAGTCGCTTCCCAGTCTTGACTGGATTGATGGTACCCCCCCCCCCCCCCCCCACCACTTTTTTTCTTTCCTTTCCTTGGGTATTAATTTGAGATGCATCATTTTGTTACCGAGCGCCGTACACGCTAATCTCGGCATCGTTTCGTCAGCTAGTGATGCAGACTGCATAGGCAGGAACACGTAGTGAATGGAATCATGACATGCGAAATGTAAACCAACCTGGACAAGGTGGAGCTTAGGGTCACTCTGATCCATTGGAAGTGTGCTAATTAAAACATTAACTTTGTAGTTAATCACCTAACCACAAGTGAGGGTCTATTCACATGAAGTGTGTAACAGGTTATAACAACCTTGACAACTTCGACAGGCTGTTTCACACGATTATATTCAAAGGTAGGGGACATAGATCGCTTTTGGTCAACAGAATGCTAATTCAAAGGCCAATTTATCAAGAAAGATACAATAAAAGTCACACGTGGAAGTTTCAGCTGAACGCAGTGTCTACTTGTTGCGAAAACATCAAAAAAACTGTCACAGTATTTTCATCCAGAATGTTGAATCCTTCCGGTTTAGTGAGAAGACAGCGGGTACCAACCGCATCTCTGGCCCCAGCATTCACAAATGGACACCGGGGAAATTTAAATCTCCAAAAGTCACCTCTTAGATTCAGTTTGTTTCCACATACTTTTATTGATTTTTTAATCAACGGGGGCACTTCAGACCAAATCATTTCACGGAATGCTTACTATAATAAATACATGTAGGCCTTCAGTTGAAAACTACTCCATTTTCTTTCTAGGTCATTACCAAAATATGACCGTACCTAAAGTTTTTAAATTTAAGATGTGGGAGGGAAAATCCACATTATCAGTTAGGGACTGATCCACTTTGTATGCAAACTCCTTTACAGTGGGAGTAAAGTGGGGTCCACAGAGGTGAAAGGCAAGGAAGAAACTCGTCTTGATGCAAGACATTGTTGGTCATTATCACTCAACTACCGCAATTCCCCGCTCCCCGCACATTACTATCGAACAATAGCGGGTGCTGTTTGGAGCACTTTCATCACCTCCCACACAAAACAATGGGTTTGTGGCTTCCAGAGAACGCCCTCTATCGGTGGAATAGTTGCAACAGGTGCAGTGTTGAGTTTATGGTTTTACTTACTCTTTAGCATAAGAACGTCTTGCACTAAGACTAGGAAGAAATCTGAATGCCACTGCTATGAACATTCAAACAATCAGGGTTATGATAACCAGTGTATTTACCCCCCTCTCCCATCTCTACCCATCCCCTTGTCACAACAACCTCCCTGGGAGGTCCCCAGTGGGGCAGCCCTGTTCCATTGTCCTCTTTGAGACAACCACCTTGCTTCTGTCATCATAATTCATTACAGGTACCCTTTATGACCCCCTGTGCCCTACCAAACTTGAACTGCTCATACATGTACATGTAGATACAACCCAGGCCCCCCTCTCCCTTGTACCCACCAGTCTGTTGAAAGTTAAATGAATGCACCCCAACACTAACAGGAAATTCCATGTTTACTTGTAACTTAACCACAGGAATCCGAAATGTTGTTTAAAATTCCTGCCCTTGTTTTTCTTCAGAAATTCCTGCCCTTGTTTTTCTTCAGAAACTTTGGGGGCCCCCTCTGAATTTGTAATCAAATTTACTGGGGGAAGTTTCTAATATTATGTTCTTTAAGCATTTTAAAGGTACTGTGTCTGCTTGCAAGCTAGACTTGTGATAGTCGAGTCATGGTGATAGCACTCGGCTCTCCGCGATCGAAGACTGCTCTCGCCAGACCACTGCTCTCACCCGAGGCTGCTGGCTCTCGACTACTGCCGTTAAATGAGACTGTAGGCGCAAGAGCAGTAGTCTCGCGGGGGCCAGCAGTCTCGCGAGAACATCGCCAGTGTTGCGAGAATCGAGTTGAATTGCTATCATCGCGACGAACATTTAACGACTTGTCCACAAGTTTACTTGCAGGCCTGAAATTTAATCTTTGAGATTTTCGAGGCCATTTTGAAGTTTTGCAAAGGGCACGTAAAAACCTTTACTATGCAATCTGGAGCATTATTCTATAGTTTTTGTGAATTTAATCTCCCCCCCCCCCCCCACCCAAAGTTATTATTTCATTTTGGGAGTATTGGCCATCGATTTTCCCATTCCATCCCGATACATGTTTATTAGTTTTATAGCATGTAGAGAACCGTGATAAAATTACTTAATGCACAGAGTTCTCCCCATGCTTAAGCTAGGGTATCGGGTCGATACGTGCAAATTGCGTGCCGATATGCGCAAATTTCGGCCGAAACGCAACATTTTATTATACGGTAGTTTCACAAAAAACATCAAGAGAAAACTATATAGAATGCTCCTGATGACACAGTAGGGCTTTTAAAACCAAGATTTAAACACAAGTAGAAAACCTACGGAAGACCTTGTTTCAATTCAGCGTGCTTCGGCCAAACATCCAACAATTTGGGTCCAGAATGCCCCACAGTTTTGAAAAAACCTGTGTAGAGAACCCCTCTGCATATATGTACACATGCCCCTTTAAATGAAACTGCTGTTTTACCATCAGGGCTGAGGGACTACTTAGCCCCCCATAAAGAAATTAGGAATCAGGGAAACAATAAATTATTTGTCTGTCAAGGCCATTAGACCACACATCCGCTCAAGGACAATTGAACAATTAGAGTAATAGCTGCTGTAAAACTCTCAAGAACAATCAGGACATTTGTGACCCCCTCTGTGAAAATGAGTCAGATGTTGACAATTTAAAGAATTGAGTTATATACATGGCTGGAAAGAACACACCAGCAGCAGTTATTTGGTATATGTCTAAGCTCTGGGGTGTATCGCGTTGCTGAGTTACTCCCGTTTGAAATTAGCCAAGGTATAATTTTTGTTGAAAATGAATTACAAGTAAATTGATGTTTAAAACTACAATTTTCGCGCTACATATTAGCAAAAGGACACAAATTAGACTAAAGTATGTTTTCATAGCTTTATTGACTAAAAATGAGTGTTCTGAAAGTTTACCATGCAAAAATAGATCTTTAAAAAGTAATATAAAAAAAATTAAAAAAATTAAAATAAAATTAACAAAAATTGATATTTTCCCCATTGAAACGTCCATTACATAATAATGCATTAGGCGACATCTGACTCATTTTCACAGAGCGGGTCACATTTTATAAAGGTTATTTTAACCAGACACTAGACAGAGTAAGCATGGCTACTGGGGAAGTCCGCCAATAAGGAAAGTCGTGTTTATTTTTCTCTGTCGGTCTTATTATTTCTTTATTGGGGGGGGGGGGAGGTCACCAAGACACTCATTGCACTGAATGCTCCCCGTGTAGTTGAGACATTTAGAGGAATGATCCTATGCCTGATGAACAGGGATAATAATGTTGTAAAGCGTCTTGATCTACACTCCCGGCCAAAATGCTTGGGCCGCTCGACAATAAACATACCCCCCCCCCCCCCCGCCCCTTTCTCCTTCTCAATGTTGTTAACCCTAGCCGGAGCGCTGACCGTGCAATGAGAGCCAACATTGAGCAGGGGCCAGGGGGCCAATGAGATATGGCTGGAATTGTACATGTAGCTACTAGGATATGTGCACTATATGAGGACCAATTTATTTTTATTGAGAAATTAGAATTACTGCTTACCAACCAAAAGGCCCTGTGGTACATGTATAAATGCAAAATAATAGTTAGTGGCCTGACGTTTCGACCAATAGCAGAGTCCTTCTTGTAGGCTAAAATTATTATTATTGTAATTAAGAGTGAGCCTTGAAAATATTCTCTGCTGTTATTTGGTGTGATATTGAATTGTTCTGTTTTCATTGTATATTGTCTGTCCTCACCCTGAAGGGATGGAGGAGGAGGGAATATCGAGCATGCATATATATAAATAATTCAATTGTTAGTTTCATGAAGTGCCTTGAGTCTCATTTTCACGAATGAAGATGACTATTTTTCTTACTGTATGTTGTTCATCTTCGTGCGGGGGAGGGGGGGGGGGAATTACTGTGCCTGCATCCGAATCATCCAATTGTTCTGTTTCAGTAAACATTGTGCGGGGGAATTCCAAGCAGGCACGTGAATCTCATTGTGTTTCAAGTCAATTGATTAGGACGTTACATCTGTCATTCTAGGCGCATCAACTGCACTCCCAAAACACCTTCTAATCTATTCATGTAATTCCGTGACCTTCTACGTGCAGATGGTGCCAAGTCTGCCTGCTGTCGCCATCATCCTCTCGCAGTTGCCCTTCCCAAATTATGCGTAAAGGGAAAAATTTGACCCCCAGGCGTGGTGGATTTGTGAGAAAGGCTTAAATGAGCTGTGATTTGGCTTGATGATGCGAATAAAGGGCTGAACGTTTGCTAATATGCATTTTTGTTAATGGGGTAATTACAGGTACAGGTATGTGGAAAATCGTGTTGGGCCAAGAACAAAAATAGGTTTCATTCACTCAATGGCACATGCGCATCTTTGTTTATGGAAACAGCTTGAGTTAGTTTACTATTTGTACCTGTATGTATGTATACACCTGAGTTTACATGCAATGTAGAAAACATGTTGGACTGTGTAAATTTATTGTTAGAACTGTCTTCATGGTTTGTTGATGTAAAATTGGGGAGGTGTTATGAGTTATGTAGACTATTGACGTAGCCGGATTATATTTTTTTTTTCATCAAACCTTGCTTGCTACCATGAATGTATTGATGGTCCTTTTGTTCCGGAGCTACCATTGTTCAGATTGTCATAAATTATGCAGAGTATTTGCAGCGTCAGATTTCCATGGCTGGACGACGGCAACCAGGGATAGCCGGTAACCGTCAGCTGGGGAGCAACCGATTCAATCCTCTCCAAGGATGAAAGCGTGGATGAGACGAGAGGAGGTAGGAGGAGGAGGAGGAAGTCGGAGGAAAACAACGATGCATTCTCGCTAAGAGGATTACCAGGATGATGATATGATGAATGGGATCTTCTTCAGTTCTTTCTGGCAGCAGTTTTTGTACTGAATAGGCAAGGACTTTTAAAAGGACAATCTACTTAGAATTTATACGTTGTATTCAGACACGGGCTTGCTGTAAACAATGCCGATTGTTTTGATTGTTCTGGGAAACTGAAGGTCATTTCTACAGGCATGCAATACATGTATACTTCTAGGTCTACATTTGTGGTATTGATAAGTGTATTGAACATGGATGTTTTGCCTTTTGTTGACAGTTTTTGTGTCACTGTAAAAATGTTTACAAGTCTGTATGGTTTTGATTGTATCATCCATTGAGTGTATTGGACTCAAACCCGTCAGGTGACTGTAATTTAACAATTCAAAATTGAATTATTCAGGAGAAAACTTGCCTGTTGGATGTCTATTGCGGTATCGACATGATTGACATGATTGATGTGTAAATTGTACATTGTACATTTCCATTTTCTTGACAGTTATTAGAAGTGTGACTGTAAAAATGTTGTAATAACATTTTGGTTACAAGTATTACTATTATCCATTGGGTGTAGACTGAAACCCTGTCAGGTGGCTGTGAAAAAATTCTAAAATGTTATTATTCTGGAGAAGACTTGCCTGTTGGATGTTTATGTTTGCGGTATTGATGCATACATTATACATGGATGTATTTTTCGTTTTTCGTTGACAGTGGGAAGTGTGTCACTGTGAAAATGTAGTAATAACCATGATTTTGGTTGTATTATCCATTGGGTGTATTAGACTGAAACCATGTCAGGTGGCTGTAAACGAATTCAAAATTGGATTATTCTGGAGAAAAATTGCCTGTTGGATTTCTGCATTTGCGGTATTGATACATAAATTGTACATGGATGTGAGGTTTGTTTTTTTTACTGTTGGAAGTTTGTCACTCTAATACTGTAGGAATACATTCACGAGTCTGTACGGTTTTGGTTGTATCATCCATTGAGTGTATTGAATTCAAACCTGTTAAACAATTGAACAAAAATGGATTATTCTGGAGAAAACCTGCCTGTTGGATGTCTGCATACCGCAAGTTTGCGGTATAGGCTGTGCAAGTCTCGCGCGCATTCGAACTTCCGGGACCATAGTGGTCCCAACCATATGGAGTTTTACGTGGGCGAGATTTTGTTTCGTCAATTATTTTAGTTTAACGTAGTTTGTGACCTAGAAAATTATACATGTTGTTGGGAACGCAATACTAAGTGATAACAAAATATGAAAGTAAAACCAATTCAACAATATAACGAAGAAAACCCGAGAATTAAACTTGACCTCAGCTTCCGGTTATTGCAAAAAATTAAGAATTTTGTGCTCACCTCCGATCATAAAACTTATGTAAAAGCTTGTTTTGGATGTGCGATTATAATCGCCAGATGCTGTAATTGCAAAGCAAACCCTTTTCATTGCAGTCTATGGTGTTGAGGCGTCGGTAAGCTTGGGCGATACCACGATATTATCGAAAATCGCGATACTGTTTTTTAAACGATTACGATATCGTGTCTGTTTTTTTAAATCGCAATATCGGCAAATCGCGGTTTCGATGAAGTATCGCGATGCATTTCCTAATTGAGATGATATGAGCTGTTTAAAAACATAAAAAGGCACCGACCGCAACCGCAAGATTCCCTACTATTGATCCCCGACTGGGATTCTTCGAAAAGACCGACATCAAACAGAGTCCTCATACAGACCAACATCAAACAAACGAAAACTGTGCGGTATTGCTCACGCACGTACATGTATAAAAACGTTCCTCGGACGTTTCCCGACCACGAGGCGATTTCTCACAAAGGGAATTTCCCTTGCCTTTTCGTTCCCACAGCTACACGCCATTCCTTCACCCCCTAACTATAAAGTTTACCACGTTAGGAGCATGCAAGCACATCTGCGGGATTGAGGTGATGAATACTATGGCAGTGCTGTGAGAAACACTATGTCATAATTATTCACGCGATCGGCCAATCGGAAAGCTGTGAGAAGCACTACGTCATAATTATTCACGCGATCGGCCAATCGGAAAGCGGCCGGTCAGGAATCAGCCTGTGCCAATTGCGTTCGTGGTGCTTCGGGTAACATGAAGAATAAAACCATGGCTAGAATGGAGAGCCTTACAGCCTTTATCAAATTTCCTTACATCAATAACCAATTCGCGGCACTTCAGTTTTAACACTATTTTTAAATCTGAAGTGGGTTCCCTCATCAACACACGTCACAAATTAACCGCGATATCATCGAATATCGCGATATATTTTTGACGATGTATCGTGAATGAAAAAAAGCAATATCGCCCAAGCTTAGGCGTCGGCATTCCTCTTTAAACTGCGATACGGGTCCATTTAAGACCCGTTTGACCTTCACGAATCCGCGTAAGGGGTTTCTAAAAAGTTAACATCAAAAAAGCATCCTTGTCCCAGAGTTTTAATTTGTTTTTAATAATAATTAACACACTTTGGCGTATTTAAAAAAAAAGCTAAAACTAATTTCATGAAATTGTAATGATTTATTTTTGTTGTTCAGATTTTGTCATGAGATATAATTTAAAACAAAGATTTGATTTCAGAAATAAAAATGTTCTTCGTTTGACGTGTTTTCTCGTTCGGATACGCGCGAGACTTGCACAGTCTATTGATATATGTAAACTGTACATTATTGATGTGAGTTTTTTCTTTTTGTTGACTGTTCGAAGTGTGTTACTGTTATAGCAATACTCACAAGTCTGTATGGTTTTGGTTGTATTATCCGATGAGTTTATTGGACTCAAACCTGTCACAGGTGGCTGTAAAACACTTCAAAATTGGATTGTTCCAGAGAAAACTTGCCTGTTGGGTAACTTGCATTTGCGGTATTTACTATTAATATATATCAGTTTGAATTGTCGTGTTGTTTTGAGTGACTGTGTGGATAGGAACGGTTGAAGTTGTGCGACATGTATTCATACTGTCGACTCTGATACGTGTGGTTATAAAAGAGCTCATGATTTGGGACTATGCCAGAGAAAACAGCGTTTTTTTGATGTCTACAATTTTGTGGAGTTGACAAGTTTGTAAGTTTTATTCTTCCTGTTTTTTGGAGTGATACATATCATACATGAATTTTTTAAAAAAATTTTATGAGATATCGCCTAACTCACAAGGCCACGGACGGCCACTCAAGGTGAGGGCTACACATAACTGATTTGGGCTATCGACCCAAATCAATTGACACCAGGGACACGTTGCCTCCTACTCCTGGGGCTGAAACAGGATTACCCCCTTCACAGTCCTTAAGGATGTAGGCATGGGTATCATCCACTAGGAGCCTGTCTGGTAGAGCAGAATGCACTACCTTCCCAACTTTTTCGAAGCAATTATGGTTAAGTGCCTTGCTCAGGGGCACAAGTGTCATGACCGGGTATCGAACCCACACTCTGCTGCTGACAACACCAGAGCTTAGGTCCGGTGACCTAGACCGCTCGGCCACGACACGCCACGCCACGACACGCCACGAATGTTGCGTACCGTGTGGAAGACTGTTTGGGTGGAGATAACTTTTCATACTTCTGTTATTGTTAACTTCAGACACCTGTGGCTGTAACAGTTCACAAGTGGATCACTCCAAAGAAAAACATGGTTATCTGGTTTCTATATTTTGTTGGCTCAGTGTCTGTATGAGGTCAGTAATTGAAATTTCAAATCCGTTACGAAAAATGTGAAAGCTGAAATCTATGGAGATATACCACTGATCTATTGCTCGGAGGCATGCTATTGGCTGGACGCTGCTACTGGGATAAGTGCCAGTTAGCAGTTAGCATCTGACGTCTTACTCTGGAGGCTACCATGTCCGGCAAGAGGGATGTGACCACTCACATTTCCGGACACAATCTCCAGAGACACCAGACTCAGTTTGGAAGACCTGACAGGAGCTATGGTGGATAAAACCAGGGTGGCGTAACAGAGTGCTATTTGATTTCGACCGTGGTCGATGGATGAGTAAAGAATCCCAATGGTTTAGACTTCTACCACAATGAGCAAGTTTGTCTACCCTTGATTGACCACTGACTAGCAACGTATATGCCCAGTGACGTACTCACTCGAACGACTCGCTTGAAAATCTAGTCGCCCATCGCTAACATTTCCATTGCCTTCCGCCTTTTCGCTATAGTGTCACTGGTTCCCTTCTGCACTTTACACATGCTAGCATGAAACAAGGCAATCAGGACCAAGGAAGAAACCATGGTCTTGAGGCCGGTTCAAAATGGCCAACCACTGTAGTCAACCAATGGTCGACCAGCGAGGGTTCGAGTCTAAATAGTCCACCTTTTAGTTTACCATGGTGCGCACTCAAACTTAATCATTGCTGCTTAGTATGGGCAGTCATCATGGTCATATGGCATTAATGAATAAGCTTTGTACGGTCGTTTTAAAGCGCGCTTGGTCTTCTGAATAAATGTGACCAGGGGTTAGAATGTTGGAGCGCCATGAGCGTCACTGAGTGATGAATTTGAGTGCTATATAAGAAGCCACTTTTATTATTATCTATACTATTACAAATAAGGGTTTCCTGCTTTCTACAACCAAAGCAGTGATCTTCAAGTCAGTGTTAAAATAGAACGAATCCACACTATCAGTCAAACTGTATGATGTAGCGCAGGCAACCACAACCTTTCCATCTCTAGCAGTTCTGTGCCAAATGTTGGGATCCTTCCTGTACTCGATACATCCATCTCAACTCCGAGTATCGAAACCAACTGGCGTTTGATTCGAACCATATTGTACGCACTTTAAAAAGATCATTCGTCGCTATCGTCATCAAGCGATCCAAAAGGGTAGTTCTGTGTACAATGACAAGGATTTTTACAGCAATCTCTTATGTTTGTCAGCGAGAAAACAAATCTCAATTGATTTGCAAGTGGAACCGTCAAACCTGCAGTGAATCTGAAACCCCCACACAAACAATCGGTCAAGTGATAAAGTTATGTCCATCGATGACACATCTGACCTGAGTAAACAACTGCATGCCCGTTTTGTGATGACGCTGGGGACCACTTGTCATTAAGTTGTTCAGTGGGACATTTATATTACTTGGAGAAGAAGTCGTTGCTTAGAGGAAATTAGCGGAGAACCGGCTATACACAATGTACACTTATATGTAATTTTTGATGGTAATCTTGTCAATTAAACGTGATTAGCTGATGGAGAAAAGTGACCAGTTCTGTCCTTTTCGATGGAAGGTTCAGTTTTGGAGGAGATGCAACCTTATAAAGATTAACAAGATTGTCTCAGTCCATATAGGCATGACCTGGAAGGGGATTGAACTAAAACTACCCCAGGTCTGGTATGTTATCTTTAACAAGGCAAAGGCATTTTCATTTTGCAAAGGTCACATCCATTGGAAAATCGTAAAAAGTTTACTGGAAACATTTGAAGGGGCACCAAGGCCAAGACCAGGGCAACAACGGCTGTAGCCCCCATCACCTTAAGGCCTGCTGCCTAGCAAAAGAATAGACACTATCAGGGATGTGGTTTCTCCGTTTTTAACCGGAAATCCTTGTTTTTTTGTTCATAAACAAATGAAGATAAAACCAAATAGAACGCCTCCAGATTGCAGAGTAGGGCTTTAAAAACCAAAGATAAATGTATATTAGTGGGTTTCATGCTCGCAAGTTTTTGAGCTCGCAAGCTTTTGTGCTCACAGTTCAGGGTTTTTTCTTCTTTTTTTTTCAACAGCCTATCACATCCCTGCACTACAAAACACTGGATGCCATCAACTTTTAATTTACACAGTCTTTTAAATCAACAGCTTTTGTCCGACTTTAAACCAAACTTGTTTCTGTGTCACCAACATGTGATGAAGAAAATAAACCCCAACCCAATTGTCAGTCAAGCTCTTGAGAGGTACCCAATAGTCCTCTGACTCCCCCTTGACCGTTTCCACAAGATAACGCGAAATCTTTCATTGAACTTTATTCCTCGTGAAACCTTCTTAATAAAGTTTGGTTATCGCCGGTAAAAACGTCAAAGACGTGGTGTCTCTTCGGCGTAATCCCACCACGCGAAATGGGAGCGCTTCAGCTGTTACGTCCTTGTCACACACACACACACACACACTGGACTTGTCCGACTTGTTGGTTTTTGTTTGTGTGGGGTTTTTTTTCTGGCAGTGTTTTTTTAAATATTTTAATTGGAGGTGTCTAAGATGATATGATGAGATGCGAGTGGCAATCGGGTGACAAATGTGCCTGATCACGATGATTCATAGCGCACTGGGTTTGTGTTGAGCTTGGCTCTGTAAGCTCGTTGGCTTATCGGCCCCGATCTTATTTGTCTTCATCAACAACAAAGGTACATTAACCCTGGACTAACTATCCCGATGGGGGACTATTAGATTGGGTACCTGATTTGTTCATGGGGCTTTTGTTTTGGGCTGAGCAGAATCTTGGCTAGTATAGTGATTAAGTTCACTTTTGTGAGCAGAATCTTGGCTAGTATTTATGATTAAGTTCACTTTTCTGAAAGTCCATGGCTTCACAACCAGAATATATCAAATGAAATGGGTCTTGGATGTAACTACCCCCACTGGGGCTAAGATTGCTACCTTTATTCATCTGGGCTTTTGTTTTTGACATGTGTCTTGGATAAACTACCCCAAATTGAGGCTAAAGTCATTTGGGGTATTACTTTATTGCAGTGTTCCATAGTTCATTGAGCTCTTTGTGCAATGGATATACATTAACTACCTTAATTAATAGGACTACGATAATAACCCTATTGGGTTATAATTTACAAAGCCTACATGTGTCTTGGTTAAAACTCTCCCAATTGGACTTTGCAAATGCCTTCATTGATGTACAGTTGTTAACTCACCTGGATTTGGAATAACGTTTATTACTGCTGTCTTTGTAATGTTACCCAAAGAAATGTTATGGTAAAACGGTAGCACCTTGTACTACTATTTTGTTTTGGACTCGGCTAAACTTACAATATGTTCTGATAGGAAAACTTAACAGGTCTGTTTCAGGGGAAGCCAAGACCTAAGATCGCCAACTGACACTCATTGCTTAATTGCTACTCCCAATGATTGACAACCAAATCTACCAGTTGACCTTTATCATGCTGCAGCCATCTTTGTTTAGTTACCTTTGTGTAGTTACCTTTGTGTTTTGCATTATAACAGTACAGATTCAAGAAGGGGACCAGATTATTTTCCAGGAACTCTCAGTTCCATTTGAAATGTGATACTCTTACATGTTCAACATGGAGCCTAGTTGTTCAAAAATATGTATTTTATTACTTTTTTTCTGGCAAACACCAAACTAAGTCTTCAATTTTAAAAGATTTTAATTTTTTTTTGTTAGTGTCAGCCGGAACTAAATTTTGCAGCTCCACGACTTCACGGGACAATTTGAAAGTCTCTCAATCTTCCGGAGACACTGCGAATTACCCAGATGAAAGCACTGCTTGTATTCCTCAAACCGATTTCTGAATAAGATGGCTATCTATCCAAGCAGGCCTTCCTCACTGTCTGGATGGGTCTCATCCTCGTAGTGACACACCAGGCTACAAGACCCCTCTGTACCCCCCCCCCCCCCTTTACCCTTCCAGTGATCGGGACAGGTATCTCATTGTTCCTTGGGTCGTCCTCGATCCACAAAAAAACAATGTCTGAAAATGTCTGTTAAGATTTGATGCAGACGGGACGTCTGATCCCGTGTCTCCCCCCCCCCAATGCTATTGATACTAAACTTGTCAAAGTTATTGTTAACTTTGGTTGTTGTGTTTAGTAAGATCAAAGTGAGTATCTTTGGGGTGGCTATCCTCAGGGGGTACGGGGAGTCAGTTCTGAAGGGCATGGACATTAATTATGTGCTTTATGTTTGAACGAAAACTTAATTGTTTAGACAGTTATGGAAGTAGTCTGGTCCCCCTGTATGTGCTGATTACCTGCACAGCGATCATTCTAGACTACAGGGAATCCAACCATTCAAGATGGCCGCTGCATGGTTAAGTTCCAATCCATCCCAGCATCCTGTGCATTATTGTTTCCCCCCAGGGCAGACTGTGGCTCTACATATTGTGCAATCATCGAAATACAAATTGTCAACTGTTTGCCGTTTTGCCCCGGAGGGCCGCCCAGGGGGTCGCAGCCGAAAGCCAAACAGCGGACATCTCAGCTTTCGCGCCAATCAAAACCAATGTCTTTGCGCAAATCCCCGCGCATTAAGCGTTGATTGGGAAGGATCAAGCCAAAGAACATGTGCCCCCTTGTGAAGCTTTAGGAAGGCTCATGCACAATTGCGGCATCCTGCCACCGCCGAAAACCAACCACTTCCTGGCACTGTGACTGTATTGGTCAGGAGGATCCACATGAATATGTATTAAGACTCTTCTCATTGGACTGTGATTCTGGAATCATTTGCATATATGAATTCCTGTGGAAAAAGTCTTCTTCATGTATAAGGTTATGAATATTCATATTTGCAAATCTCTTGTTAGCCATCTTGAAAAATTTGCATGACTGACTCGGTTTGAAATCTACAAGTACATGTAGTCACAATTGACTGTGGGTTCTGACAGATGTTTGGATGAATCACTCATCAAGAGGATGCAGCAATAACTTGAATATTCATAGGGGTGCAGCTGGTTCGCTCATTGGTCCATGCTCCTGGCATGATTTGCATAATAATCACTGGCAAGTTTTGATACAGCTGGGTGGAGAAGGAACCCATTCATGAACATTCAACAAGTGGTCACTCACTATTATACAAGAAGCTGATTTGCATCATTCTGAAAGGGCTGCAAACCATTGGATAATGCCTCTTCCAGAACTCATGAATATTCATAAGTTCCTCAAATAAAACTTATGCCCCTTGCAATCTGCCCGGCAGTGGAGTTCGACAAATCATGAATATTCAACAAACACTGTGACATCAGCGGCAGTTTCTTCAAATTCACAACCATCCAATGCACTTGATCCAGCGCTGGTTAAAAAGAAATAGATGTGACACGTACGTGAGGGTTTCCTGAGGGGAAGAGGCCCATTGAGTTTGCTATAAATACCAAGGGGAGACCAGCTAAGTAGGGACTACTAGAGACTGTCAGGCCAGGAAGCGAATCAGCACGGGTGAACGGTCGTTGCTCGTTACAGAACGTGGGACTTACACATACTCCTCGACTTCTGCCACGGGCCTGTGCAAATATCGCCTCTGGTCGTTCACACGCACACAGTGCCGAGCTGATAGGGACGGGACAAGTCTCAGGCCATTGTGCTCTTTAAAGAGACTAACCCATGTGGTGGATGAATGAACTGGATTCAACTTTTGGAACTTCCAAAGAGTTTTCTTCATTTTCAGAAACTAAGCTACGATGACGATGTTGATTTAGAGTTTGTTTATTTGTTTTGAAATAATTTCTGGAGATTTTCTGTTGATGGACCCCGAATACAGTGAAGTGATCAGAACTCGACCTTGTGATAGCAAAGTATAGTGTAAATTGACTTTCCTGCGATCTTTGAGGTTTGATTTTTTTTTTTTTTAGTACAGTGAAAACGCGAGAGATTTTAAGATGGCGTATCCGAGTTACGCAACGCTCACCAACGGTTATCGGCACCAGCGCAGCCATCGTCACATGCCGCAGACCAACCCGCGCATCTCGTCCCGCCGCGGTCTTCACCGCAATATGAACAACAACCAGAAGGTCTCAGACATCATGTACGGGGCCGAGCGGCCCCGCATCAAGATCGCCACCAATGGATTCTTCGTCGACCGCAACAACAACAACAAGCGGCCGCGCGACATCTTCAAGAAGCCGCAGGACCCCCCCAGGCCCAAGAAGCAGCAGCCCGTCTTCATGGAGACGTCGTTCTTGAATGTCTACCCCGATGAGTACTCTCTTGACCCTCCCAGCCCGGTCATCCAGGTGCCGCAACCCTCCATCAGGCCCGTCTCGCCCCCTCCTTGCCCCCCACCCACGGACAAGAACGATCTCATCAATTCTTTTCTGAACTGTGAGAAACGTCAACGGAGTAACACTATGGATTATTTGAATGAAGTCAAACAGTACATCATCCGGACGGCTAAGAAGAACCGCAGGAAACCCATGTGTGAGGATAAGTTTATTTTTAAAATCATACCCTAACCCTCCTCCAAAATATTCACCCCATCCAACAAATCAACCCCTCCCACCAAATCACCTCCTCTCACCCTTGCTCCATGCTCTCACCAATTCTTGTCAGTCGTTACCATTCACTGTTTTGGTTATCACAATCCGATCGGCAATCGGAACTTCCATTTATGCCACAATTGAAACAGTTTTTGGTGGCGACTGAAAAATGCAACCCTGATTTTGTCTGAGCTTGATGGATGCAGTCCTGAACAGCCAAACTAACCACACAGTTTGCTTGGCGTGAGGCCAGGCACACAGGGCTTGATTTCATAAAGCCTGTAAGCACAAAAACCTGCTTAGCACAGACAAATCGTGCTTAGCAGACACGGGTTACCGTCCAAAATGCCACAAAGTTTACATTGTTGCAACTGGTACCCCACCTTAGCAGAAAAATTTGCTTAAAAGAATTTTCAACTTTATAGCTTTGTGAAATTTGGCCAAGCTCTTCGTGATCAGAGTTGAGAGGTTTGGTTGTGTAAGGATTTTGATGGGAGTGTTGGACCGTATCCAGCCAATTGTAGGGGGTACTTGGGTAGGATCAGTTTGGTTCAGTGGTTTCTTGCCCTGCCTTTCACCTCTGTGGACCCCGGTACGAATCCAACCTCAATATGGAGCCTTGCATGTGGTTTGGGTTTTCAGTCCCTACCTGATTGCATGCATGGTTTTTTCTCCCCTCCATTGCATGGTTTTTTTCTCCCCTCCATTGGGGTTTATATAATTTCCTCCCACAGCTAAAACTGAACATCTTTTCTTGTTTCTTTTTTTATCCTGTTAGTGGCACTAGTTTTGCTGTTGGATGTGTAATAACATAAATACACTAGACATACACTGTTTGTAGATAACAAACACACAGGTGTTCGCGGAAGTTAATTTGAGCATAATGCATCCACTACTGCAATGAGTCCAGAAATATTGTTTACTTCAAGTTACGGTTCAGTAGTTTAGTTTTGGAATACCCCCTTTTTTAAGTCGGTGCATAACAATTGGTTAAAATATAAATGTTACAGAATTACACATACTGTAACTTATGCAGTATGAAGATTATATGGTCAGGATGAAAAGCTTGCCCTGAACATGCCCTCAAATACTTTTTACAGGTATGATATATTCTTCCTACTTTAATCTGATATCTGATTTTCTTTGCTCTCAGAGAAATCAACAAAACTGTAATTAAACCTTAATAATAATAATGAACCATTCTTGTATAGCGCATATCACATTCACAGGGAAGTCTCTATGCGCTTTGAGATGAAAAATAGGAGAGAAATTAAAGTAAGACAAAAAAGACAAGTAAGTACATGAATGAAAAAACTAGTTGACACAGTAAGACATACTGGAGGCTATTGCAAAAAAAAAAGTGTTTTTAGCTTCGTCTTAAAAGAATTCACTGTTTGCACTTGTTTTATGTTGTCAGGACTATTCCATAATTCTGCTGCTGCTACTGCAAAAGCTCTGGCCCCATAAAATCTAGTGAAATTCGAGGGACATACTAAGAGAGACTTGAATTTTGAGCGAAGATTACGAACTGGATGATATTTTTGGATGATGTCTTGGAGATAAGTAGGGCCCAAACCTTGCAAACATAAGAAAGTTAATGAAAGTATTTTATACTGAATACGGTATTTTATCGGAAGCCAATGTAAATCATGCAAAATAGGAGAAATGTGGTCACGCTTTTGAGCACGTGTCACCAATCTAGCAGCTGAGTTTGAAATTGTTAATTGTTCAACAATAATGGATACATGTATAGAATAGTCAGTAACATGTACTTGGACAAATGTACAAGTGATGTACGTACATGTAGAAGGAACCAAGCAGGCAGCTGTTTTTTGTTTGTTTTTGCAGAAGAGTGATATTTTAAAAGAAAATAAGTCAATGAAAAGTTACTTGCAAACTAAATACTTACTTCAATATGTGCTTCTATTGTACCTTCTTTACCTTCCAGCCCATCCCTAATTGATATGGAGTTGTAAGATTGTCAAACTATAAACTACATGTGCTTGGGGGTTCATTTCAGAATAACTGTTACACAATTGATTAAGTGCTGCCATTATGGCTGGCTCTAAAGTTAAAAGCATATTAAGTTCCAAAGAACACGTGCACTGGAGGGAAGAAAGTCACGTGCCGGTGCCGCCATCTTCAATTCCACCCGTCTCCTCTCCCTTCCCCCCTATGCCCGCAAATCTGCCTGCTAGTGTTTCATGAGAACCCACCACCGACCATACATGTCTGAACCCTTCTTCTAGGGGGTGCACCCCCCCCCCCCCCCCCCCCCCCCCCCACCCCCAATCCACCTTCCCCGCACCGACTTCTCCTATCAGCCAATACAGGAAGGTTCGGCTCAACACGAGATGTATAGTTACCGTCCCAGGGGTATGTTTAGCCTAATAGAATAAGAGCATAGGATGGGCAGAGAGGGGCCAGCACCTGAGGCAATCCCCTTTAACCATACCTCTATAATATTACAATGTATGTGGGCTTCCTGGATGGCTTGCCAATCTGGGTTGCATCAACTCAACAGACTCACCAGGGGATGTAGACTGTTGAAAATCCCCCCTTGCTATTTCACCTTTTTTGTAGAGAAAAATATATTACGGTGAATTGAGATGATCAATGCAGTGTTACTATGTAGGTGTTACTAACATGCAGTGCAGTATTGTTATAAACATGTAGGGTTGAACCCGAGAGTTCTTTAGAGGGGATAGTTCAACTTCGGTTTTGGAACAGGGGAAGGTATTCGTTTGGTAATGAATGGCAATAAAAACTTACTTGGATAGAAGTACAGCAGCTTTCGATAGTAGAATGCATTTTGAGAATCATTTCACTTCAAAGTTATGTGGTAAATGTAAAAAGATATTGTTTTTTATCCCCCAAAGTTTGAATCTGAAAAACGTTGCTGTAGAGTTTCTCAGATTGTGTATTCCATTCATCCTGCATGGACATTCATGTAACCGCTCCAGATTTGTTGCGATTTCTCAAAAACGCTACCACCTTTTGAAATACAATTTTCACAGGTTAGTTTTATGGTATGTACATTTATATAGGATTATTGTTTTTTTGTTTGTTTGTTTATTAATTTCCACTCAAGTAAACAATAAGTCATAAATCAACGGCTTTGAAGAAAATAATACATATTGAGCGGGGGGGCCATCTAGAAACCCATAGGGCTTGTGTCGATGACCCTATGTAAGTGCCAATGGGAAAGTGGGTGTATTCATGCAAACGGACTAGAAATAAGTGGAATTTTGAATTATTTATAAGTGGAATTTTGAATTATTTATTTATTTGTTGATTGCTTTTCGAAGAAAGCAAAAAGAAAAACAGTGAAAAAGATACATGGGATGAACATGAAGAACACTGGGCCGACGACCCCCACTCAACCATTGGCAAATACAGGGTAAAGTTACAAACAATTTACATTTAAGCACACAAAAGAAAACACAGGACTTAGGACAAATTCACAGAACAAAAACAGATTAAAACAACTGAACAGTTTCAAAATCCAACTAGGTATACTTTGCCTTTAAGAAATCACAAACCTGTCTAGGTTTGATTCCACAGTTCACATTTTTGATTTCTACCCGGAAGACCAAATCAATCCATAAGTAGCATTTTATTTTTAATAGAACATTTTTTGTTTTCCAAAGCTTGTACTACAATACAGTAGTCACAAATTCACTGAGGTTATTTTTTGGCCTGACGTTTCGACCCTAGCAGAGTCTTTCTCAAAGGCTAAAAAGCCTTTTCTGTATGTTACCATTGATCACTGTGATTCAGAGTCTCTTTGGACATGTCAAAGTGTCCCGGTCGGATACCGACCACTCAGGATGTTTGCTACCATTACAATGCATTGGCTTTATGGATGATAATTAATGTGTTTTTTCCACGGGTTGATTATTCCAACTCTAAGCATCCCTCTGGGAGGTTTCAAAGATTTCTTGCATCAGTGTTTCTTCCCCCTTTATAAAAAAATATATATAAAACCAGCAATTTATACTAATGGCTAGCTTCCTCAGATGCATGCAGTTTAGATTGTCTCCAGAGATGTTACTGGAAGTGCTGTAATTTTACATCATTTAGTTTTGTCATTTGTTTTCTAATTTGCTGAAAAAAACCCCAAACAAGAATATTCTTTTTAATCAATCATATATTAGTCGTGGTGGCAGGGGTCAGACTTTACACTGGACCCGAGCACATTAGTTTTAGTATCGGGGCCAGTAAACTCATAACCAGACAAGTCCGGCTGTCTGAATTTTTTCCATTGAAGAGTAATACCTTTATACTCTGTGTAATATCACGATCAACTATTGTTTTTGAGTAGCTGATAAAATACCTTGCAATTCTAAACTATGAAGTACACATAACCCGAAAAAGACAAATGAAATAAATCTGCATGTGTTGGTATTGGTTCAAATAAAACGAACACCAAAATTTTTTTGTTTTGTTTCTGGTCTTGTAAAAAAAATGGTGGTCAAGTCAACATTTTGAACAACAAGCCCTGTGGTCTTGTGGATTTCCATCCCAAATTCGAGCCCTGGGTGGTAGAAAGGGTGTTGGGGGGGGGGGGGGGGCATAGTATCTTTGTTGGGGTGGGAGGAAGGGTGGTTGGGGGGGGGGGGGGGCAAGAATAAAATTAGTTGTCCCCTTGTGGTGTTTGATCATTTTGAGATTGTGTACTCGCAGCATCGCGATGGGTCCTTGGGTTTCAGAAGTCCGTTATTTGCTTGCTTCATTTGTCCACTTCACAGCCCCACTGCTGGTGTTGTTCAACATGTCCAACAGGTAGTGATAATAACTAAAAAGCAATGGTTTGGCATTTCATTACCTCTCACCTCTTTCCTTCCTTCACCCACCCTGACCATTTGACCTCTCACAAGCCACTCGGGGTCAACTGAGTACATACATACGCATTACATTTTTGATATAATTGCCGAGAGCTAAACTTAACTGTCCCTCACTCCTTATGGGTAGCGACATCGTGGTTTCCTCACCTGGCGTGTTTTTCATTAACGCATTACCCAGACGCATCTAGTGTGTAATTGGCAGATAATCAAACCAGCGCACAGATTGTGGGACACTGTTTCAGGCGTGTGGCAAACAGATTCTCTCTCCCCCTCACTTTCCCGTCTTTCTTGAAGGATATTTCATTAATAAAGAGAAGCTGAAATACATACTTGAATTAAGTGTTTTTCTATCATGCACATTTAGTAACCTGCAAGCTGTCAGTCAGTATTGTTGAGTCGCCCCTAATGGTCAACAAGGTAATTTCGATAAGCAATTTACCTTACTTGTGTCTGAAGGGGCTCCCTTGTCTGTCGCGGTCACGCGGGCCGCAGGTGCGCTGGCGGGGCAGGTTCGATAAAAGTTCGGAGGAAATTGAGTTAGACGACTGTTCAAATGTTGTTTTCCAGTATATCAGATTCAATTGGAAGTTGAAACCCTTAGTGAAAGATCAATCTCGTGTGGACGCTGAAAGAGTGTTTGCTTTTTATGTAACGATTGAGATATGAAGTTACAGAAGTTAAAACAAGTTTGAAAAAAAAACGCAATCTATCAGTAAAGTTTCAGTTAATGAGTTTTGAAAGCTCTGCCTTTCTTTTGTCAAGAAGGAAGGGTTGGGACTATAAATTGAGTCTTTGAACCTTGTAACATTTTCTGGGGACATTAGGAGGAAGTGATACTATAACATGATTAGGTAATCACTTCTAAGGCTTGTGTGGCCTACATTTGTGCTAAGTTTGGAACCAATTATCTGGTGAAATTGTACCATACAAGTATGAAGTGCTGTCAACTTTGTTATTGGAATTGTGCATGTCAAATAAAAACACACACACCCAAGTGTGTAACAGCCTGCAATCGTGGACCCTCCTTTGTTCAACTCTTTGTGATAGCAACAGTGGACCACAATGCTTTCCTTTGTGATAGCAACTGTGGACCTATTGTCCTCTTTTGTTATAGGTCCCTGGTTTGAACATGGTTACCTACTCACCCAAGTGTGTAACAGACTGCAATCATGGCCCCTCCTTTGTTCAACTCTTTGTGATAGCAACTGTGGACCACAATGCTTTCCTTTGTGATAGCAACCATGGACCTATTGTCCTCTTTTGTTATAGGTCCCTGGTTTGAATGTGGTTACCTACTCACCCACACACAACTTAAAAACACACTCACACAAAATAGGCATTCTGCATGACACAACATGTACAACAGGTACATGTACTTTCCACTGCGCCAGCTAATCGACCGAGTTCAGTTGGAAAAATGGTAACTGAATGAAAAGAAAAGTTGACTAGAGCGGGACTTGAACACAGATTCTCAAAAATGCATCCTTGTGGAGCACTCTTTTGTTCTTTCCTTTGTCCCTGCACTTAACAGTTTCCCATAGACTTTGTACACACATTTCCTTGTGGAGCACCACGGTCTTTAGAAATTCCATGTGGAGTCCTTTTGTCTTCCCTTTTTTGTTTTGTCCTTTGTCTCCGTAAGGTACTGAAAGTGAGAGCCAGCAAACCCTGAATTAACGTGCTGGCACTCTACTAACTGAGCTATCTGGGGAGACAGCCAACGTAGAGCTAGATAGATAGCTCAGTTGGTAGAGCATCGGCTGTAATCCGGAGGTCGCAGGTTCAAGTCCTGCTCCGGTCATTTGTTCTTTGTTCAACGTAAATTTACTCATTTTACGTCGTATAGAGTGACTTCTTAGGTTCAGTGGTAAGGTGAATGGCTAGGGCCAACACTCGCTCTTTCCCAACATCACATTTTTGTTGTACATGTATGTACACAGTACATGCATAACAGCATAATCAGTTTACTAGTGCAGTTATCAATGCAGCAGAATCAAACAAAACATCCAGCTAGATTTGGATGGTTAGGTTTTTAACGACAAAGATGTAAAATTATGAAACCGTGCATGTCGAAAGTATGTTATTCACGGTGTCTTTCTTACTTTCTTGTCACCAGTATACAACCTACAGCAGGAAGCGCCCAAACCAAAGCGGATTGTCTGTATCTTCACAACAGACAACAAGCCACACCACTATGGCAGAGAGTAAGTAGTTGAAACACCCTCACCACATCTTTTCATCTCTTCATCTCTTCATTAATTTTTAAAAAATTTACGTCGTCTTTAGTGAGGGTGAACTCCAATCAGCGCCCAGCACTGCTTTCCATGGAGGCCCTCAGTACAAATACAGTATTATTTAAAAAAAACACCATGCCTTCAGCATGCTTGTTCCAATGGCCAGAACCTTTGAGATATTCAAATAGTGTTTTCCTTCATACTGCTGCACTTTGGAACTCCCTACCTGTTTCTGTGGTGTGTCGTGGCCGAGCGGATCAGAACACCGGACTCAAGCTCTTGTGTTTCTGTTCAGCAGAGTGTGGGTTCGAGTCCTGATTGAAACACTTGTGTCCTTAAGCAAGACACTTAACCATTATTGCTTCGTCCTTCGGATGGGGCATAAAACCGTAGGTCCCACGTTGCTCGGGATGTGAAATGAAACAATTTGAAGATCAGGACCAGTGAAAATGCCGGCAGGCTTGTGAAAAGGGGCCGGAATTGTGTGCTTAAGGCGCCCTTTAAAGCATGTGATTCTATTGGCATTTAGTGCAGAATTCTGCGAAAATTGGGCCTGGTCTGACTGGCTTGAAGTTGTCCTGAAGAATGTCATTCTCGACAGATTTCCAGACGGTCACTGAAATGCTGGCCAACTCACTAATAAGCATGTCTTACTGATTAGGGCCCAATTTCATAGAGCTGCTTTAACAGCAAATATTGCTTAACAGTTTTCTGCTTAGCAAAAATAAGCAGGAGACCAGTCACAGATGGTACAGGTGGAATGGTATTTTGGCTGGTAACCTTATTCTGGTAAGCATGATTTTGTTGTGCTTAGCTACTGTTTGTGCTTTTAAAGCAGTTCTGTGAAATTTGGCCCTGCAGTATGACTTGCCAGTGAAAATAAGAGGCAAACCCTGAAGACATACATGTAACTCAAATTAATTTGTTTTGCAAACATTTGTGATATATGCTGCATTTGTCTTAGGATGTTAGTAAGTTATTTACGACAAGGGTGTTGCAAGCCCTTCGTAACTCTTCTACAGGTAAACACAATTTCCCCTCGAAGAGGTCTCCCAGGTACGTTTAGTACAGACTATTTTTTTTGTGCACCTGCTTTCAGTTTGAAATTTGAGAAATTCAGAGTAATTTCAGCTCTCTAATTTCAGGATATTGACCGAAATTAGTGACGTAAATACGCGGTCCATCCGGCAGGTGTGGAGTTCCAACCTTGGTCCGTATTAGTTACCTTGTGTCCATTTGTCCAGACCCATCCCTGGGCCTCATTATCTGATTAGGCACATCAGCCGTCCCCGGCACTGCCTGTAATCAGTAACACCGTGTTATTCAGGAGAGATTCTAACCAGCGTGTGTACATATGTGTCTGACGTACTACCAGTTTATTTTTTTTAACAATGAAGAACAGGTCGGGGGGCAGGTGAAGATGATAATAAAAAATGGTGGAGTGAAATTGAGAAGTAGGAAAACAATCTTCGGAGGATGTGGGGATGTTGAGGTGGGGAGAGGTGTAGGGGGGGGGGGACTGATGGGAACCGGGTATGACTGGTCCCTTGGCTGCCATTCAACACGAGGGTAATAGTTAACTGTTGTTTCAAACCCACCACACCTACTGACCTTTGCTGATTTATGGGTTAAAATAGAACAAACCAAGCCCTAATGCTGTGCAAAGATTTTTTTTTTTACTTTAAAGGTAGTGTATCGTGGAAAAATAAACCGACTGATAAATCTAAGTTTCTGTGTGTGAGAAAATTCCCCCAAAACATCAAATTTTTTATTTTGAATTGCCTGTATGAATTTGAACGAATCGTTGACAGAAACATACATGTAAACCATAGGGGCCGGTTTCATACTTTCTGCAAATGCAAATTCGCAACTCAAGTTGAAATGTGCTCAACTCTTGCAATGAAAAACTTGAATCCTCAATTCTGATTGGTCGACCCATAGCAACAAGAGGTGTGAAACAAACCTATATATTGCCTGGCCCATATCACATCCTGCAGATTGCGCTGTGCTATATCCCCATGTTGCGCTAAAGTTTAGCTATACGCAAAACGTACAGCTGTTACAACACCACGATAAGCTGCATGTCAAGTTTTCCTGGAGAAAAATTCATTATCACACGTGCATTTGCGGAATACAGAAAATATAGCATGTCTGGGTCCGATATCCAACTCGGCCTTCGGCTTTGTGCATACTGAAACTTGTGAATTATGAAACCAATTTATGTAGCACCTTATGGAGCACCTGGTCCATGTGTACAACTCATTAAATAACAGTGCTCCAGATTATCTCTCTTCACTTTTTGAAATCCATGACTGCCCATACTCCCTTCGAAGCTATGATGCTATCTCCCTTGTGGTGAACAAGTCACGCAAACTAGCTGGTGAGAGAGCTTTTTCCACTGCTGCCTCCCACCTATGGAACGGTCTTCCTGTCCCCATTAAAAAACACTAAGACTGTTTTGTCCTTCAATAAGGGTCTCAAGACTCACCTGTTCTCCAACTTGTAGCTGGTTGTCCCCTTTACTTTGGTCTTTCTTTTCGCTCCTTTAAGCGCCTTGCATCCTTCAGTAATTTGGCGCTATATAAATCCAGTTATTATTGTTGTTCTATTGTTATAAGGGTTTACAACTAGGTGCTGCGGCGCATTCAGCAGCCACTGCCAGAAATCCCTTCTCTTCATGATAAGTGTAAAGTGGGTTCTTTTACGTGCATTACTTAATGCACGGGACCTACATGTACATGTACAGCTTTACGTCCCATCCTGAGGACGAAGCAATAATAAGTGTCCTGCTGAAGGACACAAGTGTCAAGACCGGGACTCGAACCCACACTCTGCTGATCAGAAACATAAGAGCTTGAGTCCACTGCGCTTGACCACTCAGCTGCATCACGCCACAATGCAGCACATTCAGTCCTGATGAGCGTTTTGAGCAAGATTGACGCCATTAGTGCGGAGTGCTGTGCCCATGTTAACTACTAAAATGTTTTTACAAATTTCCTTGATGCGTTATTTATTTATTCATTCAGGCTTTAAAAAAACCAATTCAATACAATAAACAGAAGACTGAGAAAAAACAGTCAGACCAATTAAGAAAAACAGAGGGATATGTACAAATACAAAAACAAACAGCAGCCTAGGGATTGCCCAAAAGCGAACTAAATCACTATCTAAAAGAGCAATCCCCGATGCTGATGGAATTGTTACTTTTGCAAGTTTAAACAGCAAGCGTTGATACCTTTAACCAAACCCCATTGATAAGAATAAACCAGGTAGTGTTTTAAGATTGTGATTCACCCTTGGGAATAATTGGAGGCGATACTAAAAGGAAAGGAGTGATCTTGACGAGACTACTCCACTGTCTTTGAGTTGACTCATTCTGAGGGAAAGAACGGCATTGTAAAAACCAGGGCCTAATTTCATAGAGCTGCTTAGAGCCCCCATAAGTAGCTAAGCACAAAACAAATTGGCTAACCCAAATAAGATAACCGGCCAAAATGCCATTTCACATGTACCATCTGTGACTGGTTTCCTGGTAGATTTTTGCTTAGCAGAAAGATGTCTAGAAGCAAAGTTTTCTGCTTAACCCTTTCCTTACCATAGGCGACTTTAGTTGACTGCACTAATACCCCCCCTTCCTTACCATTGGCGACTAGACCAAGCTTACACACAAAAGAGCACTCAAGCCTGAGCACAAAGGCCATTTGTAATAAAGCTGTAGTTTTGTCCATGTTCGCCCTCCATACCCAAGCTTACCATCATTGGAAAGGGAAAGATCGGATTTTTCCAATGATGGTCAAATAAAATAAGGTTGCTATTTTGCATAATTTGCTTCGGATGTGCTTTCGTGTGAAGTCCAAACCGGGCTTTAGGCAATAACTATGGTCTGTGGGGAATAATTATTGTCTGTGGGGAGTCTGCAGTTTTTGTGATTTTGTGCCATCTTCTGGTTTATGAGAGTTGGTACCTTTGATCTGTAGCTAGCTTAAACTTGCTATTTTTTGTAGCTCCTTGCTTCGGGAGAGCTTGCTACTGAATAATTTCTACATGATATACTGGACAGTGCCATGCAAAACGACATATCATCATGAAGCACTGTACATGTATATGAGTCAAGAAGATCAAGTTGTTTGGGGGGGGGGGGGGGGGGGGGTTAGGGGAAGTGTTACAAATGGCATCAAAATTGCACCAGGAAACCGACAGTAAGCACCGGTAGGAAAAAGCCAATGTGCCAAATACCAGCTCGTTATGTTTTGCTGGCGGCCACACGTGGGACCGGTAAAAGGGGTTCCTGGTCCCTTAACTAACAGTTCGCGACATGACAGATGCCAATCAGCCAGGTTACCAGCTAATCAAAATGGATGTATTGTTCCAGTCAAGGGAACCGGTAGTCAGGTGAACGACCTGCAGATTTTTTTCTTCCCCCCCCCCCTCCCTTCTGACTGAAATCTTTCCTAAATCAGGAAGGGAAATTTATTCGATCAATCAAAAGTGAGCCATTGTTTTGTTTTGCCTTGGTCTTTGTCTTAATTGGAAGAAATTAGTCTTGATCAGGTATCCATGAAGTGAAAATTGAGACGGTGAATCAGAATAAAAACTGAAATTGAAATGAAATACAATCGGATCACACCTTTTCATTCTGGGTTGCTTTGCCGGACTCAATCACCAGAGGGCTTTTACTCACAGCTGATGATGTACATAGTTGTGATTCGGGAAAAGCAGGGGGAAAAGTTGGTCCATGAAGTCTGCTGTTTTGACTGGTGCCTGTGAGCGGCCTTTGATTTGCAATGTCACTATAAAGATACAAATCTGTAGGCAGTACAGTTGGTTTTACTGTACAGTCGTTATAGTACTAAACAGTTGTTATAGTGCTATACAGTTGTTACAGTGCTACAGTTGTCATCACAGTTGTTACAGTGCTACAATTGTTATAGTACTATACAGTTGTTATAATGTAGTACTATACACTTGTTATAGTACTGTACAGTTTTTACAATGCTATACAGTTGTTATACATGTACATGTAGTGCTATACAGTTGTTATAGTACTATACATTCATTCAGTTTTTACAGTGCTATACAGTAGTTATACATGTTGCTATACAGTTGTTATAGTGCTATACAGTTATAGTGCTATGCAGTTGTTATAGTGCTATACAGTTGTTATAGTGCTATGCAGTTGTTATAGTGCTATACAGTTGTTATAGTGCTATACAGTTGTTATAGTGCTATACAGTTATTATAGTACAGTTGTTATAGTACTATACATTCGCTATAGTACAGTACAGTTGTTACAGTGCTATACAGTTGTTACAGTTGTTATACATACAGTTGTTATAGTAGTACTATTTTGCGGAGTCAAGAATTTGGTTCTAGAAAATGGCGAACCGTGTTAGTTCAACAAGAAGGAAAAGGAAAACCACACCATTTTGAGGTGTATATTGTGATGAACAGTTAATTCTACTTTCAAAACATCTGTCCAACCTTATTCTTTTCATAACAAACGCTTTTTATCGCCCAAAGTGCCCGATCCAAAGGCATTGTGTCCCTTTTAGTCTCAAACTGGGGGTAAAGTCTCAAGTGCATTTGGAAGAGGGTCAGATTCTATTGAAAATGTCTCCTGAAGACAAACTGATCGAAACGTCGAGTTGTTACATCAACGGTTCCTTTTAGAACTGCCATAACTCATAATGCAATTGTCAAGACGAGCCTCAAGTGAACAAAGACAAAATAATTGAAATCGAAAAAAAATGAATGTAGAAATTAGGCAGTCAGGTTGGTGTAGTGGTATCTTGCCTCGCCTTCCACCTCTGGGACCCCGGTTCGAATCCCACCAATGTGGATTGGGTTTTCAGTCCCTGCCTGATTCCCTGGAATAATTCTGTGGAGTTTTCCTCCCCCATCTAAAACTGAAACTTCCTTCATTGTCTTCTGTCCACAGGGTTCTTGGCTAGTACAGTGATTAAGTTTGCTTTTGTGAGAGTCCTTGGCTTCACAACCAGAATTAATAAATTAAATGAAATAATTTGTTTTAAATGTTTCGTGTCTAGAACTAAGTGTGTACTAAACAATTGTTTCCCTGAAGTAATTGCCGACAAGTCGAGCCTTAACTCAAGTCCAATAGAGCAAGTGTGACCGACGTCAAGTCAATTTGGTCAGATTCAAGTCAAGACCTAAGGCTCCACAGTAATGGCCTGACACTTTGTGTGGCTTGAGTTGTGAAGTTCCCAACTCGGGTAATACCAAGTTCTCTTGAGCTCAGTTCAAACGTCTCATCATCGCTGTTAATTTTGTCGCCAAATATATATCATATCTCATGGGAGTTATTGACTATTTCCATTCAGGTTTGCCTAGTCACCAGAGAGGCAAACACCCAACCCAATCCCACCCTCCCCCCCCCCCCCTCCAATTTTCTTCTACACAATTTACAAGTAGGTTTGGTGACTTAACACTTAGAATTAGGTCATGCCGATTCTGCCCGAAAGTGGTTGTGTAGACGAGCGGAGAGACAGAGATCTTTTGGGATTAGCGTTGGGTTTCCTGGGTGGGGCAGGGAGGCACTTACCCCAGTCACGATTATCTCTGCTGATTGCCGTGATGTCTTCCTCCCGGTCGGTGCTTTTCACCAGTCGTTACACTCTGCGGCTCATTAAGGAATGGCGGTGGATTGCTGGGGGAAACCGGAACTTGCATGCAGAGAAAAAAAAAACACTTCTTCAGTGGTTGAACTTGTGCAGTGAGGATCCCAGAGTGTGTGATTTGGTTTACGAACAAATTTGAAAACCTGTTAACCACATTCGGCGGTCTGGGAAGTGGGAATTCCCTACTTTTAGAATCCTGTTCTTTGTAAACGTGTACAGTTTGTTGTACATCCCTCATGCTGCAAGTGTTTGCCCTGGCCAATGAAATGTGAGGGAACTTGTAGATGCTGTGTTAAAAGTCTGGCCCATGGGCAAGCCCAACTCTATTACATTGCCCCCATTATTCAATCGGAAAGCCTATTTATGGAATGATATTGGGGACTATACTAGAGCCGAGAGAACATGTTCCTCTGATCTACGAAAGAGACTGGTTGAAAACCCATTAGATTAAGGGGACCTTAGGGCCTGGAATGGTCATTGCTTTCATCTGAAAAGTAAACGTGCTGCCAGTATCACTCATAAGTTTTAAGTAACCAAATTAAAAAATGTTTTTTTACTGTGATTCTATATTTTAGGCAGTTTCTGTGTGTATCCCTCCCCTTCTTTTTGCCAATGCCACCCACGTTGGTTCCCTCACCTTGATTTGTTTTCTTGTGATGGATTTGCTTCTACATGTAAGTCTCCTGAAAAATGTCTTTTTCACGGTGCAGAAAGTTATATTGTAAAATTTTCTCAAAGGCTGTCTTTGTGCAAGTGCTCTGTCATTGTAAAATGTCCTTAGTGTTGTCTTTGAACAGATGTAAGGGCATGAAATTAGCACTGGAACCAAGTGTCGGTCCAGTAAACGCATGAAGTCTTGTGTCTTGAAAATTGAATAACAATACCTTACTGTGGAGTATCTTTAATTTAAGGAAATAATTAGGGAATAACAGTGTGGGTAGCCGGTCTTCACTGCGTGGTATGCGCGTACACGCGGCACCATCCTGTCCTCGTAAAAATAACCAAAAACAATACGCGCAAAGAAACAGATTTGATAGTTTCCGCACAGCAAGCACGGTGCAAAATGAACTTTTACACAACATTGTGCTTGTTTAGGGGCCATTTATTTGCTAGTTTACAGAGCCGGTCTATTATCACATGTTAATACACCCCCACGTGACCAGTCCTCGACCAATCAGAAAGCACAAACTCTCCGAGGTATGTATTAATTTAAAATAAAGAAAACAAAAAATTATCAAAAGTTGACTTTGAGTCTGATAAACACCTTTCAATTCTGTTGAGTTTTGAAGTGACTCACTCATAAGACAAATTATTGACCAATCTTCTCTACAGTGCTTTTTCAAATAAAAGCAGTTTAAATGTTAACCTGTGCATAGTCTTTCCTCATATTGATTCTGGTCTTGTTAAAAAATAACTCTGGTTCAGTGAAAATGCTTAGCTACATTTTACAAGCCTGCCTTGGTCTTGTGGGATTTTCACCCAACTTTGAGCCATGCATTATGATTATTATTATTTATTCGGCATATCAAAAGTACAAATAAAAACAGAAAAAACAAGACAAAACAAAAAGCCAATGGCACATGCCTGGAATTAAAAAAGTTAACTAAACAACTGTGACTCGAAAGCCTTCAACTCTGATGCCACTGGCTACAATTGCACAAGGAACAAAAATATATAAATATAAAAATAGACATGAATAGTATTTACATATAAAATTACAAAATATTTACATGTACTGTATAAAAGTACATCATGAGAAAATAAATTTAAAAAAAACAAAGATTAAAAAATGTACCACCCCTTAAAGGAATTATACAGGATTGGTAGCTGACAAAACAGTCGCAAACAAAGTTCATGCTTAGTGCGATCAACCACACACATGAAACAACAAACCCGTGAAAACTTCAGCCCAACTGGCCACGAGAAAACAGCGAAGAGAGACCCCATGTGCTCTCCGTCTCTCAAACATCGAGTCCATCATCACGCGCAATAAAAACCACTGCCTCACTCACCCCCCAGAAACGACAGCATCCCAGGCATAAACACTTCAAGGAACCCCTCTACCATTTTTGGTATTAATTCTCACATGCTGGGACCCATGGGAGACCAATGTTTGTTTGTATATATTTTATTTCCATTCATACATTCATACACTAATTGGTGAATTCAAACTAATCAATAAATGGTAATACAACATGTCTTTTTTTGTTTTGAAAACAACTAATATAATGTCACTGCATGGTGCACCCAGTTGAAATAAATAATAACAGAAATGCCTATTGAGTCGCATCCATTCAGAAAATCAAGCTTTGGACATCAGTGTTCTCCCTTAACAGTGGTCCACTGGCCAAATGCCAGTTAAAACACCGGGAGACCAGTCAGAGTTCTCCCCAAGTCCGGTTGCCTAGTTCAGTGTTGTAAATAAAGCAACCCAATTCCATATGAAATACAGACAAGTGCAAAAGCTGACAGACTAGTGAAATGAAAAGCTAACTGGTCCTGCTAGCTAGTCACTAAGATTGACTAGTGAACAAGCTAACGGACCAGTGAAATGACAAGCTAACTGGTCCTGCTAGCTAGTCACTAAGATTGACTAGTGAACAAGCTAACGGACCAGTGAAATGACAAGCTAACTGGTCCTGCTAGCTAGTCACTAAGATTGACTAGTGAACAAGCTAACGGACCAGTGAAATGACAAGCTAACTGGTCCTGCTAGCTAGTCACTAAGATTGACTAGTGAACAAGCTAACGGACCAGTGAAATGACAAGCTAACTGGTCCTGCTAGCTAGTCACTAAGATTGACTAGTGAACAAGCTAACGGACCAGTGAAATGACAAGCTAACTGATCCTGCTAGCTAGTCACTAAGATTGACTAGTGAACAAGCTAACAGACCAGTGAAATGACAAGCTAATTGATCCTGCTAGCTAGTCACTGAAAAAGTTACGGGCAAACCCTTGCCAAATTTCATGGCTCTGCTTACTGCCGAATTCTGCACTTGCGATCACCATTCTGCGCTTACCGAGCAAGCGCCGAATTTCTGCGCTAGCTGTGTAAGCGTAGAATGCCTAGTAACGTGGACTACGCAAGCGCACAAGCAAAAATTCCATGCTAACCCGTGAAATATGCTTGACGTAAGCACGGAATTCCCTGTTTCCGTAAGCGCCGATTCTTTGCTTTGCTTACGGTAAGCAGAGCCATGAAATTGGCACCTGTGTAATCCAACGTGAGTAACCACGGAATTGTCCCTATAAATACTCGGAGTGACTCCACTCTCCTTATCTTGGAAGCGTTTGACGCGAGAGTGATAGAGAGAGTGCATGCAGCTCTCTGCCCCATGATGGATCACAGTCGGAACCATCGGCGACCAGAGTCCTACCTCCGGCCGATATCTCAACATGAATAAAACTTCCCCAGGAAGTCTCAGAATTTCTGATGCCCCCACTCAGCGGGGGGGAAGTTGGTGCTCCATTTTCGGTGATTAAACGCTATGCATCAGACTTAACAGATATCAGGAAGTTGCCGTGCTGGGGAAACCTGCGTAAATGTTTGGTCACTTGGGTGTACTGGAGGGTTGAATGACGTAATAATAGCAGTGAGAAAAACAGAAAAATAGCTGCATAGGTGTCGATCAAGGCATGCAAATGATTTCTCTTGGGCCTGTATGGAATTATGTCTGTGTGGGCGAGGGAGTGGATTTGACTAAATGACTTGGAGATTGCAAAGGGAATAGTACTTTCTGACTGCCACATGTACGTGGTATGTGGCTTTTGTATTTTTATAATATACTTTTCACACCAGGAAAAGGAATTTCATGTACTTTTTAACGTGATTAATGAAAATTTTGAATTTGAATTTAATTTTGAATTTGAATTTGAAAATTTTATTTTGTTCGTGTACAGAGCTGCCACTTCTCCCTGATTCTGCAGAAAGTTCCCTGAAAATAAACGATCGATTTTTGTTCTGAATAACAAATTTGACAATCTCCCTGATTATGGAAACTTGTTTCCTGTTATGTTGAATGTAAATTCTAAATACCTCCCTGATTGTTGTACAAAATCTCCCTGATTGTTGTACAAAATCTCCCTGATTGTTGTACAAAATCTCCCTGATTGCAAGATGCAAATGTTGGCAGCTCTGCATGTACAAAGTTGACAGGCATACTATGAATGTACCTGAACTTTTGGTGGGACAGTAACATAGTTTCTTCTCTGCACCTGGTAACATTGGTATGATTTTAAAGAATGGCATGCCCCCATGGCCACAGCCACCTGGACAAGTCTCTGCAGTTTCACTGGTCTACATTTGAAAATTATGAAGAAAATTGCTCTAATTATAAACTTTTCTTTTCCTTTGTGTTTGTGTGTATTTCCTCAGATACCACGGGCCTATATCTCGAGAGGATGCTGACAACCTCTTGACCAGGGGAGGAGATGGCAGCTACCTGGTGAGGGAGAGTGTGAGAGCCCCCGGCAGTTACACGCTAGGACTAAGGTGAGGACCTGAGCGCTATCATGCTACAGTATATTCAGGCCTGTGAAATCTCCGCTTTAAAGCGGATATCCGCTTTTTCATTGATTGTGCCAATTTTTTATTTCATTTTTATATATATATATATATATTTTTTTTTTTTTGGGGGGGCCTTATATATGCTTGGCAACAATAGTGTACAACTACAATAATGTGAAATAAGCCTAGTTACTGGATCAATGGGGTTCCCCAAATCGACCAGCGTAAATGCATGACGCGCGCTCACTTGACGTTCCACGATCATTCTTACATCATGTAGTGTTTCAGCTCTTTTTGTAAGGGTCCACTCACAGGCCTGTATATTACAGTCTTCTGTTTCTTAAGAACACACTTTTTTCTTTTTTTCTTTATTTTTATTAAAACAAATATATATCCATTTGGAGGGGGGGGGGGGTTCAAATTATCATGGTTTGTTTAGTGTTTGTTATTGGATTTACAGGTTGAGGAGAGGTTTTTGCTTTTTGGCCATGCAAAAGACACCTAGACAACCTGTTGGTTAACTCTATGTTCAGCCATCTTCCATTGCTATGGGCTTGGTCATCTCTTGAACTTGGCCAACATCTTCTAAAATTAGGGATGGGAAAATAGAATTAGCTGTTGCAAACTGCTTACCAACCAACAAGGATCTTTGGTATAAATGCAAAAAAAAAATTAATGGCCTGACGTTAATGACCTGAAATTAGGGATCATTTCCAGGAAAAAATGGGAAGCAAGAAGATTGGATTGACCCCCAAGCTGCCAGAGAGCATTTCTGTTCTGGGGCTTGGAGAGATGGTACTTTCCAGTGGGGTTCTCTTCTCCTTGAGCACCCCGACTTGAGGGAACTGGCTCCATCTAAGACTCCGGTATTTCTCTTTGACGCACGTAGTAGAAAAACCGCTCACCTCTCACAGAACGACGTTGAAAAGTTCTCTCCCCGGTCGGAGTAATCTCTAGCGAGGCGTAACCTCGACTCTGTCACCGAGGGCAGTGTTTAATTGATACTTACGGCGTAATGCAGGAAGTCTTTCACTAGTCGCACGAGTGTTCTTCCAACTGCATCAATAGAAAGAAGAAAGAAGAGAAAGAGAGAGAGGGGGGAGCAAATTGTGGGATCATAAATCTTTAGAATAACGAGAGACCTCCGTGGGGTGTCGCTGCAGTACAATTCTAGCAGGTAATGAGCGGGGTCTCATAACGATCCTCATCCTGTGTCGGGAGATGAGATGAAGTCTTGAAGACGCTTGATAACGCTGACAGTTGGCAGTACTGTTAAGAGAGGGTTGTGCAGAAGGGTGGGGGGGGGGTGGTCGGCAGGATGTTACTGTGTTTCACAAAAGCTTATCTTGTCAGTCATGAAGGGAAGTGGTTATGATATTGGTTTGCAAGGATAAATGGAGAGGAGAAGGGGGGGTCATTGAGATTGCTCTTTGGCGTTTGAGGGGAGCTATTGCGTTTGAGATGACACAAAAGTGAATTGGGGGAAACAGTTTCAGGAGATACATTCTTCTGGGGAAGATAAACAGGCGGGTTGGGGTAGGATGATAGGATCACAGGTGCTCTGTCATGAGGAATGTGCTTGGTGCTTGGTTGTTAGTGCCTGTCACAGTTTAGCGAGAAGAAGGCTAGTTCAGACATGTACATAATGATAACAGGCATGTATTAGGATTTTACAATTTTTAAATTTTTTTTGAGAGAGATTGCCTAACATCACAAGGCCGATTGGCCACTTCAAGGTGAGGGCTACACTTATCTGATTTGGGCTATCCACCCAAATCAACTGTCACCAGGGGCTGAAACAGGGTTACCCCCTTCAGAGTCCATAAGGATGTAGGAATGTAGGAGCTTTATTATTATTTATTCGGCATATCAAAAAGAAGAATACAAAACACAGAAAGAACAATACAAAACAATACAAGGCAATAAGCCAATGGCACATGCCTGGAATTAAAAAAAGTTAACTAAGTAACTTTGACTCGAAAACCTTTAACTCTGATGCCACTGGCATTTACATCAAAATAAATAAAACACCCAACAAGGACAAGAATACAAAATACATGTACAACATTAAAAGTATACGTAAATGAAAATACACTTAACACAAAAATCCAAGAAAAGTTAACCTCCCCCTCCCAGAATTGTTTTTAATAATAGGTAATTTATAATTGACATGGTTAATAAGATATCCAAGACTTTTGAGGCTGGTTGTTCCTCTATAGGTGTCTTTCTTGACTTGTCAAAGGCATTTGACACTATAAATCATAACATTCTAATTGAAAAGCTAAAGTTCTATGGCATAAGGGGAATTCCGCTGGAGTGGTTTCGTAGCTATCTTTCGAACAGGAAACAGTTTACTAAAGTTGGTTCTTCACATTCTGCTACGAATCTCATTACCTGTGGAGTTCCCCAAGGCTCACTGCTTGGTCCACTTTTGTTTTCTGTATATATTAATGATATTTATAGCTCTTCAGATTTGTTAAATTTCATATTGTTTGCTGATGATACCAATATATTTTATGCGTGTGAAAAAAATAATGTATTAAATTCAATTCAAACAGTTAACAATGAACTAGGAAAAGTGTCCTTATGGCTTAGAGCAAATAGGCTCTCACTTAATCTTAAAAAATGTACTTGCATACTTTTTCACAAAAAGAAACATATCTCACTATCTCTGTCTGGTTGTGTTCAAATACAAATTGACGGAGTTCCTATTCAACAAGTGACTCATACCAAATTTCTTGGTGTTTATATAGACGAAAAACTCTCTTGGCAATTTCACATTAAACACATTGAGAATAAAATCGCAAAAAATATTGGTATCATATCTAGGCTTAAACATATTTTGCCTTGCTCTATCTTGCACATTTTATATTGTTCGCTAATTTTACCCTATCTCTCATATTGCAATATTATTTGGGCCAACACATACCACTCAAAACTTAATAGGTTAGTAAAACTTCAAAAGAAATCAATTCGCATTATCAACAAGGTTCCCTTCGGGGAGCACACCGCTCCACTATTTCAAAAGTTAAATTTACTTACCATTCTAAACATAAACAAGTATCAGCAAGATATTTTTATGTTTAAATTTATAAATAGATTACTTCCACCAACAGTCAATGCACTATTTAAAGTTAACCGTTTAGTCCATTCCCACAATACACGGTCTTCTTCTAAGATCCACATTCCGCATGCACAGTCAACTATGTTTCAGCATACCTTGTCCTACTCCGGCCCTGTTAACTGGAACTCTCTTCCATTATCTCTATCTAAATGTAAATCCCTTAATACATTTAAAAAGAATCTAAAGCTTTATATGGTATCTTTACAAAGTTCAAGTTAAAAAATGTATGTCATTTACCATATTCAGTTGTTTATGCATGTATTACTCTCATCTTAATTTGCTTAAACTAGTATGGACTTTGTTTTTGTTTTGTCTGTCTGTCTATCTGTCCGGTCTACAGTCTGTCCGGACTGTCTGTCCGGTCTGTCTGTCCCGTCCGGTCTGTCTGTCCGTCTGTTTTTTTCCTATTTTGCCAGTATGTAATTAGATTTGTAATTTACTGTGATTTACGGCATTCCCGCTACAAGCACCTGCTTCTAGGGTATTATTGCCGCCATCCCATTATTCTCTTTTATTAATAATGTTAAATATAACAAGTACTCCTTCAGCCTTACAATATTGTATTTACTATTCTTGTGAACTTGTATTCAGTTGAAATGGAATGGAAATAAACGTAAACGTAACTACTGAGAAAGGGTTTTTCGGACGGAAGCATGTGAGAAAAACAATACCAAATTTATGCAGTGTCAACAATTTTAAACTTTAATTATAAATTTAAGTTTACATATTTTTGTTTAAACATTAATGCACTTGGTAAAGTGATACTCTGGCAATTTTCAATAAAAAAACAACCAAACTATGAATATTAGTAAAAATGAACAGAAGTAACAAGGGAAGTTTAACTGGTCCTTTTTGTGTTTAAATCACGGACCATGGGAGATTGCTGGTGGGGGAAGAAAGAAAAAAGCAAGTGTGATCGAGGACTTGTACAGAAGTATTGAAAAAAAAAATGGTTTTTATCTAATCCCTGTATGCCCAAACGCGTTTTGTTCAGTGAAAAATGGAAACACACAGCAATTAAGTTGTCGTTAGTGGTCACGAACACAGGAAGTGGTGAGTGTTGAGTGGACATCATGCCATGTGGGCCTACAGCAAGCCCCAAACATCACCCTCCACATTACTCTAATAGGCTCTGTTGTGGGCGTTTGTTCCGGGGACCCCGCATCAAGCAATCTGACATGTCATCCTGTGTTTATAGCACCACAAACCCTCTTTAAGCACTCTGGATTGACACTATCAAAAGCACTTGTTGTTATTCTTACAGTAGATTAGTGTAGGAGTCAGGGTGGATCTTGTCTGAGTTCGAGTCCGACAAGGCCGACAGGAAATCCAGTGTAGGCAGGGAAAAGGATTTGTAAAATGGGACTGAGATTTTGTTTTATATTTTGTAATTTCCTGCTGCGCCAATGCTGTCATCTACAATAATAAATTGGGGATGAATTTTTGTACTTTCAAGGCAAGATGAACATTCGTACGTGTACGCAGTCCTGATACTTCACAGAGGCAATGAATTGGCTCCATGCCTGTGGTCAGTGCCTGGGTGCCCCTTGAAATTTAAGTGGCGTGTTCTTTGCGCTAAATGAAATGAAAATGATATATATGTTAGGGAAATTTGGCTACTTCGCCTTAGTGAAAATCAAGAATAAAAGGGCAATACTTCGAAATGAAATGCACTGCTGTTTGTCGAATAAGTAAACTTGTTACTATTAGCTGTGTTCTACTGCCAAACAGCACACCACAGCAACAAGAGTCCTTTTAAGAAATTAACTAAAGTGATAATTAATCACGGAGGTTGTTGGTTCAAATCCCACTCTAGTCAATTTGTCTTTGCACAGCCCAAAATTATTTAAATTTTACCCAGTTGGTTTCCATTGTGGTTTACGACTTAAAAAGATAAAAACGGTAAATCAGTTTTGTTGTTTTTTTAAATCCAGGCTGAATAACACTACACGCAATTTCCGTCTGTACTATGATGGCAAGCACTACGTTGCCGACAAGCGCTTTGATGCGCTCCACGACCTGGTGGAAGACGGCCTCATCACGCTCTACGTTGAGGCCAAGGCGGCTGACTACATCAAGTCCATGGAATCGGAGCCCATCTACGAGAAGCACTCCAAGTACGCCACGATACGAGACAAGAGGCTTAGCAACGGCACCGTGGTACCGCTGATCACAGGACGAAAGGGATCCCAACAGGATCAGGTGAGACCAAGAGGGCGCTCTTTGTAGTTGGTTGTCCTGGGCCCAATTTCATAGAGCTTTTAAGCGCAAATAGTAGCTAAGCACAACAAACTTCTGCATACCGGAATAACGTTACCAGCTAAACTACCATGTCACATGTACAATTTGTGACTGGTCTCCTGCTCATTTCTGCTAAGCAGAAATTTATTAAGCATAATTTTCTGCTGAAGCAGCTCATTGGATCCTGGTGTTAAAAAGTCAGTATGTCATATGCGCAGGTGTTGGTCGCACACGAGGACACTTTGCTCCAAAGTTTGTGTACTGTTTATTTGTCACAAATAACCTGGACTCTTTAGTACCATTGTTGAAAAGCGACTGTTTATGACAGAAGTTTTCTGAAAAGCGACTGTTTATGACAGAAGTTTTCTGAAAAGCGACTGTTTATGACAGAAGTTTTCTGAAAAGCGACTGTTTATGACAGAAGTTTTCTGAAAAGCGACTGTTTATGACAGAAGTTTTCTGAAAAGCGACTGTTTATGACAGAAGTTTTCTGAAAAGCGACTGTTTATGACAGAAGTTTTCTGAAAAGCGACTGTTTATGACAGAAGTTTCCCATTGGAATGAAACTGTTCAACTTTGGAAAGTATGCGTCATGACTTTTGTTTCAATCGATACACCAATCAGTAGTCATTTATATAGTGGCAAAAAACTAAACGTTTGCTCGTAGGTGTTGAGGCACAGGATGAATATTGTTAGTCATGTTGGTAAACATCCTGAAGCCGGTGAGCTTTGGAGACTGTCTCGAAGGTGTGCAACGAATTGACATCTCTGATATATAATAGTTGCTGTGGTTCATTGCTGACTTTCATGCAAATTTATTGAAGAAACACTGTCTGCAGCTGTATGAAATTGGTGTCGGGCCGTTGATTTGTCAGGCATTTCCTAATTTTGAGACTAAACAATGATCTCTTTTTGTCTCCAAAGTTTCTCAGCGGAAATGAAGTTACCACTGACGGTATAAAAGATGTGGCCAAAATAATATCCAAATCGCTTTCTATTTAAAGGCACTCTACACGTTTGGTAATTACTCAAAATATATATTAGCATAAAAACTTACTTGGTAACCAGCAACGGAGAGCTGTTGATAGTATAAAACATTTTGAGAAACGACTCCCTCTGAAGTAACAGTTTTTTTAGTAATTTCTCACTAAAATAATAAAAGACTTCTCGCCAGAAGCCTTTTATTCCTATCTGAAAGCACACTAATTTGTACAACAAGGGTGTTTTTTCTTTCATCATTTTCTTGCAACTGCAATGACCAATTGAGTCCAAATTTTCACAGGCTTGTTATTTTATGCATATGTTGGGATACACCAATTAGTGAGAATACTGGTCTTTGACAATAACCAAACGTGTTCAGTGCCTTTAATCCTTGGTGATGTAATAATAAACATGATACAAGATGTTTGTAAAGTGGATAATGCAGGAGCCTCTATGTGCAACACACAACACAAAACAATCAAATTAATACAATAAGCAAGTTACATAGAGTCAAACAAATGATTCTGTAAAAGTCCTTTGAAAATCTGAAGAGAGCCAGCTTGGCGAATATGAAGAGGTAAGTCGTTCCGTAACGAAGGTGCAATGAAGTTGAAGGCTCTTTGACCATAGAATTTAGTGGAAAAAGTAGGGATTGGCCAGCAGATCGAAGGGGACGAACAGTCTTAAAAATCCTCTAAAAGGTTAAGCCTTAGGGGTTAAGGTGCGTGCAGCTTCGTCCTGTAGATCAAAGTTGCTGCTCTGTTTCCTTATTTTGGATGTCGTAGACACCCAGTAATTCCGCTGAAATGTAACACTTGGTTATTTCAAAGCAGCTGTAATTTGCTGCCAGATGAAGGGAAGGCAGAGGCCTACACCCAACACCCATTTCCCCCTTTTTTGACAAATCACATCCCTTCGAAAATACAAAATATGTTTCCCCACTCCGTTGGTTTTGGAGCAGCGTGGTCGGACGAAGCGCCGAGAATAAACTCAGGAAGCTATAAGTGTGGACTAAGTCTGACGTTGTTCTTAGGCTTGTAACTCGATGACACATACCCACACGCAGCACCCCAGGTGTCTTAACCCATCAATACAAATACTTCCACCTGTTCTGTATGGACATGGGGGGATACAGATAGTAGGAGCATGGGGGCTTAGTGCAGCTGATCCCCAGGTTTTTCACACAGCCGACTCAACAGCTGTCTCTTGGAGACTCGCAGTGCCCCCTTTTTCCCTACCCCGATTCCATGCCTTAACTGCAACTGGCAGGACGCCGGCTTTTCTACTTCGTAATCCCAACAACTACTTGTACATTGTACACCAGAGTGGCTGAGACCCTGCTCTCATTTCAGGCGAGAAGTTTTTCTTAAAATGGTTGGAGGGGAGATTAGACGGTGATACGCCCATACATGAACGGGACATGACTTGAGTCTAATTGAGGGGGGTGTTAAAGCGCTAGGGGCAGCCAGGGGACTAGAGATAAGGAGTGAGTGTGGTGGTTGCTTCGTTGGAAGGGCTCCCAGGGGTTGATGGGATACCTTGAGGTCTATTTAGTATTCTTCATTAACTGACATCCCCCCCTCCTTATCCTCCACTGAACTGTCTTGACCTCTGCCCTCATGTAATAAACACGTCTGAATGTCATGCCAAATGCTTTTATATTTATACTTGTATTTATTTCACGTCTCGGGCACATAAAAAAGTATAATAATGCGCGGTTGTAAAAACATAAAAAGATACAACAAGAGCAATTAAAATACAGAGGAAGGAAAGAGAACCAGCTGGAGCCCGAAGGATTGCCTAAAAAAAAAAAAACGTTCCTGACTGGAGGCTCTCCTCTCCAGCTGCTCTTAAAAGAAAACAACAATAAACTGAAATATATAAAATATATATAAAAATAACAATAACAAAATACAATTCCCCCACTTTTTAATTCACACGCACACTGAAATGTTCATGACAAATGCAGATTACTTATGTGTAGTTTAAAATAAAAACAACAGCCATGATAAACATGATCAAGTGCTGCGTGTTGTCTTGACAATTCTCCACCTTTTGTGTTTCTTTCCCTCTTTCATACTTTGAATAGTGCACAATACACATTTGTAACCAAAAAAAAAAACAGAAAGTAACAGTGGACAGATTGTAAGCTTTGCTTGTCTTGATAATCCGCAACCTTTTTGTCTTTGTCGTTCTTTAAATATGTCAAGAAAACAGAATTAGCTGTTGCAAACTGCTTACCAACCAAAAGGACCTGTGGTATAAATGCAAAATTTAGTTAGTGGCCTGACGTTTCGACCTTATAGCAGAGTCTTTCTCGAAGGCGGAAAGCCTTTCAATATCTCGTTCATTAACCCTAACTCCCAAAGCGTTTTTACTAGAATCCACCCCTAACCCAACACATTCCAACAGCTTATACTACCATGAGATGGGAACTGTGCCCAATCTTAGGTGGACGATACACAACCTAACAAACTCCAACAGGCTTTTTTTGTTTGATTTTGTTGGAGTGTGTACACTTGGCATGTGCAAAAATTTGATCAGTGAAATCACACAGTACCCAACATAACATAATCCAACAACTATCTCATTAGACCATGGAGGAAAGAGCAATGCCAGACATGTACATTTCACACATCCACCATACCCACTCAATCAAATTCCAACACCATTACTTGTCAGCAAGGATACACAATCCCACAGAATCAAACACCCAATCCTAACTTCACTGTACTTAACCTAACAAAATTAAACACTTTGCCCTGTTTGAATTTGTAGGGTATGGGAGGGTTAGGGTTAAAAACTAAAGTGCAGATCATGCACACTCTCCGATGTTTGTCACAAAATGCTGATGCTTTTGCTATTTCAAAAAGTTTAGCGGTGACAATTTAAGCACCGCTGTCTTTTATATTGATAATTTTGTCTTTGTCATTCTCGTGTTCTTTAAATATCTTGTTCATTAAAAACAAAAGTGCAGATCACGCACACTCTTCGATGTTTGTCACAAAATGCTGATGCTCTTCGTATTTCAAAAGATTTAGCAGTGACAATTTAAGCCCCGCTGTTTGTTAGCGTGATATTCTCGACCTTTTTGTCTCTGTCCCTCTTGTGTACTTTAAATATATCTTGTTCATAAAAAAATTGCAAATCATTCACACCCTCTCATTTTTGTCACAAATGCTAACGGCGGTAGTTGTTACTTGTGTTAAAAATAGGCACCAGTGGACAGGTTTTTTAAATCCTGCCTGTTTAATCACGGCAATCCCATGCCCTTTTGTTTCTTTAAATAATCCTTTTTGTGGGCGTTTCAGAGAAGGCTAAATGACTTAATTCCATCGGTTTCCTCTCAGCTGTTTCAATGGACGTAGAAATATGAACAGACGTCGACCACGTTGAGCCCTCGAACAGAAATCTCTAACGTTAACTGACACTGGTCAGAAAAGTTTCATTTTTCAAGCTGACGTGTCAGGGTTGATTGTTGGGGATGTCTCCTGTAGAAGTCTTGTTACTAGATTTCATAAGAATACTTTTGTTGATTTAGATTTTGTTTCATCTTATTTTTTGTCAGGTTGACTCAAGGACAGGCGGGTCTGGTGGCATCGACAATGCGACATCAGCATCTTATGAGAAAGCTCATAATTTCAAGGTGAATTGATATTCTTCTTAAAATCAATGGCAATAAAAGACTTACTTGGTAACCAGCAACGGAGAGCTGTTGATAGTATAAAACATTGTGAGAAACAACTCCCTCTGAAGTAACGTAGTTTTTGAGAAAGAGGTAATTTCTCACTCAAATAATAAAAGACTTACTTGGTAACCAGCAATGGAGAGCTGTTGATAGTATAACACATTGTGAGAAACCACTCCTTCTGAGTAACGTAGTGTTTGAGAAAGAGGTAATTTCTCACTCAAATAATAAAAGATTTACTTGGTTTGAAGTACAGCAGCTTTCGATAGTATAAAGCATCTTGAGAATCATTTCACTTTGAAGTAACGTGGTTATGGAAAAAGATATCAGTTTTAATCCCCATAAATTTCATTTCAAGACATTTATTTCCATTCCAACAAAGAATCATCATAACAATATCAAAGAACAGTAATAGAATAATTGGAAATGGGGGCATAGCCAGAAAAGCCAAAGCTTGTGGTTGGTTTGCCCAGACAAACAAACACATAAATAGACTAACAAGTACAGTGTGGGTAGGTACGATATTTAACTTCTAAGACTGAATAGACTCTATGTAAACTAAGGTGAATTCCGAGGGATGCAACTTATAACAATACACATAGGACAGGGCGTGAGGGTTTCATTAACAATAACACTGCATAGGCCTACAGGTGTACTACAGAAATCACACAAAGGTGAGAACTAAGAGAAAGCTCTGTGGATTAGAGGATATTTTGAACAATATGTGCTTTGAGCTTGCGTTTAAAGGCAACTGTGTTCCTGCAAGAAGTTACATAAGCGGGGAGATTGTTCCAGTTGCACAGCCCAGACCATAAAATACTGTGTTGAAATGCAGTTGTTCTATGTTTGGGAAGATGAAATAGAGATGCAGACATAGTTTCATATTTATGAAAATTACTATTAACCTGAAATGTGCTAACTAGGTGATGGGGAAGTTGGTTAATTTGAATCTGAGAAACGTTACTGTCAGATCTGTTTCTCAGACTGTGCAGTCCAATTACGGATTATTCGTCCAATGTACAACATTTACATAGTGTGAGAAAGAGGTTGTAACTTTCCACCAACCTGGTTAGAGAATGGGCAGAAGGCGTTAATTGACGTCCAAAAGTTGGATAGACTGGTGGAACATTTCACGCTTATTATAATTGCACTGTTTTATTTGTATTCTCTAACAGGTACACAACTTCCAGGGGTTTATTTGGTGTGAGTACTGCGGTAACTTCATGTGGGGCCTCATTGCACAAGGAGTCAGATGTTCAGGTAAGGGGAGGTGGCATGACAGAGAGAATAGCCCCTTCCCATGAAATGTGCTAATTACATTCACGCATGCGTACAGACACTATTGGTTGGCAAACGCAATAGAGATGTGCACTAAGCAGACGCACAAACGCGTCTGCGTCACACAAACCATTAGTCCCATACAAACAGGCGCGATGTTCCATCATTTTGCCAACCCGAAATGTTAGTGCGCACGCGCGATGTTCAATTTGCATATTTCGTGGGAAGGGTCTACTAGCCCTGGGGTTTTCAATCAAGTAGAATTGAACGCTATTTTTAAATGTATTTGCAGGGTTTGCCCTGAACTTTTTTAGTGACTGGCCAGCAGGTCCAGATATCTTGTCATTTCACTAGTCAACCAGGGCCCAATTTCATGGCTCTGCTTACCGTGAGCAAAGAATCGGCGCTTATGGAGGCAGGGAATTCCGCGCTTACGTCAAGCGTATTTCATGGGTTAGCATGGAATGTTTGCTTGTGCGCTTGCGTAGTCCACGTTATTAGGCATTCTACGCTTACACAGCTAGCACAGAAATTCATCGCTTGCTCGGTAAGCAGAGAATGGTGACCGCAAGCGCAGAATTCGGCGGTAAGCAGAGCCAGGAAATTGGGCCCTGTTGATTTCACTAGTCCATATTTCAAAAGAACAGAAAAGCTTTTCAACACTGAACTATCTAGCCGGACTACTCAGAGTGAAGTTTGACTGGTCCTTAGGTGTTTTAAGCAATGAAACCAAGGATGCCTCATAAGTGAACTTAATTACTGTAGCTCGCAAGCCTGAGGAAACCTGTAAACAAGGGTGCTTGCTATGTGAACCAGAAACACCAGGGTTAAACCTTAGTCTTCCATGATAAGTGTTCTGGGTTCTTTTACTTGCATTGCGCCAATCCTAGTACCCAGGACCTCTGGCTTCATGTCCCATCCAAAGGACAAAGGAAATATGGTAAAGCATCTTGCTCAAGGACACAAGTGCCACGACCGGGACTCGAACCTAAAACACCAGAGCTGGAGTCCAGTAGATTGAGCCATAGCACCTTGTACATCGTTACAAGGTTCTTTTACTCAGGTTTATTGCTTTGTTAATTGTGTTTGGCCGTAGCTTTTTAAACTGTTTTTCTGTGAAGCGCTTTGAGCGTCTTTTTAGGCGGATTTTGGCGCTATATAAGTTTACGTTATTATTATTATTATTAAGGTGCTATGTAAATAAATGGGTCTTATATTTTGAACATAGCTCCGCATACACTGTACCTTGTAGAAAAAAATCCTTCACACTTTGAGATTCCCTCCGGTGTGATAAAGTGTTGTATAAGAACTGCATATTATTATTCTTATTATAAATAAGACTTCTTTTTTCGGTGGCCGAGAAGTCAGACATTATCAAAGAGTCAAACAAAAATGTATGCGATAAAAGTGAGACTTTTTCATAGATAATTACCCTTTCATAAACAAGTTTTTCCTTTGAGATGGCCTAGAGGGAAATTGAGGGTCAGTTAATAGGTTCAGTACCAATGAGAAGTTCCTAATTATAACCAGCATTAAAACAAAATTGTTATCGGGTAAACATTAATTTTTTTTTATTCAAGGGGGAAATCTTGTTAATGTTACATCTCAATATGTTTGATCTGTATTCTTAATAAGTATGTGGAATTTTTTAAAGAAGTGTTTTCAGAAATTGCCCTTTGGGTGGCTAGTGCGTAAAGCTCGCCTCTCACCATTGTGGCACTGGTTCCATACATGGCTAGGGCCTTGTGTGTGAAGAGTTGTGCGTTGGTTCTCTCCAATGCCACGAGGGTTTTTCTCTGGGTCCTCCGGTTTTCTTCTCCGGAAAAACCAAACACTTTCGATCTCTAGCTGTGCTCCGTGGTCATACATGTACATGTATATGGGTTGATGTGGAAGGCTGCAGCCTAAACTTGTTGAAGGGCGTCCTTTGCAATTTCAATTTCCCAGCTGCAAGTAAGGATGATTAGCCTCCCAAATTATTATCATCATTATTATTATAAGACAAGGCTTTTCTCCAGGTTGGCAGAACTCAATCCATGCCCATCAGTAATCTCAAATGTGTGTGAATTTTAGGTCGATCATTTCACTTAAAGCATTTTCTCTGTGTATCGTAACAGAGTTTTGCTGAAGTTGTCAGTCAGTGTTCAACTTTTATTTTTGTTGTTGAGGAAGTGGTTCTTAATTCTCAGGAGCTGGGGTTTTGCTCCACACCCCTACCCGATTACAAAGTTCATGTATTTCCTGAGCACTGCCCTTTTGAAAAAGCACTTATTACGGTGCTTATAAACTCATAGGGGGCATTGGGGTGCATTGGAAGAAACTTGTTACGGAAAGTTGTTCAGCAGTCGGTACGAGCTCAGCTGTCTTCTTGGTGCTCACTTTAAGTACATGATCACCATGTGCACCAAATGATAGAGTTAGTTTTAATTGTAAAAGATACACAAAGTCCCTCTAAACCTGTTCTGAAGAAATTAACTCAAATTAAAGTCAACTGCTAGTAAAAAAGAAATATCAAAATACATGTGTCAGAACAAAGGGTTAACCAATTCTCTTACCGAATCCAAACTACAATAAATGATAAGTGATTCACGACTCCTTTCGTTCAGTGCTAATTTCTTCTCAAAAAAAAATACAAATTGTTCTATATGTACACGTGTGTATTATCTAATTATAACCCCAACATCTTCCTCAAGTTCGAGCAAAAACAATTGTCAGTGACAGATGACGATGACCTCCGCACAACAGTCTGCATGATAAGTCTTAATACAGAGGATCGCGTGTTACCCCCAACAGCCCCTCTCCCCAAATCTATAAATGTTCACATTCACATATTTACATGTATATCCCCCCCCCCCCCCCAATTGATATCCTCATACCTTGTTTACTCACAAACAATTTCCTGTTGTGATCCAAAATGGCTAATTTATGTTTCCAGAAGGGATTTTGTCAGTGGCACGCCAGGAATTCTTCCCTCCCCCCGTGACCGATGGGAGTCAATACTTGTTGACTTTTTTCCCCAAATGGATATGGAAGTTGTGAATTTCCGTCATACTGCGTTTCTATTTTTTTGTTTCCGCTTTTTTAATCTTTCTCTCTGTTTTTTCTTGTAGCATTAGTTAATAGATGTACTGCCCATTACTTCTGTATCCTGGTTGTTCATCGTGCGTAACCAATTATCTTGTTTTTTGCACCTTTTTTGTCCCAGAGGAAAAGATATATGAGAGTCCTGCAAACGTTTCTGTTTTTGCAGCACCGGAAAAAAATTGTTTGCGCAAATCTGTACTATTACTAAACAGTGAACTGAAAAGGACAAAAACTGCAACGCACAAAATACTTGCAACAGCTAAACTGTGAGGTGATGATAGGTCCCGATAGTAACTCAAATGTATCTTTTGACCGCCTTGTGCTGAGGTGCGTTCCGTAAAAGAAAGAAGAAAAAAAAAGAATGGGTGTTGCAATCTTCAAGATAATTAAATTGTCTTCCAGGTGTGATTGTTTATCAAATTTAATATCTAGATATCCTTTTTTTTTTCTCGAAAATTTCTAATTTCTCTGAAATGACACAAACCAGTAGTCATAACATTTTCCCCACTTTTAGAGTGTTATTTTATTTTTCTGGTTCAAATCCCGCTCTAGTCAATTTTTCTTTGTTCAACCCAAAATCATTTAAACATTTACCCAGTTAGTTTCCCTTGTGGTTTATTATTTGATATCTGATATAAAAAGTCGCATCCCCTTAAGGTGATCCCCTGGCTGCCGCTTCCCAGGTTGTATCGTATACTTGGGTGTGATCCCTGGCTACACGGCAGTTTGCGGTTGAATGGCTTCTGACTGGCACCCCCCGAACAAAGATATTGACAAAATAGGGAGACCGCCAACATAGGGCTAGATGGCTCAGTTGGTAGATAGCCGGCACGTTAAACCGGGGGTCATTGGTTCAAATCCCGCTGTAGTCAATTTTTCTTTGTTCAACCCAAAATCATTTATTTTTCTTTGTTGGAACAAGCAGTTTTTGTCAAAGAACACATTGTATAATAGATAATTATTTAATAGTATTTTTCTCGCTTCTTCTTCTTCTCTCCTGTGTCTCACAGATTGTGGTCTGAGCACGCACAAGCAGTGTTCAAAAAGAGTACCCTTAGATTGTACGCCAAGCTGTCGCCTCATCAAGCGTGTCTACGGGGTTGACCTGACCACGCTGGTCAAAGCGCACGGCACAACGCGGCCGGTGGTGATAGACAAATGCATAGAGGAGCTTGAGTTGAGAGGTGAGCGCCATTCACTAATCGGCCATCTTGTGTCTCATAGAATCCAAAGGATTTATAAGCGGGCAGTGTTCATTAGGTTGTCAACACTCGGACAAAAACAGTTATAAAATGATGGAGAGGGGAAAATGTGTTTTATTAAATAATTCCACTTCTTCATGCCCAAAGTGAGGGTATACCCTTGGTAGTTACTCCAAAAATGAATGACCATAAAAACTTACTTGGTTTCAATATAGATAGTTCCCTCTGGACATCACACAGTATAAATTTCACAAGCAAATCAATCATTTTTTAAATGCACAACTGTGGCGTGTCGTGGCCGAGCGGTTAAGAGCACCGAACTCAAGCTCATGGTGTTTATGTTCAGCAGAGTGTGGGTTCGAGTCCCGGTCGTGACACTTGTGTCCCTGAGCAAGACACTTAACTATAATTGCTTCTCTCCACCCAGGGGTAAAATGGGTACCTGTGAGGGCAGAGATGGTTCTTGTGATTGATTTAGCCTAGTAGCGCATATATTGCAGCACAGGCTGTATACTCCCCAGGGAGCTGAGAAAGATTAAAGGAATGTTATTGGCCCAATGACCAGGGCACTAATGTAAAGCGCATTGAGACGTTATTGTGAAATGCGCTATATAAGAACTGGTTATTATTATTATTAATATTATTATAAAGCGTAAGTAACACAAGCCGCACGCAGGAGTCTTATCAAATTCCCTGCATGATTAGTCGGTGAACCACTTTGCTGATGAGTAGATTAATTTGAAAACCATAGTTGCCTTTAGAAATGGTGTCTATATCAGGAACTATCTACACAGAAGCACTGGATGACATTGGAATTTGAAAGTGCATGGACTATAGTCTGGTATCCTTCTTTTATTCAGGTCTGGATATAGAGGGACTGTACAGGGTGCCAGGCATGCAAGACGACATGGATTCTTGCAGACAGCGGTTTGATAAGGGTAAGGCTCTGCTTTCTAAACTCCTCGGTGTACTCGGGCTCAGATAGAGGAAACTTATTCCCAAGTTTTCCTCATTGTGAACTGGTTTGTATATAACTCAACTTGAGGTATATTTCTTGAAACTGAGCAGAGCCCAATTTCCTGGCTCTGCTTACCGCCGAATTCTGCGCTTGCGAGCACCCTTCTCCGCTTACCGAGCAAGCACCGAATTTCTGCGCTAGCTGTGTAAGCGTAGAATGACTAGTAACGGGGACTATGCAAGCGCACAAGCAAAAATTCCATGCTAACCCATGAAATACGCTTGATGTAAGCATGGAATTCCCTGCTTCCGTAAAAGCCGATTCTTTGCTTACGGTAAGCAGAGCCATGAAATTGGGCCCAGCAGGTTTACGGTCTGAGGCTGAATAAAATAAGCCCCCCTGTTCCTCAACATGAGGAAGGTCGGCTGCATTTCCTACTAGGAAGTAGACACAAGTAACTTAAGGGCCCTTTTCTTTAATCTTATGCAACTGGGACTTCACATTAGTAAAGCGGGAGTGGCCGAAGGCGAAACAAGTTTTTCTGGGCCAGCACTGCACCCCTCCCCCCTTCTGCCTCCCAAGGGGGTGATAATTAAAGCCAGTCATGAAGGGAAGGGCTTTCCTTTCATTAGTTGTTCCTCCGATGATCAGAACTCAAAAGCGGCCGATAGCAAACAATGGTTTCATTGAATAAAGAGAGGGAGGGGGGGGGGGGGGGGTTTAGAGTCAGGAGGCCAGACCTCCAGCTGGTATTGGTTAATGTTTTTGCTGGGGGTCGTGTCTGGAGACCGGACTAACCCAGATACAACTGTCCTGAAAACATCCGCCGTTGGGTATTTTGGAGATAATGCTCCAGTATGGGCTGGTGCTAATGTTGCCGGTTCGCCCTCTTGACCTTGAGTCCTTGAGTTACTGAAAACTTGGCTTGCTCAAATGTTGAAGAGTTGGTTGGTTCCTTGCTCTATGGTTGGCATTATACAGTCATTGTAGTCAGGAGACCAGACCTCCAGCTGGTAATCAGTTAATGTTTTTGCTAGGGTGGTGTCATTAGACCGGACTAACCCAGATTAGAGTATTTCATATAATGCCCAAGTAGATCCTTGTCAGTGGTGTTTGAAGCTTTGCATGGTGTTGAAAGTAAGAAGTAACTATAACTATAAATGTAAATAGTAGTGAACTTGCGGGTACAACCATGTGTATAATCTCTTTTGGGAGGAGTGTTGGCTCTGAAAAGAGCCGGTTTGGTCTCGACGTTTCGAACAGTATACTCTGCTCTTCTTCAGGAGAATGCTGGACTGCTGGTGGTGTTGCAGCTTAAGTACCATGCATCACCGGTCAACAACAACTTGGATACTTCCCGCCCAAAAGTGCACCCCACTAGCTCTACTTAAGCTGCAACACCACCAGCAGTCCAGCATTCTCCTGAAGAAGAGCAGAGTATACTGTTCGAAACGTCGAGACCAAACCGGCTCTTTTCAGAGCCAACACTCCTCCCAAAAGAGATTATACACATGGTTGTACCCGCAAGTTCACTACTATTTACATTTATAGTTATAGTTACTTCTTAGATCCTTGTCGTTTGATTGGAGGGTTGTAGGTCATGTGAACTTCATTAATCCAACCATTACATGGCCTACAACATAAACCATGCATTATGGTACTATTCACCAAGCATTTTTGCACCATCCAAGACAGTCATGGTGGAAAACTTCCCTTGAAATAGTTTTGATTGAAATGCTATAGTTTTTTAGGAAATGAGTAAAACAATTTGTCTTTATCACTGGTGATGAAATCCAATGTTTGAAAACAGCGAAAACATAAAATGAGGTTTTTCACTGTTTTCTCATGACTCCGAAGACCGATTTAGCTGAAATTTTCACAGGTTTGTTATTTCATGTATACGATGGACTTCAAGTGTGGATACTGGTCTTTGACAATGACCAATGTTGACAGACCCTTTAATAAATTTTGAAATGTGCGCAGGAAGGAAGTTGTCCAACGTTTAATCTAGATTGGTTGGCCTTAGAAGGCTGGCATTTCATGGGGTCGGATTCCACTTGGGAACTGTCCACGCAAATGGAAATAAGACGGTTGTTCTTTGCTGGCTTGGAGAGTTTAGTGTTCTGTAATAAACTGTTTGGTTGTTGAGCCAGTTGTTTCCAACGTGCGCATTTGTAAGCTATGGACAATCTGCGTAGGAATTTGTTACCCCAAGTTACTGCAGTGGTTTTTTGTTCTCAACACATGCAGTTGTTCTAAGAGCACATTGAGAATGTCTCAAGATAAAGTGTGCACTCATTCTCAGGCCAGTTGCTTCGTTTTTGAAAGGGCAAGTGCGCTAAGGCGTTTTCTCCTTGGTATAAGGCACCTCTATGAGGAAATTATCAATCTATTGGAGTATTTAAGGGGCACCAAGGCAATGACCAGGGGCAACTGAGGTAATGACCAGGGGCAACTGAGGCAATGACCAGGGGCAACTGAGGTAATGACCAGGGGCAACTGAGGTAATGACCAGGGGCAACTGAGGTAATGACCAGGGGCAACTGAGGCAATGACCAGGGGCAACTGAGGTAATGACCAGGGGCAACTGAGGCAATGACCAGGGGCAACTGAGGCAATGACCAGGGGCAACTGAGGCAATGACCAGGGGCAACTGAGGCAATGACCAGGGGCAACTGAGGCAATGACCAGGGGCAACTGAGGCAATGACCAGGGGCAACTGAGGCAATGACCAGGGGCAACTGAGGCAATGACCAGGGGCAACTGAGGTAATGACCAGGGGCAACTGTAGGCAACTTGCCTCCGTTGCCTCCGTGAAGTATCAGGCCTGCAATCTGTCATTTCAAATAGAGAAATGAATCCTGACCAGGTCCCAATTTCGTGGCTCTGCTTACCGCCGAATTCTGCGCTTGCGATCACCATTCTCCGCTTACCGAGCAAGCGCAGAATTTATGCGCTAGCTGTGTAAGCGTAGAATGCCTAGTAACGTGGACCACACAAGCAATCAATCCATGCTAATTCGTGAAATACGCTTGACGTAAGCGCGGAATTCCCTGCTTCCGTAAGCGCCGATTCGTTGCCTACGGTAAGCAGGGCCATGAAATTGGGCCCAGATGTTATTTTCCATAGGAGTGGAACCATTTGGGATTCAAATGGGCAATTTGCCTCAAAATAAAACCCGCCACTATCTTTGTACAACATCACAAGTTTGATTCGTCACAGCAATGATTTTTTATTTTTGTCGAAGTGTTTCTTCCTAAAATAAAATTAAAAAGCCAAAATAAAAGATGAAATAAAGTTGCCCCGAAACCTCGCGGCTGACTTTATTTTGGAAATAATTCTTTAGTTCCTAACACTTTGATTGCAATGTAATCCCAGATCCCAAAGGAGCGGGGGGCTAATGTGAGTTAATGATAGCACTGTAACACTTCCGCTGAGCTTGGAGGGTTTGAAACAGGTGTATGCATAGCGGGGAACCCTCCATGGGGGTTGGGGGGTGAGAGAGGGGGGGTAAACTTTTTGAGGAAGGGTCTAATTAAGTGACAAAGTCCCCGGATAGGAAGCGTTCCCTCAAAATAATTAGAAGGGCCGCTGTGAGGGCCATTGCAGTTTAGGGGAAACGTACAGAGGGAAAGTAGCATTGTGTATGAGAGGGAAGGGGTGTGGGGTGGGTAAGGGGGTGTCTAGAAGGTTGTGATGGGGTAATGTTGATGTGGACACACCCTGCTCCTAATTCCCTAATCCCAGTGGTTCGTTCCTCTTATTAGTGGATGTAAATGAACTCCACACCCTGGACCCGATTCCCAGGGCTCGTTCCTCCTAAGTAGGGGTTATGTAACTCAGTGTGCACTTGAGATTTAATAGTCACATCAACATCGGGTAAAGTGTGAGGATTGAGGTGGTTAAACCATCTTTAGGAAATGGGACCATCGTTGGATTTCATCAGAAGAAAGTTTCATCTCATTTAAAGTTAGTCTCTAGCTTAAGAAATATATTCAGGCCCAATGTGAGATTTGGGAATGCTGGGTGGCTATGGACATATATCAGGAAAATATCCCTTTTTTTTCTCTCCATTGGGTTCTTAGCTAGTATTAAGCTCACTTTTATGACAGTCTGTGGCTTCACAACCAGAATAAATGAAATGAGATGGATAACTTATTGTTTGATTGTTTTTTTGATGTCTGTCCAGATGGAGTAGCAGCGAAGATCAGCGTCAAGGACTTCCCAGACATCAACGTCATCTCAGGTTCTCTGAAGATGTACCTGAGGCAGTTGCCGATCCCGCTGGTTCCATTCGAGATGTACGACCGGTTCATGATGGCAGCAAGTGAGTACAAACAGCCACGGATACTTGGACCATCAACCGAATCAGCCGTTTGCGAGTTAGATTTGCATACCTGCCAACTGTTCAGATTTAATTGGAATTGTCCAGATTTTTTAGATTACAGGCCGCAAAAAAATCAGAACATTCCTGTTTCTGACAAGTGACAGCAATGGGCAAGATAAAAGTTCTGGCAAAAGAGGGTGCCATTTGCTTGCGACAGTAGATATTTTCTTACAAGATATAGTGATTTTTGAACATTTAAAAAAATACATGCATAATTTCTGTGTGTACATGCAATAATAAGCTTTACTCGCATGATTTCTTGCGTCACTATCTGTGGATCTGGTGTTCCTACTTTTGAGGTTTCAATAATGGCAGCTACATGTATGGGTTTGAATAAAATCTGGTACCAAGACTTGCTTAGTCACAAGTTACTGCTTATATTTGAACTCAAGTTTATAGACCACAAAGGGAAACTGACTGGGTAAATTTTAAAATGATTTGGGATTTTAACCAACGACCTCCGGATTAACGTGCCCCGGCTCTACATGTACCAACTGAACTATCCAGTCCTATGGTGTTGGTCTCCCTATTATTTCTCCCTATGGCTTCTGACTGGCACCCGTGAACAAATATGGGGGGACTGCCAACATAGGGCTAGATAGCTCATTTGTTTGGTTGATTCAAAACCCACTTTAGTCAATTTTTCTTTGTTCAACCCCAAATCATTTAAATTTAAATTCCTCTTGCTATTCGGGGCAAGCTTTTGTGTAGCAACCTCCAGGTGAGCAAACCCTGGTACCATTGTGCGATTTCAGAATTGTGCACGGGTGTTCGTCGTCTCTTTTGTTATTATGCAAAAGTTCGCCCCGAAACATGTGACGTAGCTACTGTCTCAATAGTTGTAGGAATTCAAATTAAAGCAGTAGCTTGCGATCAAGCAAGTCATTGTCTTATTGTCTCTTTTATGATGCCATATTAGTATCGTAGAAGGTTTATAAGCGAAGCAGTCATACTTGGTGCCTCGCTTAGGAGAGTGGATGCTCTATCATGATGCCATGATAGTATCATGGAAGGATTATAAGCGAAGCGGTCATACTTAACGGATCGCTGATAAACCACGATTGATATCAGTTGATAATCCTCATGCCTCTTCATGTGATCCCAACATTATTCCAAACATACATCCCAAGTTTATTCTTTTATTAAACCGAGGCATTATCCCCTCTTCTTTTGTGTTTTTCCTACGAGTAGAAGTGACGGATTCCATGGAGAGACTACAGGCCGTCCATGAGGCAATGAATGAGTTGTACAACACCAGACCGGCCCATTACCACACCCTGAAGCACCTCATAAACCACCTCAACAGGTAAGCGAAGGCACAAAGTCTAATAAGAATTATACACATTTTAGGATTGAACAAAGACAAATGAACCTGCCGCCTCCGGATTGTTGTGCCGGCGTTCTACCAACTGAGCTATCTAGCCCTATTGTTGGCAGTCTCCCTATTTTGTCAATATCTTTGTTCCTGGGTGCCAGTCAGAAGCCATTCAACCTGTAACTGCCATAGCCAGGAATCACATCCAAGCTTACATACAACCTGGGAAGGGACAGGAGAAGGATCACCTTAAGGGGATGTGACTTTTTATTACAATTATCAATTCATAAACCACAAAGAAAACTGACTGGGTAAATCTTTTATATAATCTTGGTTGAACAAAGATTAATCCACTAGAGCGAGGCTTAAACATGCAATTTGATAGAGCCGCTTAACCCTTTAGAGACCATAGCGGCCACGAGCGGCTTCTACCAAAACGCCCATAGCGGCCGAAAACGGCCGCAAAGTTTAACCTACTTCTATTCACATAAAGAGGTCAAAGTAAAGGTCATGGCCACATATGAAATTTTCCGATGAAGTATGTTGACATAGTATCCCAATTTCTGAACAAGAAACTAAATTTTCTCTTTCATTTTTATTTATGTTGAGATTTTTACTGACACAATTTCAATAAAGAAACTAACAATATCAGCAATGTCTGGGCGTTTTGTGATGATTATACAGAAATGAATGGTCTCTAAAGGGTAAAGCACTAACTGTAAAAATTAATTGTGCAAACTAGAATAAGGTTACCAACCAAACCACCATCTCATGTGTACCATCTGCGATTGATTTCCTGCACATTGTGGCTCGGGTAAAAAAAAATTGTTAAGCATTTTCGTCTGCTTCGGTAGCTCCATCAGGCCATGATCATGTACATATTTTTAATTGGTTGTTTTCAGTAATTGTATTCATGAGAAAATAGAATTAGCTGGTGCACACTCCTTACCAACCAAAAGGACATGTGATATAAATGCAAACATTAGTAAATGGCCTGACGTTTTGACCCAAGCAGAGTCTTTCTCAACGGCTAAAAAGACTCTGCTAGGGTCGAAACATCAGGCCATTTTATATTCTTTGTAATTGTATTCATAGAATGTGTCAATTATTTGGTTTGCTTTGGAAATAGTGCAATTGATTTAAGACCGTGTCCGAATCAATGGCAGCTGCTTTGGCCAGAACACCAAAATGTCCTGTTCTTCAATGCTGTCGTTGCAGCCAACGGTAGTAGCAGCCAACAACAACCATAGCTGTAGTCAATGTCACTTATTCAGGGATGTGATTTCTCCGTTTTTTACTGGGTTTTTTTTTGCTTAAAAAAACACTTTTACTTAAGATCAAATTCATTAAAATATGAGGATAAAACCAAATAGAACGCCCCAGATTACAGAGTAGCGCTTTTTAAAACCAAAGATAAATGTTATTAGTGGGCTTCGTGCTCGCAAGTTTTTGAGCTCGCAAGCTTTCGGGCTTTGCGCTCAGAGTTCAGGTTTTCTTTTTTTCATCAGCCTATCACATCCCTGCTTATTTCAGACGTGGCCTAAATGTTTTAAAAACTTAGGGACATTTAGGAGACAAACAAATAAACTTTTGTGCCAGTCTGATAGCTGCTTTGCCTTATGGGTATGATAGGACTGTCTGATCTTTATTTTTTGTTGTTTGCCCTCCACAGAGTGGTGCAGCACAAGGAGAAGAACAAGATGAGTGCAGAGAACGTTGGAATCGTCTTCGGCCCGACACTCTTACGAGAAGCCAACGATCAGATGATTATGAATAATCTGTACCTACTGCAATACCAGAAGAAGGTTGTCGAGATCATGGTGGAAAATCCGGACATCCTGTTTGAGAAGTGATCAGAGGAGAACAGGGTGTGTGGGTTGGAGGAGAAGGGGGGGGGGGGGGTAGGGAAGGTGAGCTGACTTCCTGCAGAGGTTCAAAGGTCATCAATCAGCAGTCTGTCTCGCCTGGGGGATGAATATAACCCAGCTGGAAGAGTTAAAGACACTCTACATTATTGGTTTCTTCGGGAAGTGAAACCAGTACTTAAAGCATGCGGCTCCCCGTGGGATTCAGGTGTCACTGAACTGCCGCTCTGTGAACTGTAGAGCGTTGCTCTGCCTCTGTGAAAGCGAAAGAGAAAGTGGGATCAGGCGTCTCTCATGGGAAAAGAGGCAAACTCCATTTTCTGCTTTCTTGAAAGAAGTCACGGCACTGTGGAGGGCTCGAATGGAGAAGGACTGTTTAGGGGTTTCACCATGATGCTGTAATGCCAGCACTTTGTAGCGGAAAGCAAGTACTGTTATTATTGTTATATTATTAATAATGTAATAATAATTTTTGGTTCTTGTATAGTGCTTTATCTATAGGCATTTCAAAGTGCGAATTATTTAGATGACAACTTTGAATTATGAGACCTATTTACAGGTGTATATAGCACTGTTGTTTGGTTCGCAAGGTGGCGCTGTTAACTATGCAGGATAGCACCAGGGCAAACCTCCCCCTTCTCTTAACGATAAGGGCACTGGATTATTTTACGTGCATTACACACCACATGAAACGAGATAGTCCGATAACCAATATTGTAAATTATCTTTAACATTCATCTTGTATAGATAATTGTTCACAGAGTTTCACGTGCTGTTAGTTGTAATTGTGTTTTTTTAATCAGTAAAACAAACAAAAAACAAAAAAATGTAACAAATTTTTCATTTCATATTCCACCCAGATTTGTCTATATTTTACCTCGTCTTAGTCATAAAATTGACAGTGTGACTTACTTAATGATTATTTTAAAACAAAAACAAGAGACAATTTTATATTTTTGGCTATTTATATGAAATTGTTGTGTTGCGCAAGATTCTTCGATCAGTCAATCAAGTTTTGTCGCCATTTTTGTTTTTCCTTTAAATTTTTGGTGTGGATAACAATAACTGCAGTATTATTTTCAGTGTTAGGCTGGTTGCCTTGGCAACAATCAAGCTGATTTCCAATGTCAGCCATATTATGTAAATTCTATCATTCAGATAATTATTTATTCTAATTTTGGAACAGTAGGTGGCAGCAGACGTGCCATGTAAAGTTACATAGTTCTGAGCTTACCCCCATTTCTTAGAACAATTGATCTACCTGGTATGTCTGCCGCCACGTAACATTAATATAGACCTTTCTATAGCTACATAGCTATCATGTGTGAAGTCACACAAAAGTCCCCCCCCCCCCTCCCTTTTCTTGCAATGAAGTCCGATTTGGTTGTCTTCTCACAAATATCCTCTGCATGGTGGACGGAAAAGAAAAGAAATCGCTGAAGCATTTTGTTGTCATCACCTGCGAGTTTTTCCCATCACTGGTTTGTCCGTCCATGGTCCGTCCAAAGAGGGAAGATTTACCATCAGTAAAGCTTGGTTCACTACAAGGGAAATTTATGTGACGGAAACGATGGATGCTGTTTTCCTGCAGTCCACTTTGTTTAGCAATGGGAAGGTTTAGAGTACTTGGTGGCAGTAGACTTACATGTACCAGAAGCCTTTTCCAAATCTCTGCTTGGGCTCTGGCTGTGGCTCCAGGCTTTGTCTGATGTTCGCAACCACCATGTGCAAAAGAAAACGCTGCTCCCAAAAGCTTATAACAGAGCCTAAGCAGGAGGTTTGGGAAAAGGATCAGGCACACTTCCATTGTTGACATCGTTCTGCATATGCGCACATTTCCAAGATCAATGGATATGCCTGGTAAGTCTGCTGCCACCTTGTGTCCCCAAAAGTCTCCCATTCACGCGACCTTTGAACCGGGCTTGCTGAACCATCAATGACATTGCTCAGAGTGAAAGATTAAACGGGGTGACGGCAATGGTTCAAGTACCAGTTATACAAAGCAGGCTTGTGATATTTCAGGATTGATCCTGGTTTCAGGTCTACATAAATCTCCTTAAGCCATAGCGAATCGCCAACAAGAAAAAGTAGCTGTCTTATTATCGTGTCCAATCGTGTAGCTTTGTATTGCTGATAATGCACAGAATCTGTAAACCTCCTGAATTGTAACATCTGGGAGGTTCTGGGTCTAGAACAAGAGGTAACTCGGGGTGAGAGCCTTTTTCAGGAATTTTCAATTTCGTCCAATCACATCCCTGACAGAAAGGGGCTTGAAATGGTCAGGTTGGCCTAGTGGTATCTTTCCTCGCCTTCCACCTCTAGGACCCCGGTTCGAATTCCACCTGGGCCATTATGTGGATTAGGTTTTCAGTTCCTGCCTGACTGCATGGGATTTTCTCTGGAATATTTATCTGGGGTTTTCCTCTCGCATCTAAAACTGAAACGCCCTTCCTTGTCTTCTCTTCCCATTGGTTTTGTGGCTGGTACAGTGCTAGTCCTTGGCTTCACAACCAGAACAAATGAAATGAAAATGAAAACAGTGAGAGTTCAGAGCTTGCATTCCTTGTATCCTAAGCCCCCAGCCGAAATTTTTCCCATTACTTAACCACTGTAGGACCTTACTTTAAAATGGTCTTAGGCTTGATGGTATTAGCCTATACTGAGCATTCTGGTATCTTTTGGGGGTTTGGACTCTCTGCTCTTTTAACAGAGCAGCGTATTAATGATCCCATTTGAGGTTTGGTTGACATCGTGATAGGAGTGCATTGTTTGGTTTGGGTGTATACAGACAAATTTACTCAAATCTAATGGTGCCCTAATGATGAGCCCGCCATTATCTCAAAACGGCTTCTTGTCGGTTAACTTTTGAATTGTTCTCTTACTTAATATTCTACTCCAAAATTGGACTCACTAATTTCTTAATCATAGCGTCTGCCATAAAACAAAAGACGGCCACAAGTTAATAACAACTTGTAAAGTTTAAAGATGATTAGCTTTAAGCAACTTATGTCAAAATAGTATTTATTACACATTTAGAGAGTATTGTTATGCGATTGTTACCAGCTAGATTGGTGATGCAGAGGTTTTTGATCTTGATTTTCTAATTCGGTCATCAATGGTAGAGAACAAAATATGGGGAAAGTTAAACTCTATTTGAAAGTATTTTTCCCGATAATTAATATTCAACTTTTTTGCCACCCAGGTGGTTGCAACTTGTAGATGTCATTGATGTAAATGTATTACTGAAAGTATATGTTGATGCTTATAATGTTGTCTTGTAAAAATTGTAAGAATTGTATCGGCCATTTTTTTTCTCTGTTTCTTTAAAAAAACAAATTGTGTATAAAAACAATTGTTACACATTCTTATTTTAGTATTATATAGTTTTCACAGTTTCAACTTTCCATGATGATTTTTAAGATGTTTGTTTAAAATGAATTTTGGGTTTTTATTAAGGCTGAGGTCGTAGTTCAGAGAAGTTCTCTGAGACTATTAGGGTGTTTGATTTTGAGGTGTGCTGTCGGAAATCTTCTTGTGTGTGATGGCCGCCCAAAGGGTTAGTTGAAATTCGGAGTCATAATGATTGCTTCAAAATAGGGAGGGGTGTAACTAGACAGTATCATTTTGAAGGGGGGGGTTGGAAGCGAGGACATAATTTAGGGGTTGGAGCTTTTGATGTTTTTAACAATTCGTTTGTGCATTTTGTTTTTGATCTCATTGGGGGGGGGGCAAGGGTTTAGAGAGGGGGGTGGGTCGCTCACTGGTTACACCTCTGAAGATTTCGGCTACAAAAGAGGGAGGGGTGGGGGAGGCGAGCAAAGAGAAAGGGGGACTTTATAAAAAAGTTGAAGTTTATCTACTTATTAACATTTTGTTTGAAGCCTTACTAAGGAAGTAAAAAACTACCTGAAGCCTCACTTTAGACATGGCCTCCGTATGAGAATTTGGCCACGATTTATAAGTTGTTACATCACTTTAAACACAGCCTTACCAAATAATGTCGGCCACACGGTAAATGGATGGCCACAAATGAGAGAATGTTCTGTCAACCTTAAAAGTCCACAGGTGGACACATTGAAAAAGTGGCTGCAATCTGCTACAGTTCAAATGTGGCCGCATTATGTTGATGCAATGGACAGGTGGCAGGCTTTTGTTTGTAGGCAGCCACATTTGTAAAAGTAGCTAGCACTCAATATGCTTCCTACTTTTATAGGTGGCCGCATTGTACAGGTGGCCGCATTGTACAAGTGCCCGCATTGCACAAGTGGCCGCATTGTACAAGTGGCCGCATTGTACAAGTGCCCGCATTGTACAAGTGCCCGCATTGTACAAGTGCCCGCATTGTACAAGTGCCCGCATTGTACAAGTGGCCGCATTGTACAAGTGCCCGCATTGTACAAGTGCCCGCATTGTACAAGTGCCCGCATTGTACAAGTGCCCGCATTGCACAAGTGGCCGCATTGTACAAGTGGCCGCATTGTACAAGTGCCCGCATTGTACAAGTGGCCGCATTGTACAAGTGCCCGCATTGTACAAGTGGCCGCATTGTACAAGTGCCCGCATTGTACAAGTGCCCGCATTGTACAAGTGCCCGCATTGTACAAGTGCCCGCATTGTACAAGTGCCCGCATTGCACAAGTGGCCGCATTGTACAAGTGGCCGCATTGTACAAGTGCCCGCATTGCACAAGTGGCCGCATTGTACAAGTGGCCGCATTGTACAAGTGCCCGCATTGTACAAGTGCCCGCATTGTACAAGTGCCCGCATTGTACAAGTGCCCGCATTGTACAAGTGGCCGCATTGTACAAGTGCCCGCATTGTACAAGTGCCCGCATTGTACAAGTGCCCGCATTGTACAAGTGCCCGCATTGCACAAGTGGCCGCATTGTACAAGTGGCCGCATTGTACAAGTGCCCGCATTGCACAAGTGGCCGCATTGTACAAGTGGCCGCATTGTACAAGTGCCCGCATTGTACAAGTGCCCGCATTGTACAAGTGCCCGCATTGTACAAGTGCCCGCATTGTACAAGTGGCCGCATTGTACAAGTGCCCGCATTGTACAAGTGCCCGCATTGTACAAGTGCCCGCATTGTACAAGTGCCCGCATTGTACAAGTGGCCGCATTGTACAAGTGGCCGCATTGCACAAGTGGCCGCATTGCACAAGTGCCCGCATTGTACAAGTGCCCGCATTGTACAAGTGGCCGCATTGTACAAGTGGCCGCATTGTACAAGTGGCCGCATTGCACAAGTGGCCGCATTGCACAAGTGCCCGCATTGCACAAGTGCCCGCATTGTACAAGTGCCCGCATTGTACAAGTGCCCGCATTGTACAAGTGGCCGCATTGTACAAGTGGCCGCATTGCACAGGTGGCCGCATTGCACAGGTGCCCGCATTGCACAGGTGCCCGCATTGCACAGGTGCCCGCATTGTACAGGTGGCCGCATTGTACAAGTGCCCGCATTGTACAAGTGGCCGCATTGCACAAGTGGCCGCATTGCACAAGTGGCCACATTGCACAAGTGGCCACATTAAACAAGTGGCATCATTGTATAAACTAAATGCAATTGACGTTCATCCAGAGTAAAACATCGGGTTGTATTGAAGGTGGCCACATTGGAAAAGTGGCTACCATTCATATGTGGCCACATTTTGCAGGTGGCCTCATTGTACAGGTGACTCGTACTTGACCAACATTGCCTTATCCTCTGGCACGCCTTTCTTTGGTGTAGACCTCCTGGCATTGGCTGCTGTCTTTATTGACAAGCAGTGGAGCATGACTCTCAGCCAATGATAGCTCTTCACGCGTTCATGTTTCATCAGCGATGACCGCCAGTTCAAGGGGGTCTATCTCTTTATTTATATAATTCTTAAAATGTTTTATTTTTTGAGTAATACATTAATTGATATGTCACTCTCATCTACTCAGGAGTTGATTACCATATGATGTGCTGCTTATTTTATGTTATTTAAACCGGTTTTTACAAGAAATAGTTAGTGAATGTTTCTATATAGGATTACAAAAACATCGGCTTGATGCAGACATGCCGCCTGTATACCCCATTGGTCGTACTTCACTAATTATCATTACACTATTAAGGGACCAGACTAATGATTTCCCTCCCAAGAACAAGATGACTGCACTGTGACAAAAAAGGGTCTCCATGTTGGTCACGTTCCCTGTGTGCAATAGCAATAATCAATACTGAATCTCACGGCACATAAAAGGGGCATCTGACTATTTTGCCCTTACAACCTCTGTTTGGTTACATTGGTTTGAATTCGATAAAAACAAGATGGCTGGTCCATGATAGAGGTCTGATATAGAGCCAATTCAACATCTATGTATTTTTTGTTATAATAGAATGCATGTTAATTTTCAGTGAACATTTTGTTTGGTTAGTTTAAATGATCGGAAATCATCAGTGTATGTAGGCCTATCGCTTCCTGGAATATGTAGGTGAATGTGGGATAAATAACATGTGAAGTTCAAACCTTCAAATAAGTGTATTGATTACCGTGTATTTACTTCTTTATAGTTTTCTGGAAGTTAGTTTCTTTCTTTTTTAAGAACTTTCCGACCCCCTCCCCCTCCCTGTTTGACTATCTCTAAACATGTGGCATGTGAAGCCAAATTGGGATTGTGTGGCTGCTAATCAGACCGCATTGTCAATGCGTGCCCCACTAGAAAAACTTGACGGCGGGTGTCGCCTGTCTGGTCGGCTGTGATCCGATGGCGACTCGTCGGTGGTTATTGGACATGGACCTTGACATTTGAAATTTATTCTAATTAGGGGAGAAGTTGGACTAGCCCAAAGAATACAAATTGTAAAAAGACCTAAGTAGGATTTTGAACTTTTTGCGGTTGGAGTACAATCAGGTGAGGTTTGCGATGACACCATGTGCATACATCTCTATTTTTATGAGTATAGTGGTGGTACCGAGAAGAAACGGTGGTGTGACAACTCAATGTTTCGATCAGTATGCTCTTTATGACTTCAAAGCATACTGCCCGCAACGTCGGGTTTCTTCTCAGAACCACCACTACTCAAACGAGAGTTTTAAAGTACATGGTGTCAGCGCAAACCTATAGTTGATTGTATAAGACCTGCTTCGAGTAATTCGTACGATGAACCATGACAGAAACCATTCTAGCATGTTACGTATCTATTTCACTCTTGCACACACAAACAACAAAATGTTTGTAAAAGGTTGAAATGTACGCGATGTTGAAGGTTAAATCTTTTCCGGCATTCATTTTTAAGAAAACGAAAGTAGATTGCGCTTGAGCGAACCGAAGTCATACCTGGACAATGTCGCTGGTAATGCGCTCCGATGCACTGAGTTGACTAACCAGGCGGTTGATGAATACTAAATTCTAAATACTAAATACTGAACTGACTCACGTCATTTCTGGTGAACATCTCCCAATTAAAAGCAGTTTAATACCCCCCACCCCTTTCCACCCACTCCCTGCCAATTTCAACAAAATGGTGACTGTTCAATTTGATGACCAAGCTTTCAAATTCACGCAGATTTTTATAGTAGGATTTTTCATCCGTAATGTGTGCATTTGGTTTCGTTTTCATGCACACCACGATTTCGTTATTTTTTCTTTCAAGATCAGTTCTGTTTGACTTTTACTAGTTTTAGGCAAGAATACATCCGTTATTTTCATGTTTTGAGTATTCAACTTTGATAAATATGACGTGCATGTATTGATGTATCTACAGCCCTGTTACTTGTTTACTGCAGCTGTGGGTCTACCGCGGCAAGTAATTTAAACTTTCTGGTCCTTGTCTACATTTGAATTCTTCCTTTGTACGTCATGAAAATGAAAATGGAAAGAAAACAAGTTACGTGTTGTTTACCTTGATATTTTGTTTGCACAGACAATATTTCAGTTTATGTTAAATCTATCACGGACACAGCGGCGAAATATAGGGGAAACATTTTAGGAGGCACAACTTGAGGGCGCACCATTTTGTTGTAGGGGGCACCTCTGACTATAGCTGTGTCCGTTTGTATTTTTTCTAAGCAAGCCCCCTTTTAGCGCCCTTATGCTGTTTACTACTTTTTATAATGTAATCTGACGTGAAGGAAACAAACACAGTTGTCTGCGTGTAAATAGAAAAAAATCTCAAATATCCAGATTTCAAATGGGGGGGGGGGGGGGGGGGGGCGACATGCGTTAGTTTTAGTTACGGAAACAAATACATTGCCTGCGTTTTGAATACACAACTTTGTTTTAAAATCATATTGAAATTATATACATTACTTAGGCCTTACTTATAAGATGAAACATGTTATTCTGGCAATTTCTCAAAATTACGATTTCAAATGGGGAGGATGGGGGTGGCGGGGGCGCACGGGTATCAATAGTAAGGGAGGGGTAACGTGCCCCCTTAGGTCACTGATGTCAAATTGAAAGAATACAAAGACCTTCACAAGGGGGGGGAGGTCATCGTTGTATTGCTAAAACTCAGACAGTGGTGTACTAGAACAACTGTATGAAATCTCGAACTCTTTTCACAGGCAACACATAATGATGTGAAAGTTGCAAGTTGATGGAGTCGATGTACTTTGACGAAGTTGAATGACCGAATTGCCCTTGAATCATTGAATAAACTAATTTGTCGAATGATTGCTCAACTTTAGAAATTTAATGACTGTCTTTAAATGCATGATTGAATGTTAATTTAAGGGATCATTCATTAAACTAAATGTGTTTTGCAACTGACTTTCGTCGGGAAAACCATAAAGCAAGGTCCTTGCTCTATGGGAAAACCAAACAATGAGTCGCAACTAGATAACCCAACTTTTCGTTTTGTGACCGTTGGCGGCGCACCGCAACCTGAATAACACGCCCTCTTGTGTTTTCTCTCCCTCCTGATGATGCCGACAGTCTCAGAATGCAGATTTTGGAGTGAGTAATTACTCTGTATTTTATGGAACTTTTACAGCTGAATTTATTAGAAGTCATTAAATTCACCCGAAGAGACAGAAGGAAGGAAAGTAGGCGTAAATATCAATCAGGAAGTGGACGGCTAACAAATACAGGTAGACCTACCCGTTAATTTGTTGTTTACACTTGAGTTAATGAAGGCGAAACCTTCCTGCACAGAAGGTCGCTCGTTGCTTTTGCATTTCGCTTGGTGTTTTTACCAAACTGTTACAGAAAGTGTACAAAAGAATATCACAATTGATAGGGTTTGTTTCGCTACTAATGTTAGGTCTGCTGTCGCTTTTTAGTGTTTGTTCGTCAACCCACGGCGCAACGGTGGTCCGCTCAGTGTCACAATAAGTCTAGATAAATTAAAAAAGACACGCTAAGTGAGCCCGAAATGTAAACACACGGTCCCAATACTGTCTTGGCGTATTTCACACCTAAATGTGATATTCTCCGCATCCTACAAAAGTCAATGCAAACAGTCGTTGGATTTTAGGCTATGATCTACCTCCCCGAAACAATGTTTGTTTTATTCTTCTGGTCGCGCTTTACTGTTGCCAAGACAAGCTCACAGCTTGCTCCGGATGCAATCAACTTGCAGACGTATTGTTTCCCATTAGTACAAAGTGAGGGCGCCATCTTTTCAAACAGCAAAACAAGATGAACAAAAACCGCACGCGCGTGCCCCCACGGCACATTAATTGGTTCGGATTAATGTGGCACGGGAAGACGCGTGGCATCATGACGTATTTCGGGGTCTTGTTTATTGTGCGGTTGATTACGGGAGACCATTATGTAATACAAGTAAACACTGGTAGCGGTTATTGCTGCAAGGCTTTTAGGAAGCGTGTTGGGGATTTAATTTCCGTCTGTCCAAACTTGATGGTACCTCCATGGGTTCAAACATGGTGCCTGGACCCCAAGAAAAGTAACTGCATTGCTTAACCTGGAACCATGACTACCCCCTCCACCAGCCGCCACTTCTGCTTGCGACTGCTGTCTTTTCCCCTCCCTTTATCAGCTTGGTGTTAAACTAAAAAGGCAGTGTATACTTTTGGCAATTGTCAAAGTATCCTCACTTGGTATATCCATAGAGCAAGGGCTGCTCTATGGCATATCCATGGAGGTAGGCAACATTATGCAATAAAGGCACTGGACACCTTTGGTAATTGTCAAAGACCAGTAGGACCTATTCTCACTTGGTGTATCCCAACATATGCATAAAATAACAAACCTGTGAAAATTTGGGCTGAATTGATATTGGTCATCGAAGTTGCAAGAAAATAATGAAAGAAAAAACACCCTTGTTGCACAAATTTGTGTGCTTTCAGATGCCAATAATATAAGGCTTCGCTGAAGTCTTTTATTATTTGAGTGAGAAATTACCTTTTTCTCAAAAACTACGTAACTTCAGAGGGAGTCGTTTCTCACAATGTTTTATGCTATCAACAGCTCTCCATTGCTCGTTACCAAGTACGTTTTTATGCTAACAATTGTTTTGAGTAATTACCAATAGTGTCCAGGTGCCTTTAGACAACAAACCTCGAGGAAACTTTTGGCAGAATTGGTCTACGAAGTTGCAAAAACGTAGGCCTAATACAAGAAAAAATACCCTTATAGCTTAGAATTGTGTGCTTTTAGATGCTTGAAAAGGGCTTCATGCCTGAAGCCTTTCTCAGATGAAAATCTTGGGTGAAAAATTACCTATTTCTCTAAACTTACTACATTACTTCAAAGAGGGTCATTTCTCACTACGTTTTATAATATCAACAGCTCTACAGTGCTCTCTACTGAGCAGGTAATTATAACTTGTATGTAGAGTAATTTCCAAAATTATACCCTGCATTTAATACTCTAGTGTGACTCACATATATGTTTTACTGTGATTATATGAAACATTGGTTAAAAAGCAGAAAAGACAAACATACCCCCAAAACCCCCTTTCTCTTTGCCCGCCTAAAATGTATATTAACAAAACCCAACAACAACAAAACAGACGAGATGAAACATGAACTCATTGGAGCACAACCAAACAGCTCACACGATGAATGCATCACCACCGAAATAATGAGTTTTCATTATCACCCTTCATGTCCAGGGGGGCGCTAAACAAGGTCAGACCCATCGAAAATAACAACTAGACCCAGCAAAAAAAATATATATATACATAGGCCCTAATCATATAATGCTCAGACAAAAAAATAACCAGGGATGAGGGAGAGTGTGGTGGTGATTGGCAAGCCAACAATCATCTCTATAATAGTTTGGAGATCTGCCAGTCGCACCTGTCCCGAAAACTAATTCTTCCGGAGTCCCTTTGTCGTACCCTCGTCACCGAACAATAGCCCCGCCACGTGTCGGGGCGCAACGGCATGCGACCCCTTCACTGACAATCGGTTTTTCATAGTTTTTTTGTTTTCTTCTGGGATGGGGCTGGCGCGTTATCTATTTGGATGTCTTATTACCATTACAAAAGTTGTTGTTGTCTGGTCTGTTTGCCAGTAAGCCCTATATTTGCCAATGAGCCGTGCCAGTCTGCTCATTGCAACTTTAATATAATTATTATTTTTTTTTTTAACATTAGTTAAAATCTATCCAGACCCAATTTGGTTAACGACTTCAACTAAATTATAATTTCATTGTAATGACCTTATGAAAAAATAATATAGGTCCCTGTATAAAATAAAAGATTATCAAATTATAGTACAGCACGGTTCGCTTAACTATGGTGTGACGAAACACAGATATGGTGTAGCACCAACATACGCATGCCAGTGTCTCCATGGTATCACAGACCGTACAGGGTTGTAGTTGTACCTTATCTTGATTCAAAGAGAGTAAGCGTTTCCCAATATATCACGGGAGTTTGCCTATACCAACTACTGTACACTCCAAAAACTGTGGGTCAGAATCGATCCGGATTTGCGTCTCATGGGGCCGCGAGGCATTTTGGGGTTAGACCCGCATTCTGTGTCAAAATTACCCAGAAATGAGGCAGAATCCGAGGTCATGCCATTTTAAACCACATTCCTGAACAGCCTGTCTCAAAAATTAGTGTACCGTACCTTCAATAGAAAAATCAAGCGTTACAAATAAACATTGTTGAGCACTAGTTTGCCAAAATACAAACCACTGTCCAGCACTTTGTCTTGATTAATTAGATCAGACAGTCAGCTATCCAATAATTGTGTTTTATTTGGCATAGGGACTATTATGCTACGGCGATTACTTAACTCCCTCATCCTTTGCCCTACTGTCTTTTCAATAACATTGACCTGAATTTTCAGTAGTCTGTGATTCCTTTCTTCACGTTGTCCTATAATGTGAAACTATTTTTGGGGCGTATGAGTATAGCATGTACGTTTTACCGGTGCTTGTACAAGTACTGTCAACGATTTACCTTATATATTGGATCTTACAGCAAGAAAACCAGTATAAGTGGATGCTTTCTTAGAGCACTGGTTTTTAGTATTACTCAATGTGCTGTACTATTTTTTTCATTCAAACACCAAAACACAACAACCACAGCAAGCCATGGTGATTTTGTACATTATTCTTCAAAGCTCCCATGTGTTCAGCTACACAAACGAAGATTAATTATCCTGTCAGTTGGAGAAACTCTGAAGTTTGGGGAATTATTATGATGAATAATTGCTTGAGGCTCGAGTGAGCGACATGTCGATAAGTCACCCTGAGAAGTTCTATCAGTCCAAAATTGGCTGCTTGCGGCTCATAGAGATGTGCATCGCATGCCATCGCAGTCATGAAGATACGGAATGACTTGGGAATTAATAGTCGTGCAATCGGTAACTGGAGCGAGTAAAGGAAATACATTAAACCGACAGTTTCGATCATGGTATGGTGTGGCGTATTATCGGTTGGCAGGAAGAGTATACACGGTTTTTTCAGGAAGAAAAAAACAAACACCCGAACAAATAAAAACGAGGTTTCATGATTTGTATCTGGTGTTGTGCACGATCATGATGCTTCATGGGATTTGGTGTATTTTCTCGCGTACTGTTATGTCGGAGACGGATGTACTAAATATCTGGACATTGTTTCGGTAGCCTACTTGTATTACATTGGTGGTAACCCCCCCCCCCCCCCTTTATTCTGGGGTGGGCTGGCTGGGAAGGGGGGGGGGGGGTGTCAGGTTTTGGGGGATGCTTTTGTAACAACTGGCATTTCAGGATGTGATGACAATGTGAACTCAGTGACATGACCAGACACGTTCCTTGCTTTACCGATTAATAACGTGTATACACCACGACCACGCCAGTAAATAGGCACTCCATGCCCGTTGGGGTTAGTTTATTGGTTTGGGGGCCAGAACAGACCTCCCCTAGCCGGATATCCATTCGGATACTGTAGCTGCAAATCTGAAATACACTGCCTTGTCCAGTTTTTACAAGTCTTGAACTGAACTTCCGGGAACCTTTTAGAACCGTTGAGTTAATTGATTGTTGTGTGTGTTATTTTTTTTTCTTCAAACATAAACGACTTTTTTAATATGGACACTTTGGAATTACACAATACCTCACAATATATAAGTAATAATCGATCTGAACTTCCGTTGTATTGTCGTTGTGCCGGCCAATATAATAATATCGCCCAAGTATCGTTAAGCTAATGCAATATTTACAAGAAGTTTGGTGAGATTTCAAGTTGGGATTCCATTCTAGTCATATTATAACGGCACCTGGTGAATTTCTGTCAGTGCTTTGTAACACTGGAAATTATTTGCTTTATTATTTATGAACAAACGAAAGTCAAATATACTGACGATTTGTACTACGAAGAAGAAAAATACATTGGGCTACATCACACAACAGTTCTAGATCGCGGTGTATCCTTTTCTCGTTAAGTCTCGCGCGTTCTCGAGGTCAACTTGCCTGGCCTTGTGACCTCCTGATCCTGTGCACGAGTGATAAAGGATACCGATTCTCGTCTAATAAAATGGGATCAGTCTATGTTTACCGCCCAGCCTCGATTTGGTTACATCATAGTCCTTGCTAAACGACTGTACTGATTGGAGTTGGGAGATCAAATGGCCGCGCGCACCGTGACGATATACTGTAGCCGTTTTCCAAACTATGATTTGAGCTCAGGCTTGAGCTATAGGCTCCGTCAGCTATTTAGAAAAACGTGTGTTCATCTGATGGGATTTCACACAGGCGGACTGAGACCAAAGCCCAAAGCCGTGATTTCGCAAAGGGCTTATGGCCATTTCCGTAAAGGCTTGCCTTTTGGTTTCGGCTTTAGGGACCGTCCCACCCGTGGGCCCAATTTCATAGAGCTGCTTAAGCACAAAAAGTAGCTAAGCACAACAACATTTCGCTTACCAGAATAAGGTTACCAGCCAAACTATATTATGTCACATGTACAATTTGTGACTGGTATCCTGCTCATTTCTGCTTAGCAGACAATTGTTAAGCAATATTTTCTGCTTAAGCAGCTCTATGAAATTGGGCCCTGTTTTATAAAGTCCAGTACCGAACGTGTTCTCGAAAAGGGCCGATATGCAAGTTCGACAATGAATCGTGTAGTGGTGGACTATTGGTCGGTGGCTGCACAGCTCACTGACAATAATGAAGAGCGAACTTCGTGGTTGAAGCATATAAGTGACTATAGACTTTTGTAAGGGAGTACAGAAGTTTAAATTATTCTCACATTTTCGTTTTATTTGCAAACCCATTCGGCATAGCAAAACAGTCGCCATTTTGCAACAACTCCCGCGTCGTGGTTTTCGTGCACTGTGTCACAGGAAGAACAAATTAAAAAGACTCGAGAGCGAGACTACCAAGTGAGATGCAACCCACAGTCAGCATAGTTTACTAGAGGGGCCTAGCCATGAAACTATAGAAGGTTTCGAGTCAAGATAGTTCAACAATAGGCGACGTCATTTGAAAAGTTTTTATTTAAGCCTACTCGACAAAAAAACAAAAAAACAAGATTAATACAATAACATCCTATAAAAACGCAATTGAAATACCATTTCCCGGAACTTATGTTACCATCTTTGGCACAATTCCAAACTAAAGTAACAGATGAGCTGCAAAAATTGCACCATACAATAGGCCTACTTTCTTTCACTGAAGCCCATTTGAACACGAAGCAAAACAGGACTAAAACTCCTGGCTCAGAATCCCGTGTCCAATGGGACCTGACCCCCATTTCTGGGTCAGTGTGACCGTCCATAAAAATGACCCAGAATTAGATCAAATTGACGCAGAATTCAAGCTGAATTCCAATTTTTAAAAACCAGTTTGACGGACCCGCAACATGGATCAGCGGCCCCCTAGAACCAGACCCTGGATCCGGATCAAGTCTGACACAGAAGCTTATGGAAGGTAAACCTAGTTCTACCTCCCCCTCCACCAAGAAAAAAGAAAGAAAGACAAGACACAAGCCTCCTAAACAACCAAACCATATTACCCAGGCTATCTCTCAAATTCGACATTCAATGCAATACAGGATTACGCGGCTGGTTTACATGAGTAGGCCCATGGAGGGAGTATCGGTTTACTGAGTTTGTGTTGCGGTCATGAGCGCTAAATCATGAATAGAATATTGCCACCCCCAACAAAATCTAATGTAAAAAAAAAAGATTATTAGTTTTCAAGCTGAACTCATTCAACTTTAAATGCACGTGTCTCTTTGGGATTTTATTTTTTAAAGATTCGGCATTTTACCCTTCAATAGACTGTCGATAAAAGGGCCGACTCGTCACAAAGCTCTATACCCATTGACGCATACTGCAGATAGTTCCGGTATGATATTACAAAAAAAGGCAACTACTACTTCATTAAAAAAAAAACCCATACTCTATTGCATTTAAGGAAAAAATAACTTGCACCGAACAATGAATTTGGGTAGTTTTTATGGGCACTCTTTCCACTGTATTCAAACTCAATCTGGCCTCTATTCAAATATATTGTTGTACATAATAACCTTGATATAGCCTAGTATGCCTGACTGACATTTCAACGGACCAATAATGCATATTCTGAAACAACAAAGTTGTATTTTTACTTCTAAGGTTGTCAAAACAGACGCGGGTTTTACATTATCCATCTTGTTTTCTTTGTCTGGTCCTTTTTTGTGTGTAACTCTTTTGACATGGAGCCATTTAGCTATGAGCCTTTAAAATTTGTTTATTTGATAAACCGTTTATTTTTTTATTTGTACATGGATTTCAGCTTCCACTTTCATGACACAATTGTGTTCTATAGCTCTATGAAGAGACACGTGCACGTTTTTAATGTTTGCAAATATTTTGATTATAAATAATATATTGTGATATTTTTTAATGCTGAGTTCTCGTTTTGTTATTGTGGCCTGGGTTCAACTTCAATCATGACCACAAAGCACGAGTTGTCAATATCGCAAAAGTGATTTGAATTGTGACATCACACTTTGCTAAGCAATTAATTTTAATACACATCTTAAAGTGACACGTTGCCTTGAATCGATCGAGTTGGTCTATGAAAAGCGTTTGTAACCGTTTGTTATAAAATGCATATGGTTAGCAGAAAGATGTTTTAAAAGTAGAATACAATGATCCACACAAAATGCCTCGAAATTGCGTGGTTTTCTTGTTACATTGCGAACTAACACGGTCCGCCATTTTGTGGAGTCAAGAATTTGACTCCACAAAATGGCGTGCCGACGATGTAAAAGGAAAACCACGCAATTTCGAGGCATATTTGTGTGGATCATTATATTCTACTTTTAAAACAGCATTCTATATAACTATATGCATTTCATAACAAACGGTTTCAAACGCTTTTCATAGACCAACTCGACCGATACAAAGGCAAGGTGTCCCTTTAAGATCAATCTATAGTTCTGTGTGAAATCGGGCCCAGGGTATTTTGTGAATATTCTATGTTAAAATAAATGAACAAATTGCTGTCTGCAGTTGTTTATGCAAAATACTCGACTAGATAACCATCAACAAGACAAAATGAATGTTATTTATTCTGATTCCGGCATTGATAGAGCAAGAATTCAAGGTTATGGTGTAGGCCTACATGGTTTATTGTGTTTACCAAGAAACCCCAATTGATTCCGAATTCGTGTCTCAACTTGAAGACTTTAAACCCTTCTCAACAATTCCGTATGATCATCAAGTGAATAAGCCACACCCCTTGGCCTAGTCTTTTGTGTTGGTTTTGATAGTAGAGTGGCCTAGTCACGTGCTATTCATTCACATGTTGACCAGGGGTTGGTACACACTGCCTGCACGAACGGCCGGCCGCCACCTGTCAATCAACCGTGGAGCACGTGCTGTGACTGGCCAGGGCGCACCCTGATTGGTTCGTTGCTACTACCGCTTGGGTTCAGCAACGCGTCAGGCTCGCGAGCCCTTCTTTACCAGCGATCCCCCCGTGTTTTAGACCCCTCCGTGCACCGCTAGCTTCAAGTAGCGAAACAACCGCCTTGAAAACGGAAGCGTGTGGCAAGTGTGGGATCAGACCGCATTGCATGCCGAGGATTTTCTTTCTTAATTTTACAGCCGGCCCATTATTTTCATCCACTCTTCTGTTTCAACTGATCGTTTCTTTACGAGAATAAGCTTGGACCAGCTCATTCTTGAAGACATTCATGAGTTTGTGTGAGACTGTATACACATCAACATCTGTAGTTCGTGAATTCCATCTCTTTGTCGGCGTGTGTGTGTGTGTGTACTTCTTATTCGAACCCAACGGGCTTTGGGTGCTGGAAGGTCGGGTTGAACGCCAACTATTCTGTGATCCATTTATTATTGTGGGGAGACAATTTTACAGTCGCCTATAATTTTTTTCAAACAAATATGGAATGGATCGTACTGGATTTATAGGGGCCGTCCCAAATCGATCACAGCAAGGTAACTATCATTTCAGCTTTTGTTTGGTCCACCATTGTCAATGTTTACATTTTTATGTTTCTAGGTGAAGTTTGACTGCACTCGTGTAGTCGTTGTTTTGTACATCAAAGTGTACTGTGTTATCTGGGTACACGATTCTGCACTGCTTGTGTACAGAAAAAGCACGCACGGGGGGTGAAGAAAAAAACGCAAAATCTTTTGGCTGTGTATTTTGTTTTTTGTTTTGTTATAAGCCACATCATGTGGACACTTGGCTTATGTTAACACAGCTGCCGCTCTGTAGATATGACGTAGCGATACCGAGCCAAAGTGCTAATGTGCACCAGTGCGGAAAATCCTTGGTTAAAAACATTATATTCGGTAGAAATTCGATTTTTCCCCTCTCGTCTTTTTTGTTATAATCATCAACATTACATTGTCTGATAAATGGAATGGAGAGGGGAAATTTGTCCGTTAACAGGGGGTGCACAAGACAATAAACCCAACGAAGCGTTCAAGTGCATTTCTTTGAAAATGTCACGGCAACATTTACTGTACTACTAGTAGTATACTGCCAACCAACTGTTTGAACTTGCAGGTGGGGGGGGGGGGGGGGGGGGGGGTGGGTATCATTTTCCAGAATACTAGATTGATTTGCTCACTCCATTTCGCGTTGCAGTAATTTATTTGTATAATATATGTGCTTTGTTTGCCACCTAATGAGTAAACTAATTGAAATCTTCCCAAACTTTTCTTTTGAAAAAAAAATGATGGCTGCACAGACAAGGATTGTTGAGGACATAAACCTGATTTTACCTCTTCTGATGTCTTTCTAAATACCGGAGCCGGAACACCTCGTTTCACACCATGAAACAAACACAGAGGGTGAGTAACAACTCCTTTGAACAATTGTTTTTTTCGTCAGTTCTCAAAACAATGACCGAGATGTTAACTAATTCATGTGCCCTTGTGTTAAAGAAAAGTCCGTTCGTGCTTTAGTAATTCACATATTATAGGAAAGGTCACCATCAATTAATTAAAACATATTCAACATAAATTAAGTTACTGTAGTGACTGAAGAGCTGCCGACCACAAAGTCACTCAGTTATTGTTTGTCATATGTTTAATTTATATGATAAAACGACATTTAAAAAACCCAAAGGTGATTAAAAGCGTTCTTTTATAAGTTGGTCAAATTACTAGGCCTAGGCCTAACCCGAAAGATCTAAAATTGACAATAACAATTGCAGACAAATTAAAGACCAATTTTTGGGGTTCTGAATTAATTGCAATTTACATCTCTCTAGTCTTACATGCGCTTCTAACAGTTTAAAAATAACAATAAAATCAATCATAACCAGCAGGAAATATTTGTCATAATCCACACCCATGAATGAGTAGAACTTTAGGTCTTATAATAAGGATTAAAAGATTAGTTTGAAATTTCTATCACAAGGGGGCGCTTTAAGAAATAAATACAAGTAAAAACTTCGTTTGTAATTTATTTAGGTCAGGTATTTGCTCGTAGTCAAATATTTATTCCAAATATAATGCGGTTGAAACATTATTAATTTTTGACACTTAATCAAGGAGGTGGCCAAGAAGTGTCTAAATTTGCTGAAAAATTAAAAGCAATGACGCCTTTAAACTGTTTGCTTCCAACAATTTGTATACAAAATGACAGATAAAGCATTCAGAATAACGAGTGCACAAGACACCCAACCACTATTCTGCTACATCACACAATGCACGAGTGATACAGTTACTCGACTTTTGGAAACAATTATTATTTCGGGGTTGGACCGAGATTGCAGAAGTTATCGCAACTTTGCATAATTTAAACAGAAAGATGAAAAGGAAGCAGGGAATAGAATACCGTAAAGAAGGTCGCAACAATAAAAACGTTTGTGTGACTCCTTTTTGTAAAATCACAACTGGGTAACGGATATACGACAGTCTGAATGCGTGCCAAAACGTCCACTTTGAGAACACTATCTTCTTCTTCTTTTTCTGAGGGTAGGCCTACCGTGTTTATTTCTTTTTTAATCTCGAGGGATTTGGACGTGCACGGGTTTTGTTACCGTATCAAATGGAACGGTGAATTTTATGGGGCTATATATACATTGCTAACAATATTACTTATTTATATAGGTAATATAAAATATCTACTATATGTCTAACAAATTAACTATTTATACTAATATAGGGTTTCTGTTACTTGGTTTTTGTAACACTCTTGAGGGATATATTGGCTCGTGATAATACATTAATATCCAATATCCTTTCTCGGCTCACCAAAGTCTTTTTCGGAGTTGGAAATGCCACGAGCATATTTTAAAGACTTCATTGTTAGAAGTGTCACAGTGCACAGCATAAAAAACCACCCAAGAATACCAAACGAATTTGGTGCTTGGTAATTCAACTTCGGGTAAGATTTATTTCTATAGCCCCCCCCCCCCCCCCCCCCCCCCGAAAGAGCAGGAGAGAAATTTAATTCAACAGTTGTGGTCTGTTTAGGAGTTGTGAATAATCATGAAGAGTTAGTTGCATATGCTTCTTAAAATCAAATCAAATCAAATTGTTCTTTAATACAATTTTGTAACCAGCCTTGGTTTGGGGATAAATACATCGACTCCAATTGTTCAGTGTTAATAAAATAAAAAAATAATAGGCCTAATTTTTTTATAAATAGGACAACAAAGCCGAAGACAAACCAATCTAAGGGAATGGTACAGCAAATGTTTGAGGAAGATTTAATATATTTCAACGTGCTAGTGGTACAACACATATTTTTTCCCTTCTTTTTGAAGAGCATACTTTAATATTCAGACAGTCTTAACTTCAAGCCACTTTTTTCAAAGGAAATGGTCAACATTTGTTTTCAAAAGAGAACAGTCACTGAAACTTCCAAAGAGCACGAGGGATCCACTCGATTTGGGCACCGTATTATTTATTCAAATTTACTTGAAGTAGGCCTAATTAGGCCTTACACGATCAAACTTGCCCTTTAATCGTTTGTTTCTTTGTTTATTTTGTTATTAAAAAATAACTTGCTATTTATCATTTTGATTGTTTAATTATAATTATTTTCCGTAAAAAATGCACGATTGAATGTTTTAGTTAAAATTGCCCAATACAAAACTCTGCTCTTATTATTTAGTTTATTTTTATTTAATTTTATTGTAGGATGAACACAAATATGACATTAAGATTAGAATATTAAAAACACACAACAAATTAAAACACGGAGAAGACTTTCATTAGGGCAAGAAAGTATAGCTAAAAAAGAAAAGAAATACTGAGGTAATTAGCTATTACTATTAGGGGACTCAACCATGAACAGTCGTATACGACAATTGATTAATTTCTGTTTCAATATTTGTTGTGGACTGGCTAAATTATGAATAGTGGCAGAGTGGGGATAAATATTATTATATTTGTAAAAGCCATTACGCTGGCATAGGCTCACTGCTACTACCGTTAAGTCGGTAGTCTTCATTACATATTCATTCCGTTTCCCCCCTTGATCATTTAATAGTAAATTACGTTGCCAAAGTGGTGTTGTTTAATTAGTTATTAACAACACGTACGCGTATAGGCTTGGAAATTCTACTTATAAGAAAGTTGACTTTATTGTTGTAATTTGTTGTATAGTGAGGTAGGCCTACCGACCGGTAAGATAATTGGGGGAAATTAAAATGCTGGTAGTGGAAAGGTATAATTTACAAATTTGTCATTCTAAATGTAAGTACAAATTTTCCTTAAATTTGTGTTTCTTAAAATAAAGTGCGGTTGACATTGTTTTATAATTGTTATGCCTAAATGCAACTCTCTCACTCCCAGCGACGTATGAAATTAAGTGCAACCTGAACCCAAGACGGCTCCATTTCCGAGGAGAATTTAGTTCCTTGATTGATATCGCAAACATCCAGCCTCTGCAGATTGACAAGTTTAGGATCATTTAAACCACCATTACTTCGCTAGTAGATAGTAGAAGAAGGATTTTAACTGGAAGCTGAAGGTCATTATGCACAGAGCCAATAACCATTGGCAGAGATGATTACACACAATTATTATAATGCAAATGGGAAATGTGGCTAAAGGACACAATGGCGGGAGAAACTCCAGAACGACAATGAACAATGGCTTTTGTATTATGGACAAAAGATCGCGGGTATACCGAATGAAACATTAAAGGTGTAACACAAGATTGGTTTTGAGAAAAAAAAGTTAATTAAAAAATATATACAAAAAAAAACACCCGCCTTTGTATACCTAATATTCCTCGTGCCAACCGTCCTTGAAAATATTTACTACTAAAATTCTGCTGTTTGTAAGAAAATTAATGTCTCGGTGGAATACATTCATAATTTTGTTTTCCATTATCTAAATATTAAGCAAACTTGAACTTTTTCAAAATCCCTGACGATACCGAGCCGTTGTTTCTCATAGGTGGTTGAAAATATTACCAACTAATTGGAAGAGACTTCCACTTGCTGATTGTATGGTGTGTGTATTAAAAAATAGAAGATTGAATTTGGATTGGTATACTATTCCAAAAAACAATGCATAATACCTTTAAGATGTGCCGGTTACTTCGGTAAACATTACCCACAGCGTCTATGATAGATCATAAAATAGGTCAAAATTGAAAGGAAAGGGATGTTCCTGCCTTTTGCCCTAATATGACATAGATATACGCAAGCCATTGTAAGGCGATATCTCCCGCAGTTCATTGATTGCTTCACATTTTGATCTGGAGGTTTGTAGAATTTTAAATCCCGCCGAACTTATACATAACCAAACGCTTCTCAATAATAAATATGCAGTGCTCAATTTTTGACCAGTTTAACCCGAAACTTAGGATTTAACTTCTAAACGCTATTTTTTTCCTAGACTCGAGAGAGTTAACTTATATGCTAACACTAAATTGAATTGCACTGAAGAAGAAACATCTGTCAATGACAAGTTGTAGTTAATTAAAACCTCGACATGAATTATTGTCGGGCTCCTGACATTATCCCATGTTCATCAGCCTTGTAGAGACAATTCAGCGTTTACATTGAGTTTTGTCCGTGACATTATGCGAAAGTTTTTGTATGTTTTTTTTCTTCTCGTTTTGATTACAGCATCATCTGTCCAATTTGTTCGGAGAAAAGAAAATCCTGGAGTAAACTGCCTTAGGCGAAAATTTGGCAATCGACTTTAATACCAAAAAACTGATTCGTCTACTCCCAAAAATTATCATCGCAAGTTTCGATTTGTTAGGGCCTATGTATGACACACTAGCACATATAAATTAATGCATTCCCATTTTATAGCGAATGACTGTTTATATTTTATGCAAGCAGTGCCTAGTGCTTATTTTAATTCATTCTAAATAACGAAGGCTGAGGTTGGCGCCATTTGTTTTAGCTCATGGCAGACAAGACAGAAATGTATTTCTAGTGGAAAATGAACATTGTTCCCATAAAGCAAGGACGCACGGCTTTCAGATAAATAACCGGCTATTCCCTTTTCTTTGTTGTTCAACCTTTATGAAAATCGTTTAATTTCAAAGTCAGGTCATGGTGAATCAAATTGTTTACACACATGTGTCTGACTATGATTTTGTTGAATTGTGAAAATCAATTTTATTTATTGAGTTATTTATTTTTAGACTCAGAATTTGATTTTGTCCATTCGGTCTTTGACAGCGTTCAAAAGACTAACCCATTGGGGAATTCATATACTGTCATCAGTCGTGCAGTCGGCTTTAATTTTGTTTCAACCCTCGCCTTGAATTTTGTCTGTGTTTTCCTTGATGAGTAACCGGTGCAGTCCAATACCTTTGCGGATGACGCGACCCTTCAATGTCAAACGATTATTCCACAAACAGGAGAGGAATAGAGGAGAAAAAGATAACTGGATATGAGTCACGGACTTGACATACCGCGCTGGAGAGAAGGGGGAAAAAAGCTTGTTGTATTCCCACAACCAATAGAATTTGGGTAATGGGTAAAGTGTCTCGTCCCCGTGCTGTGGTACAATGTAATCAAATATTGATAAATCAATAAGTTTCCGTTGAACTTGCCGAGTTGCTAAGATCGTTTGGTCACACAGTTTCATGCGATTGTGTTCGGGTGGAATGATGTTAAAGGGGCTACTTTGACGTTGAGATTTAGAAGAACTCACTGACGTCCGCTAGTTTTACAAACCACCTTCAGCTGTCATTTTTGTTGTTTTGTTGTTTTGTTGTTTTGTTGTTTTGTTGTTTTGTTATCCACATTCGCCATAAACACCTGTCAGCCACAGGGCTTATGCCATGTATAATGCAGAGAATTTTTACACAAGAATATAGCAATGGATTATCTTTTGATTGTATTCTTGTTTGCAAGGGCGCCCTTGCTAAAATGTAAGTGGGTTTTATTGGAATAACTCTCCGACACTTCTTCATTATTTGAATGAAACAGTTCTGTTTAATGAGCAGGCTATTGCTCTTTCTCGCAGAAGTTTACCGATAGTACGCTACACCAAGAGCGATGTTGTGAAAACTGCAGCCTCACGTATCAGGTCGACCTTGAGTACAGTAAGACATTATTGATAAGTACAGCAAAGGCGCAGCCAAAAACAAAGAATGAATCTTGATAAATGTTTACAAAACATATTCATCGTCTTTAAATAATATCTATAACAACAAAATAGAATAAAAACGGTTTTTCAAAAATTGCGGCTTCATTGTACCATAGGCCTAACGTAAGTTGCAAATCCACAACTCGGATGAACTTGCTTATCATGCAAAACACATTGAAACCGTCTCAGACTATCTAAAAACACAACAACAAACAAAAGAAACACACACCAGGAATCGCACATCCAAAATCAAACATAGGCTAGTTTGCAAGCATATCTGTATAAATAAATTAATAAAAACAGCAACTGCAGACCCAAAACCCAATTGCATTCACAAAACTTGTCCAAACCTTCTTTAAAAACCTATTTTAATAACCCATAAATTGCGAGTCAAAATGACCAAACTTATTTTGCAATTGCAGAGCCATCATCTTTAACAGTCTATCACAAAAAAGAAGACACATTTCAAATAATTCAATCCTCAAGCACATACATAGAGGAGTCAAATACGTCTACAAGACGAACATCGTACACGTATCGTGGCCGGCATTTCCTTTTCATGTAAATTTAATTTGTTCAGCGAGACAGTGCCAGTATAATGTGACGGGATTAGAAATATACCCACGTCAATTTCCGCATCAGGCGATTGAGTCAATATCAATTTTAAACAGATAATTTCAGCGGCTTCAAGTCATCGTTTTAAAGACGCCGTTAAAGGGACACACCATTGCCTTCGAATCTCTCAAAATGATGCTGTTTAGAATTACTCTTTAACCTTTTAGAGTTGTTTGTGCACTTAAACACATAGAGCGCGTTGAAACTAGCGAGTAGTAATTAAAATGCATAAATTCGCATCTGGATATACAACCAGCGGAAGATACGGTCCGCCATTTTGTAGCGTCAAAAATTTGGCTCTATAAAATAGCATACCGTCTTCTGTCATGAAATTACACAAAAACCACACGATTTCAAGGGAAACTTTTGTGAGTCAATCTTTCTAACCACATTTATTTAATAAAGAAATGCTTTTATAGCCCAGAGCGCCCGATGCGAAGGCATTGTGCTCCTTGAAAGCAGAGCTGCCGGAAAGTGGTTACAGAATGTGACTCTAACCCGGATTCTGCGTCAGTTTTGACCCATTTTGGGCTCATTGTGACACAGTCTCCAGGTCACTGACCCAGAATGGGGTCATGCCCCACGTGACCCGTATCTGCGTCAATTCTGACCCGGAAGTGTTTAGAATGTGCCGGAAATAGCGGATGGAGTTGTATCCCCCAAATAAGAAAAGAAACATTTAAAAGATATGTACAACATTGGTAACATTGAAAATATAAATGTTCACAGAATTTACATGGTATAAAGATGGTCATGGTGGAAAATTTCCCTTGGAAATAGTTTTGCTTGAAATGCTATAGTTTTTAGGAAATGAGTAAAACAATTAGTCTTTATCACTTGTGATAAAATCGGATATTTGAAAACATTGAAAACATATAATGGGGTTTTCACTGTTTTCTCATGACTCCGAAGACCGATTTAGCTGAAACTTTCACAGGTATATCTTGGGTCACATCAAGGGTTAGTGTGGATTACTGGTCTTTGACAACAAATTGTACACACTCTTTTTAACCAATGTGCATAAACAAGGAACAATGTCATAATTGTAATCTTCCTCTTTGTGTATTTGCCGCTCCAGGATGCCTCGACCCACCGTCGACTGATAGAGAAAAGGAGTCGCGAGAGAATCGGGCAGAGCCTGAAGGAGCTGAAGAGACTCTTGCCCAGCTTCAGACAGGTAACGAACCTTTATTTTATACTCAATTAAATACATCAGATTACAACCCCTCCATGTCTCGATTTTGATGGACTCAGTACTGCAGCGATAAGCCAACCTTGATTGACATGTCGTTGTGCGATAGTTTGGGTGGGAAATAAACTAGTTTAGGGAGGCAATGACATACAACCCAAGCCGCAGCAGTTCCGAGAAAAGGTTTAGGCGTTGATTTCCTACCATCTCTGGTAGATTCCTTCTCGAATAGCTTGAGGCCCCAGTTACCGCAAGAGCCCTTTTTAAACCTAGTCCTTCCAAGAACATTTCCTCAAGTAGAATTTAATAGATAATTTAATATGTGTGAATGTTGCAAACAAGAAGCTTTACACCGTCTTAAACATCCCTGTGATGAGTTGTGGTAGTTCAGTTATGCGCCTTGATCGGTAGTTTCGACCATCATGTTGCGATCGTCTTCTCAGAAGAAACACATCTGTCGGCGTGGATAAACTGTATACATGGATGAATTTACAGACAATATCACCTTCGTCTGGTTACCTGTATTCAATATCAATAATAAAGAATACATTATCCGTTTTGTAACACTGAAAGCTGCCAGACTAAATTCTCCATGCAAGCCTAAATTTGCTTGAAGTTTTCTTTTGTCCGGAAGACGACACATGATTTTAATGCAAGGAATATGTATATAAAACAAAAAAGGAAGGTTGATAATGATATACAGTACCTTGAAAGCTGATTGTGTTTTATGGGTACACGTCATTCTGACCGGCGCTGACCGCTTCTTGGTGACATCTGCACGATCCGAGCGAGCAAGAGGTCAACCAGCTTGATCCCCACCCGAGCTGCGACTGGCTTACCTTGTAGTCTGTTCTCCAGCCGTGTATATCTCCAAAACGTTTTGCAGATCTAGTGCTACTTGTCAGTTTGGTACAAACTGAACAGTGTGTCGTCCAGATGTCGGTGGATTACGGTTATTAAAACAATTCCGAGAAGTAAATCCTTATCATAAATTCGATCAGGGAGGACTTTAGTTCCGGAGAAGTAACGCGTTGGATTGGGACAGAGCATATGTTATCATAATTCTGTTTTTATACAGTACATGTGATCTGGTGCATGTAATAGCAGACAAAACTGTGTGTGGTTTACATGGAATTTTGCATGGTATTGCAAAAAGTAACAAGTAGGCCCTATGTGTATCTTTCAAGTACATTTTCTGCACAAAATGCATTGACACTAATGTCACCACACTTTGTGCCTCCCGACTTTTGCGTAATCGTGATATACCCGTACAGTTTGGATTTTGGACACAGGTCAGCTAACCAGGTAATATCCAAATCGAGGCTGCAATATCGGAAACAGTCTGGCTTATTGTGTGCACAAAGAAGCAGTTATTACTGGCTTAAACAGAAAGGGAACTGTTCAGCCTAAAGCTTACTTCTCCATTAAGCAGACAGGTCTGCAGTCGTAGTAAGTGGACAGGTCTGCAGTCATAGTTAGTAAGCGGATAGGCCTGCAGTCGTAGTAAGTGGACAGGTCTGCGGTCTATAAAGAAGACAGGTCTGCAGTATTAAGCAGACAGGTCTGCAGTCACGTTGACAGGTCTGCAGTCGTAGTAAGCGGACAGGTCTGCAGTCATTGTAAGCGGACATGTGTGCAGTCATATAAGCCGTCAGGTCTGCAGTCGTAGTAAGCGGCAGGTATGAAGTAAAGCAGACAGGTCTGCAGTCATTGTAAGCGGACAGGTCTGCAGTCATTGTAAGCGGACATGTGTGCAGTCATATAAGCCGTCAGGTCTGCAGTCGTAGTAAGCGGCAGGTCTGAAGTAAAGCAGACAGGTCTGCAGTCATTGTAAGCGGACGGGTCTGCAGTCATTGTAAGTGGACAGGTTTGTAGTAAGCAGACATGTCTGCAGTCGTAGTAAGCGGACAGGTCTGCAGTCGTAGTAAGCGGCAGGTCTGAAGTAAAGCAGACAGGTCTGCAGTCATTGTAAGCGGACGGGTCTGCAGTCATTGTAAGTGGACAGGTTTGTAGTAAGCAGACATGTCTGCAGTCGTAGTAAGCGGACAGGTCTGCAGTCGTAGTAAGCAGACAGGTCTGCAGTCATTGTAAGCGGACAGGTCTGCAGTCATTGTAAGCGGACAGGTCTGCAGTCATTGTAAGCAGACAGGTCTGCAGTCATTGTAAGCAGACAGGTCTGTGGTCGTAGTAAGGCATACTACAAGAGATGTTGACTAATTGGCATCGTGGTCAACCTTTAAATGCCATGGTTCGTTATCTGCTGTACAGTTACCATGGCGACTCTGTATGAAGCTCAACTTTAATTGGAATTTACTGCAGAGAACGATTCCACGCAACGATTGGCAAATGGTCATTGATTGCTATGACTTTCCCCTATATACGCTCATCTCCATCAATGTGTGGGGATCAAGTCATTACTATTAATGCTGCTTCCTCCGTTAAATATTTGGGAGTTACATTAGACCCATGTTTATCAGGAGAGCACATTGCTACCTCGATTATTAAGAAAAGTGGTGATAGACTCAAGTTTCTTTATAGGCAGGCAAACTTTCTCAATGAAAAATCACGTAAAATTTTATGTTCTGCCCTGATTCAGTGTCATTTTGATTATGCTTGTTCATCATGGTTTTCTGCATTATCCACTCAATTAAAAAGTAAACTTCAAATTATGCAAAACAAAATGGCTAGGTTCATTCTAGACAAACACCCAAGGGCTCACATTGGTCAGGCAGAACTTGATAGGCTGGGATGGTTAAGTGTCCGAGATAGGGTGACGCAATTGAAACTCAATCACGTTTTTAAGATTGTTTTTAATCTAACCCCCACATATCTTAATGAAAATTTTGTTCGTATTTCGAACCGTCATAACTACAGTACAAGGCAAAGTGAACACAACTTTATTGTCCCAACCTCATCCTGTAAAAACTCATTTTCTGTTACAGCTATTAAACACTGGAATGCACTGCCCTCAAATATTAAAAGCATTTCCAGTTTGCATGTTTTTAAGAAACAAGTGAAGTCACATCTCTCTCGGACAGCTAATGTAATGGAGTGAAGCACACTTAGGGTGTTTCCTGCAGTTTTTTGCATTTGGGTGACAGGGTTTAAATTTAAATTTAAATTAATTTTTAATGTTTTTGTTTGTTTGTGGTTTATCTGTTTTTTATATGGGACCCCAATGGAAATAAGCCTGAGTTATTGGCTTTTTTGGGCTATCCCAGATTTAATCAACTGTTTTTGTCTGTATGTTCTGAGGTTTGTCTGAGTTGATTGCTTTCTGAATAAAATAATAATAATAAAAAAAAACCTGGCTTTTCAAATGGCTGGCCATTAATTCGAAGGACACACTGTAAATTTATATATATTTTGTTTTAAGGAATCTCATACATGGTGTAAAGTTGTGCGGTTGTCAATCATTCAAAGGTGCAAATAGAATTGTTCTAAATTGATGCAATATTCGAGAAAACAGCAACGGAATTTTAAAAGAAAATACCGCATCGCTTGCCTTGCCAACATTAAAATAACAATAAAAAGATAAGAATAAATGAATTTAACATATTGGACTGTGGTGAACATCAGCTGTTTCTAACTCATCAGTGACACCTGCGTTGCTGAGTTTGTTGTAGGTGAGTTGAAAGATATATATTTGGAGAACCAGATGTTTTATTGAAGATGTGCATTTTTGAAAACAACATTCTTACCATATACTCTTATGTGATTGCTCAAGATACTTCTGTTACATTATTCAAAACAAGCTCCAACGTTGCTTTTGAGCTAGATCTTGACCCTTTCCACGCACCAAGTGACAATCCTTACTCATCAGCACACTCTTTGCCATGATTGATTCCCTTCACCCGGGTGTATGGATACCCACGCAGGATAATCGGTATACCTGCTTCAGGCTGTATTCACGCGGAATAGTTTTACATGTTAAGGCTTATCCAGTAACCGGAATTAATGAGGAGCTCAGATGTGATGTTTAGGTACTGTAAGAAGTACCGTACTATAGGCCCATTACCCTTCATGTCATTATAGCTTATGCAAACCAACTATAAAAGCACAGCAACTGCGCTCCTTTTTAAACCTAGAGGGAACATAGGACTGGGCTCTTATTCAGTTAACCGATACCGGTCGACTTCAAAAGATCTCGCAAGTCCTCCGTAGGTCAAGTTCAGGATCGCTATTATACCTAGTTTCGCTTTTACCAAATAAGGCAATCTGATGCTCGTCGCTCGTCAATATGAATTGACTTTGCTCCCTTTTTTCTTCTCTGTGTCTGCCGTGAGTATCTGGCGATCATCTGTCTACAACTACCGGCCCAGTCGGGCACGACGTGACCCCACGCGAAACCCCAAACCCCATCATTTCCGTTCCGCTGTTTGCTGGGTGTTGTTCAGTTAATACTCCACAGATCATGGCCCAGCCTTCAAAAAAAAAAAAAAAAAAAAAAAAGGAAACTGAGTCTGGCTGTTAACAGCTGTTTCCGGGATTTTCCCAATCAGAACATGCAACAGCTGCTGAAAATGGGTAAACCATTCAAGCAGGCCCATTTTCCTTTTCCACCCCTCGCAGTTTTGACAAGAGAAAGCCCGACTCATACGGCAGGTCGAGATGGCACTTCTGTTGGGCCCCAGTGTCATTATCTACGCACCACCACCATGCAAAGACAAACCATCCTTGCCCGAATCACAGACACGTAAGGAACTCCTCTCAGTTCTACACAAAAAGAAATACATATTCAATTCAATTCAATATGCCGTTCAAACGCCTTGAATAGGTTTCTCGTCAGTTGTTACATTAGCGCATAGCTCTATGATTAGTGTGATAGCTTATGGGGGACTCTGCACGAAGGACACCTGTTTCACCTGAATCAAGTTATTGGCTCTCGTTTGCAATACTCTGTCCCCAGAAAGGAAGTACCCCAGACTGGATTACCATGTTGACAGATACACAGACGGGACAGTCCACCTTTACAAATGGGGGGATGACCCTGAGCGGCCCGCTGTCACTGCTAGGGTTGAATTACCGTGTAGTTATTAGTTTTCAACACACGCTGATGATTTTAGGCCAAACTATAAATGAGGGCCCGGTTTTCAAATGCGTTCCAGTTCTCATTTTGCAGGCTGGCCCATTATAAGCTTCGTGCTGACCAAAGACCATGGTTTGGAGGAGGCTCCAAGTGTAGTGCGCGAACTCAACAGTTACCGTATCGAAAAGAACCTCTGTACAACTACAATGCCATGCCCTAGATAAGACGTTGACGAGGTGTTAAGTATTATTTTTCGAAGCATCTGTGCTTCATTGTCTTCTTGGGGGCTGTTTTACGGTTGTACTTTACAGTGACCAAATACTGAAGAGAATACTGGGTCTAGTTCGTGTAGTATGAGGAACTGAAGAGTTTTCATTGCTCGAGGCAAAACGATAGATACCTCCTTTAGAGTATATCGACAACTGTGCAACGTTTCAACACTTGGTGGCGCTGTCAATGACGTCACGTACAGATTGGTCTTCAAACGTAACCCTCTCTCTCCAAAGACATTCAGTCTTCTTTAAGTTCTGCTATGGCCCATTTGAATCTCTTAGTGTAAGGTTCGTAATTCCGACAATCAGTACACCGCCACGGGCGCTGTTTTCTCTAAATAATATTATGTAAACTGTTCTCTGGCAACTGTTTTTTCTTTTGTAATTTTTTTAAACATTTGTTTAATACCCACTCAGCCTGCTTTGCCGGTCTACAAGCGAAGCGTATACGGTTAATACAATTTGTCGCATCAATTTGTTACTCCAAATCCGATCGGATAAAAAGCTACCTCCTGGAGCGAGACCATGTAATGTCAGTGCATCCATCATCTTTTTACAAGCAGAAAATCAAAAAATACGGCGATGAAAACCCCTCGAACAATAAGTTCAACTTCACACATGTTCGGTCGTCGAGTGATATTTTGTTTGGTGACGTCGTCAATCAAAACTTTATAATATATTTATTTTTAAATGCACGTAGCCCGCGGGCTGTTTGTACACCCTGTTTGGTCAAAATGTGGCATTCACAGTCACTGGTAATCGCAAAATTTACATGGAGAGAAAAATGTCGGGGGTACTTTACGGCGAGAAAATAGGGGGTCCTTCTTTAATATATTCCTGCCGTATACCGCTTAGTACAATGTCTGATTGAAAATCAATTCCGCGAGAAGGCTTAGATTTTGGCTTGTCACGTAGTTTGCCATTCAATTCAGTTAACAATGAATTTTCAAATTTTGAAGGAAATTCGACTATCATTGCCTCAGTGGTACAGGCTGATTGGACTGGAACATCACAAATCTCGCTAAAATGAAAACCAATTTTGCAAGCGAGTTCACAGAGACAAGTTGGCCGCCTTGCACGGGCCGTTGTCACTGGCTGACTGTCTTCAAATTTCGCCAAAGCTTTATTTACTTGTACACTTGATGGGTGAAATCAGCTTAGAATTGATGTTTTTCCACTGATGCCCAGTCAGTCCACAAAAACATACACTATCACAAGAAGTCGTGGTAAAAGAAGGTACAACCACAATAAAAGCATTAATGGGAACAAAAGGAAGGCATGAAAATATGAGGGTGACACATAATTGATATTTTCATGTTGGTTTAGTATGATTTATAATAATTCTCATCTGACTTATGCTATAGTTTGATTTCTTGAACTAGCTTGAAGCTCATTCCATAGCTTTGTACCTCTTTGAGGGAACGTTCTGTGGGTGTTCTCAATTTCAAGCATAGTAGTTTAAGTTTACAACAAACATTAGTTTGACGCACATGCGCGTCAAATTCGGGCAAAAGGAGCGAGACAGAAACCAAACCTGTTGTGGCATACACGTTTCAGAGTGGATTGCGCTGTTCATTTGTTTGTGTTTGTTGTTTTCCGGCGCTCAAAATCAGCCCGTAAGGCCTGTCATGACCGTGTACGATCCATGACGACATGTAAATCGTCATTTGTTGATGTGTGGTTGTTGTATGGTGTGCTTATTTAAAACAAGAGTTTTGACATAAATTTACCTCCCACCAAACCCACCCAGAATTTCAGAAACAACAACGTTAATAGCACGCCTTGTATAATAATCACACTTAATTTCTTGCTCACGTTTTGTGGAGCAATGCTTACAGTTCGCACCATCCTCCACGCAGCAAAACTCCACCACAGATAAACTGCACTTCCCGTGCACGTCGTGAACACATATTAAAACAGATTGACTGTGACTTTCACGGTGACCTTGTTCAATCCACCGTCCCTAGTATTATGTGTTTTTGTTCCCCCTTCCATAATTGCCCGTTGCCATAGAAACATTTAGGCCGAACTACCCATTAAGACATCAAATCACCTTGCATAAACCCAAAGGCTGCATACAGTACGCCAATCAAAATTCATTGATTGTGCGCGAGAAAGAACGAGACGAAAATACAAACCGCCCGCGGTATATTTTTTACGTGTCTTGTCATAACCTGTGTACATCACCCACGTTTCGCGCATTTTCTGTTGAATGCACTCGATATTCGTGCAGCACCGTGTTGTAATTCGGTTGTCAATCTCTAAAACGAGTCCCACCTGAAATTTCCAAATAACCTTTACAAAGTTGTTGAATGTGAAATTCAATTCCTTTCAAAAGGAGGAATGAACTGTGGAATTGAAATGTTGCAGCGTTTGTAGTTTTGAAACGTTAATCCGTACCGATGTGAGCAATTTTTTAATCCGGTTTTGGTTAATTTACAATATTATCGTAATTTGTATAAATCTTACCAGTTATTTATTTTGATTTGACCTTTATATCGATCTAAACCTAGTTAATAAGCTTTCTTTAAAAGACAAGCCCGTTATGATGTAAAAATTATAGACGAACAAAAAGGAACATCGAAACCCATTTACTGACAATTATGCGGAAGTACAGACGCCTTTTATAATCTATATAATGTATTATATCCTAGCAGTTGTTCCCACCCCCTGAAGGGAAATAGCTTATACCTGTGTGAATTATAACTAAACACTTATGACATTAGTCTCGTCTCGAGGAGCTCTAGCGACTGAATCAGCGGTGCATGTTCCCATATCACATTAGCCTCCTCTCGAGGCGCCGTAGCGGATGAATCACTATTGCTAGTGCGCGGCACCCCGTATCACGTTTCAGTGTTCATCTATTAGTATTGATGTGAATAACGCGCCTCGCACCTTGGCCTCGAATTAAGATGTCAGGCTCGAGCTATACCATTAGTCTCCTTATACAGTTTTTGATTGTTCTTTTGTAATTTCCAATTCTCGATGAATCACCTGAATTTTTTTGCATTAGCCGAGACGAATGATCGATCTGCTCTGGAATTGCACCGCACTTTTTTTTATTCTCCCCCTCAAGAAAAACTGTCATCACTCAAGAAAGCCACGACTAGGAAGTTAAAATTATATGATTACAAAATAAGAAGAAAAAAGGGCGGGGGCACTTGCCTTCCAATATTATCAAAAAGCAATACTAGATAATTTTAAACCAAAGAATTATTTTACATGTTCTGTATAGTTTCAATACAACATAGAACAAAACCTGGGAAGATTTCACGAAATGTTGGGTCACGTTTTAACAGTGATATGGATTGTGTGCATACGTTCACAACACCTTGCTTATTGGATTGCTGCTGTCGAAAACCTGTGGTTTTGGGGGTCTTCTTGTGAACCCCCTATTTTGACGGTATTTGAGACGGTACTGTTTGAACTTTGTGAGTAAGCTTTCAAATCAAAACTAAACATGTTTTCCCGATTTATACCACATTCTTAAACTCCTGTCTTCAAATCCAGTGCTCTTGTAGGAGTTGGACTATATTACTTTAGTCTCAGTGGTTTTGTTTACCAGACGAGCAGAGTATACTGTTCGAAACGTCGAGACCAAACCGGCTCTTTTCAGAGCCAACACTCCTCCCAAAAGAGATTATACACATGGTTGTACCCGCAAGTTCACTACTATTTACATTTATAGTTATAGTTACTTCTTACTTTCAACACCATGCAAAGCTTCAAACACCACTTACAGATCTGTTATGTATGATAGTTGCGTTTGGATGGCACCTTGTTTTAAAACGAAAGTATTGACAGAGCTGAACTCAACTGTTGCCCAACTCACAAATCAACCACGTAGATGTTCTTTTTGCTTTTGCTAACACTGCAAATGTTTTGTTAAAAAATGCACTTGACATTTGCGTACATGAAATGGATTGTATTGATTCTAGGAATCACGCCCCAATGGTTTCGTTTCAACTCTGTTTTTATATATATATATTTTTTTTTATTAGTTTGAACCAAAATGTCAGATGGTAAACTTTGTCTCTGTATGGATTTAGGACTCCAGTTTATGAGTGTATGAATGTAACCACGATGCATTACAGTCTGGTGGTAAGTTTTGCTATTCATTGGATATAAGATGATCGTTAAATGGCGGGGGTTGACATTTGGGAATAACCTTTTGGTGAAACCACAAAAATCCCTGTTTTGAATGACATTGTAAATAACGACCACGTGCATGTATACGCAACCTGTGGCCAAGAATTCAATGTATTCCAGTACCTAAATGTTGCCCTGGAGCTTAGTGACTCCATTATGAACAAAATATGAATGTTGAACAAAATGTACAATTTTTTACCAGCAATTTGCAAACATATGAAACATGCCACTACTTTCTCATTAAAAAAACCAGTACGAAACAATGCGTAACATCTCCGCTTATGACACTCGTACAATTCAACACTGTTCACATTATACAAAAGAACGTTGCAGGGTTTGCCCGGTCTTTACTTGTTCAGTGACTGGCCAGCAGGATCAGTTAGATTTTTTGTTTTACTGGTCAGTCAGCTTTTTCACTGGTCCATATTTCATATTAAATAGAGATGCTTTTCAGCACTGAGCTAGTCAGCTAGACCACTTGGAGTGCATTCTGACTGGTCCTCGGGTGTTTTAACTGGCATTTGGCCATCGGACCGCTGTTAAGGGAGAACACTGACAGAATTGTTATGGGCTTACCATTTTCTCATGTGATTGCAGTTGTTTTCCAAAGGGAGGCAGAAATAGGCCTATAGGCCTAGAACTCATTGTGTCCAAACCTGTAGTTATGCATTTCTGGTGATGTACAGAGAGTCCATAAACCTCCTGAATTGTAACATCAAAGAGGGGGACCCAGACCTACAACAAGCCATTTTCACAGGATTTTTTTTAATTTGTCCAATCACTCCAAGGTCCAATCTCATCCCTGTTAAATTTTTTTGAATATCTACAAAATGTTCTAATTTCGGACAACGACAAATCATTTGCTATACAAGCTCACATTGTTACCTGAGATCGGCAGCGGGACAGGGATTGGATTCTAGTGCATTGTAAGTGCGGAGAATACTTCCTGAACAATGCAGCTAAATAGGAAAGAGGTGCTCTGGAATTGCACCGCACTTTTTTTAATTTCTCTCTCTCGAGAAAAACTGAGTAATCGTTATAAAGCGGTGAGTTGTGCGTTATAATGAACGCATTGCCTGCCACTTAATCACATATATCGAATGACAGCGATCGATTGATTGTGTCACAAACCCTGCAGTGTATCACAACCTCTTTATCATTCACTACAAGGCCATCGAACACCTTGAAGGGTTACGAGAAAATAAAAAATTGCATTTCTGTGTGTGTGTGCTTTTGATTGATGTGTGGGTGCTTAATCGCCCATAGATCTTGTGATGGCAAAAAATGAAGTTCACGCGTCGGTTGTGACTGCTCACAGAGCTATTTATCTCACCCTTGGTCCTCTATCCTTGAAAGAATTATGCTCATTTCCACCTAGAGCTGCTTCAGCACACAACCTGCTAAGCGCCTCAACAAAATGTGGCTTAGCATGATTGGGTTACCAGCCAAAATATCATGTGCTTTGTATTGGTTCAGACTGGTGGTTAGCCAAGCTACTTCTTAAAAATGGTTCTACTTAGTAGGGTGCCTATCTCTATAAATGAAATGAGGGCTGGGTTCCAGACCTTCGTCATGAGTTCTCTAATTTTGTATTGCCGTATTCTGTGTGCGATTACTGAATGAAATCACATCCGGCTCCCGTACAGAAATCCCGCGAGAACACATCAAAGATCAGACTTTTTTTAATCATTCAAGCCTCGTTTTGGTTACATTTTGATTTGCATCAAGAGGAAACAAGACGACCGAGTCGTGATAAGATCGAAAGCAAGGCTCCCGTGTATGCAACCCCAAGCTATCAAAACAATGCACGTGCAACCCCGTGCCTGACACTTTATCGATGGTAAACAAACAAGCTGTTGAAGTTTGCACCCCGGATCTGCTGCTCTCTCCCCCCGCGCACCCTTGGCCCTAGCAACCCCCGAACGGTTTCAGCTTCGTCCCGTTTGACTTCTTTGCCCCGGTAGCTATTAACAAGCAGGGTGGCAGAGATCGGCAAACGACGACAGAAGCGTGTCCTGGTGGTGCACGGCACGCACGTTGTAAAACACGTGAAAAAAAAATCCCTTCTCTGTTTTTACCCTTTTTCATATTTTATAGCCTAACGCCGCAGCGAGTGGCTGTCTCGTGTGTGTTTCCTAAAACCACGCGACCTGAGTGTATACCCGTGGTTGCACATAGCTGGCTGACTTGAGCTAATTCACTTTTTTGTCTTGCTGGGGTTTGGTTTAGGTACTGATATCGGAAGGCCTCAGGAGGAAATCCGCTTAGCGTTTTATGCTGCACAGCACATTTTCATTGTAAGAAATCAATTATATTCATCGCATCAAAAATGTGTAGCGTAACGTACCGAAAGTTCAGAATCTAAGAAGAAGAAACTAAACATGCAAATCCAGTAAAACCATGGTTTATCCATCAAATCCAAGGTCAAGAACTCAAGCTCTTTTTCTACAGTTTTATTTCGACGTTAAGATGAAGGTAGCTTTCAATTTTTTTGAAACGAACCAAATTGAGTTAGTGGACCTTAACTCTCTTCAATGTACCCCCTATAGGCCTACCCAAATAGTCCTGGCTGAATACACCTTCGATCGATGGCCTTTTTATAAACACGTCCGTTGTTCTAAATACCACGTAAAAGCCCAAACAGAGCATGACGAAATATTGACTTTTCTCCCCATGTACTCTGCACTGCATCGTTTCCCTTCAAATCCTTTAATCGTCCAATAATCTCTGATTCTGAGGGCATTTATTTTAAGAAGAGAAAAAGGAAGAGAATGCAAAACACCCCGACCTTCCTCCTCGGTAAGAAGAAATCAATATTATAATTTGGTTTGGCTTTGAAAGAAGATAGAAAGCCGAGAAGATTGTAATCTTGTGCAAAATGCACAGGCAGCAATCTTAAGGGGACGGTGAGTGGTGCAGTCACCACACGTAGTGGCATTTGCTCGAGAGGAAGGCACGTCGTGCATGGATCCCATATTATAAATCAGCAACCCGTGTTTTTTATTTTACAAAACATTACAGTTTCGTCTTTCGTGGTTGGCACAAACTCCACCGGTTGATATGCACATAGATTATATATTGCGGGAATAATCCTTTTCAACTCTTGATGAAAAGGTTAACTCAGAGCTGTGGTTTGAGAGAGTTGCATCATATAGAGGAACAATTTGTTGACATTTATTTTTTCACGAGGTTCTTGGACAGATTTCCCCGTCCAAATGCAGCACATTAGTTTGGCACCCTGTGTTCGCACTGGTAGTTTTGGGACGCGATGGCTGGCTTCTTATCGCGAAGTTGTCACAGCTGGGTTAACTAGAGATAGTTGAAATAGTGTCATAACCAGGATTCGAACACACACCCTGATGCCACTGTAAAAGTCTCAACAAATTTATCTCAACCCGGGTTTTCTCAGAAGTAATAAGTTTCTCCAATGAAGAGAAGTTCTCATGATTCGTGAACTACTTATGTTTTCTTACTCTGACATCACAAACAGTTTCAATTATAGTTTTATTGTACGGTGTTTAAGGCAGATCTCAGTTTCTAGATGTGCTTTATCATTGTGACATAAATCATAAAAGGTACATTTTTCAGGTAGAAAATGGTCGATCGTTTTTTTCACTGTTAATGTTGGTATCCTTACGCGGGGCAACCAGTATCTAATGGGTACCAGGGATGAACCACATCATGGAGGAATGGAATCAAACATGGTCACATCTTCTTCCCTGATCAGCCATTTTATCAGTTTATGTTAACAAGATCGTTTCGAACGGTGGGGCAGCTGCTGGTCCAGCAGTCAGATTACCACAACGGTTGGTCTGGCTCTTTGGTGCGTGCACTTAGTAATTGACGCCAGAAAGGACCGTTTTGCCTGGTGCCTTGCATATGGATCAATAGTTTATATTGATTCATGCGTTTGATATCAGTCTTTTTTACTCCTTTTTTGAGAGAGTGAGAGGGGAAAAGGGAAGAAATCAAGCGTTGAAGTGTGCTCCCCACCGCAGTAAGCGCCACACACTACACAATGGAATCACCTCTTGTTCATGGAAAGGAGACCGGCAGGTCCCCAACTCGTGTTTCCAACGCAGCGGGCTGGCATCCCGCCCCAGTGTTAACGGGTACTCGCCCGGAATAAACAAAGAGCGTCTGGTCAACAGGCCCGAAGAATGGTCGAGTTTGCTCTGATCTCCTGCCAATTCTCTGCGATTTCACGGCGGACCAGTCAGGTGTATCTAGTGAAAGAGCTCACCCCGAGGTCAGTTTCAGCGGCTTGGTCCTTCTTTACTCACGTGTGAGCACACGAACAAATATGCGTGTACCCGAACCCAACCATTCCTTTCAACCCGTGCGGAGGGACGCCGGACGCGTGCGTGTTTGGAAACTTAATCAGCAGATTTTAAAGTGGTTGAGCCGATGCAGAGAAGAAGAGAGGGGGAGAGGGGGGGGGGGGACCCCAAAATAATACACCCTTCCATAACCCTATTCTCAAGTAGTGTTTAGAAAATTTCAGGCGTGAAAAAACAAGCTGCGATGCCACGGGTCGTGAACTTTGTAGTTTGTAGTTATTAATCCATGGTACATAACGTGCACATATCTTGGGCGTCGGGGACAATTGCAATTCACCGTTGTTGTTGTTGTTTTTTCCTGCGCACACGTTGAGTGAAATAACCAAATCACAATTCAAGCGGTTTAAGATTTGAGCTTAACTGAAATGATTTCATTGTGACGTTTATACTCAGGAATACCTTTGAGGCACAGTGCAGTGTCATGCAACCCTACTTCGATAACAACTATTTTTCTTTTCGTTAATGACCATTCCAAAGCTAAATGTTTTACACGGAAATCAGTGAAATGTAAATTGTTCAGCAATTTTGTTTTCCTAAGCAGTTTTTTGTGTATGTTTTTTGTGTGTGTGTGAGAAAGCATGCTGCGAAAAAATGCCTTTATCAAGCACGTATACTAATATCAATTACAAGTAGTATTATGAAATATGAATAACTTTAACATGTATCAACACCCGAAATGCAACCGTTTTGTGTGATATAGGAATCGAACATTGTGTGAAACAAAGCTTGTCACCGGCAATATAACAAATCGTGTACATCGATCTATTCCTACCTCCATGATTATACACACAATTACCAATAGGCCTACTGTTAGTTAAAACACAGATTTCCGAGTGTTATCGTAATCTGAATGATAGGATAAAAAAGAACATGATATAATCGACTCCCATTTTAATAGAAATAAGCTGTGTTGAATAGTTAAATAAAATACTTTTAAATAAACTATAGGCTACAGTTCAGTTGATATAGTGTAGCACGATGTTATTAAATACTTTGGTATTTGACAATGTAGGTCTATTATCTTCAAATGCGAACTGCGTTCATTGGAATATTAGCTACAACTACCATTAATGGATTCCAACCGAATATTCGAATATAATAAAATAAAATAATATATATATTATGACAACATCTATTAAACATATTCGAATATATATAGTTCCAAAGCACTTATAGTAATTAAAAACAGTAATTCAAACCAAGTGTAATTTATTTTAGTGGATTAAAAAATACATTTCGGGAATTAACTTTGTAGATTTGTTTTACCTTTTATTTTTCACACCTTTGTATAAAACTGACCTAAAGTCCATTTGGGATACAGACAAGTTCTCGTTAATTATGCAGTGACACTTCCTTCAAAGTGTTGAAAAAATTGCTCCGAAATTGATCCACAAGTTTTTTTAATGCAGTTCTTGAGTCACCTCTGTGACTATAACTTAAGAACGTATACCTCACACAATCACCAACCTTCCACCTTGGCATGGAACGTGTCTGGCGAGGGTACAAGGAGTGTCAATGAAAATAGAGTGACTGATAAATTATCTCTCGCCTCAGAACCGGGCCAAGAGGTGACGAGGTACGGGTGCCTTCCTCGCAAAACCCCTAGAGCATTCTAATCGCTTCTATAGAACGTGTACTTGAGTATTTGGGTTAATAAATATGCAGTTGGGATGACTTACGTCCGTACACTGCAAATTGTCTTCCTTTTTCTTTTTAGCTGTGGGGGTTTAGAGCCTGGACAGTGTACACGCGAATCTTGATAAAAATCAGCCATCTTTGTTGTTATTGTTGTTGTTGTTTTTGTTGTTGCTGGTTGGTACACTTGCAACCGTTGTAACAAATTACAGTGGTGTTACCGACTCACAATGATTGGAATAAACTCTCAACCGTTCTACAGTGTTTGGTGTTACCGACTCAACCGTTGTACAGAGTGTTTGGTGAAACTCACTATCAATGGTACAAACTCAACCGTTGTGTGTGACTGAGAGTCTGATTGGTTTCAACGACTATGGTTACAATCACTATTACTCGATTGGGGATGGAGATTGTGTAACAGAGTGATATTTTTTATTTTTTTATTTTTTATAATATCAATGAATCCATCTGTTGTTAATGTCCTTTCTAAAATAAACGCCATAAATCACCCCGTTTTAAACCAACCCGCAAAACCAATTTTCCATACAGCTGTGATCTGAATGTAGATATAGCCTTCTATTCAGCACGGCTTGCATTGTCAGACTCAACATGATGGAGGGCTAAAAAGACGGAGGAGAAAGCGGCCCTTTGGTTGGGCCCTATTGCATTTGCCGAGTGTCAAATTTCATTAGGAATATAAAAAAAAAGCACAAAAGATGGCGCTCTCTTTTGTGGATTGACTGAGGTCATACGGGACTAACCTGGGTTGGATTTGGTTGGTTGGATCGAGGAGATCTGGATGACGGGACATTGGGAGTGGAGTGATGTAAGCCCTATCTAACTATACAGCGCTTTCTCATCGTCACTTTAATATGGCAGTGACTGATGGGAGAGAAAATAATGTTGTGTCTTTTTAGCTCCTTCCCCCTCCGTCCTGCTGACTGGCGAAGTACAGACAAAATGCATCACCAGCCTAGTGCATTTTACTTCATAAGATTTGGCGACTATCACCATTCATTGTTGCCTATAAAACTTTGCCGACCACAGATTGAAGACTCAAATGGTGGAATGTTACTGCTGTGCCACGCGAACTGCTAGCTGGTCACGCACCGTAATTGCGACAGGGCCTCGGGGCACAAGCGACCCAACTCAAATGGGGATCTTGACGGACCATTCATGGCTGAAGGGGGCACTTAATAATGCTTCGCAATTGGAACCGAACTAAAGCCTCAGTGCGGAACGTTAAATGACCTGTGACAAGGGGTGCACCAAGGTCAATCAGTTTTCGCTTTTAGTATTACTATCATTACCCAATCGGGTAATATGTTTTGCTCTTCTTGATGTTCTTGTCCGAACGTTCTGACTGATTTCGGGTTTTTTATTTTACCTCTTGAGGAATGGGCTCATTAGCTTGGTTGTTGCTAAATCGCTACAAAGTTTTGCTGCTGCTTCGGACGGTCGTGTGGTCGCACCCTTTAATGTTGACGACTTAATACTAATAGCCTACTGTTTTACAAACACAAAACTACAGATCTTATTGAGTCGGGAAATCGGATTGCTAAGGAGGGTGTTAATAAAGGCACTGGACACCTTTGGTAATTGTCAAAGACTAGTATTCTCACTTGGTGTATCCCAACATATGCATAAAATAACAAACCTGTGAAAATTTGGGCTGAATTGGTCATCGAAGTTGCAAGAAAATAATGAAAGAAAAAACACCCTTGTTGCACACATTTGTGTGCTTTCAGATGCCAATAATAAAAGGCTTCGCTGAAGTCTTTTATTATTTGAGTGAGAAATTACATTTTTCTCAAAAACTACGTAACTTCAGAGGGAGTCGTTTCTCACAATGTTTTACTACTATCAACAGCTCTCCATTGCTCGTTAATACCAAGTAAGTTTTTATGCTAACAATTATTTTGAGTAATTACCAATAGTGTCCAGTGCCTTTAATGCGCTGCGTTTGGAATATCATTTTGGAGAGAAAAACCTTCTCAGGAGGAAAGTCTGAATTCACCGAATTGTGTTCAACATCCCTTTGAGGTCACTGAAATTATTATGTCTAACCATATAATTATGTTCCCAAACCACGGCATAGGCTCCCGGCTCTGGGACTTCGGGCCCTGTTTGATGTTGAAAATGTACACTGCTCCCATAAGTTAATGGCGTAGCCCAAGCCAGAGCTGGAGCCCAAACCCTAGTTTGGAAAAGGCTTGACTTCCCGAAACAGAGAACCCTGTCTCTGTCCTAAGGAAAGCTTTGTTGTCGTCACTTTTCACCAACAAGAATATTACCATAGCAATCAAATAATCACCGACTGTACTAGGAGAGGCTATACTAAGGAGGGATCCCAGTGGCGTAGCCAAGACATTGTCTTGGGGATTGTTGGCAACCATTCATGTTTGTGAAAAGGCTGACTTTCTGAGACAGAGAACTCTGTCTTAGGCCTAAGGAAAGCTGTGTTATACTTATACATTTCACGAAAAGAATTACGACCATAATAATCGTTCAACTCATGTCACTATCTGTACACAAGAGAGACTACCAGGGGATCCCAGTGGCGTAACCAACTTAGACATTTTCTTGGGGAAGGGGGAAAACGGGGTGTGTTTCAGCCCCTCCTCCTCTAGCTACGTCAATGCTACCTCCTTTATATTATTATAGTCGCTATACTGCTTTTGAATATCGAGAGTTTGACCAGGATGGCCGATTTATAGAGTTGTTATCTCCGTTAGCTTTTTGCATCTGTTGCATCTCTCATAATTATCCCCTTTATTCTTGTATCCAATTCAGCAAGGATCGAAGACCGGGGAGCAGATGGACCTGCTTCAGTCGGCCGTGGATTACCTCAAGACGGTCCAGACAACTACGGGAGCAGGCCAGCAATCATGGACTATCGGTAAGGAAATCCTACCTTCTTAATATTGTTCAGTTTTAGGCCGGGGTCTTGGTTGAAGGGCCATCTGGTTTCCACGATAAAAAAAACCAAACAGAAATTGGTTTGCAAAAAATGTTGAAAGTTTCAGGAGATGTTTTTTGTAACCCTTTAGGAGGAAACACATAATTTGGAGGTATTTTATTATTATAATTGAGTTTGAGAAACATTGATCCAGTAAAACCCAAACTGGGAAAGATCGAGTAGCAAGCTACCTTTGTTTTGGATAAGCTATGATTTTAACGATTCCATATGGCTCAGTGTTGCCATTCAATGCAACATGAATTCAGACTGGTGCTTTGGTTGACTGGTACGTTCCAACACGGGAATCCACCATAGGGAGGACTAGAAACGTCAGAGACCCAAGTATTGAAGCATTCAGGAGGTTTGCTAATTTAAGTTGCTGGTTATAACACTCCAACTGTAACAAGTCTACCAGGGTCTTATAGAACTTCCACAGACTCGCGTATATATAGGCAAATTCGTGCACACCGATCGACGACCACATCCCGTTCTTTTCAATACTACAGCATCTTTACTTGTGTCTATCATGCCCTGTGGCGAGGTTGGCAAAGGCGGAAGTTTTTCATTCCAATCAATTTCATTATCGCGGAAAACATATTTCGGTGGAGATTACACGGTCTTGTTCAAACTAAACGAGGGGCTTCCCATAAAATTTCAGCCACCAGACAGGCTTCGGGACTTCTACGGTTACAACCTGGGATGGGTTGCCCTCTGAAAAGTCCTGCTTGGTCACACTTGAAGTGACCTGTGGGTCAGAAGTGTCATCGGGTCGGGCGTTCACGATCCGTTTGGGGTCACTTAAACCCGGATTGACGAAGGGTGAGAAAAAGACCGCGAATCTGAGTCAGACACAAAATAAATGATTCAAGGTCAGGTTTTTTGACCCGAAGGATCTGATTAACTTGGATTCCGATTGGGATCAAACCTGACCCAAGAGTCATGTTCCTGAGTGATGAGTTTCGTTTCACCGTGGATTGGAGTGGTTCTAGAGAGTCGTTTGCCTGGGCTAGGCTGAGATTTAGTTGTCAGTGAAGATGAAAGAGTGGTGGGTTTGGAGAACGAGGCACCAACTTCACACCCTGCGATCAACCATGGCTTGTTATGTTAGACTCGTTTATGGTTGTCCAAAACATGCTAATTCTAATTTGAAGGACTCAAAAGTCACGATGGTTTCTTTTTCTTCATTCAGAGATGAAAATAAACTTGCGTGTACAAGACAGAAGAAAAAAGTTCCACTATTGGAAACTCATTGTAAACAAGTCATTGGCACAAACTTTTAATAGTGTCACATCTGCGCTTTTTACCTCTCTCCACCCTGTGTGACGCAGGTCATCACGCACGTCGCGCGGTGTCGGAAACAACCGATCAAGTGTCCCCGAAATTCCACGCCGTGGTGACCTTGTTGACCCCCCGTCACTCCACCGAGGGGGAAAACACGGCACGAGGGACGAGTTGGTACTGTCTACGAGAGAGAAAGTATGACTGATGACTGCTTTACGGGGGGGTGGAGGGTTATCTCGCCAGGACCGGGCTCGTGTGGGGGTGTTTAACGACCGGGACGCTCTGCCTTTTGTTTGAACTGCTCCCTGTTGATGTTGCAGTTTTCTCATGTTGCTTGCTGAGTAGGGCTGTGATCTTGAACTTGAAGTGTTGATTCAAATCGCTCGTTGTTTAGTTACTACTAAAGGAATAGTGTGCATGATCAGTGGAACAATACTGTTTTTCTTTCCGTTGGGAACACATTGATGAAGGATGTCTTTCTATAAAGATTCCTCGTTTTCTCAAACAATTTCCTACAAGAAAATGAGAACACTCGCAGTGATTTAGTTAGGGATGCTGGTAATAACAAAGTTTGCAGATAAACACGCGTCCTTTGGAAAATTACCAGACGAAAACAACATCAACAACAACAACAACGAACACAATATTTCCCCTTCCCCCTTTCATGTTTGCTACCGAGGGGGAACAACACGTACTCAAGTATCACAAACAAGCCGTGTGCATGTACGTCATTTACTCTATAAATAGGTCGGTTAAATTCTGTAAACACCGCTTTTAACAATTGTATTTATTTGGACGACAGGTGCTGGGCACGGAAGTGGGGTCGAGTGCTCTGCGAATGTATTTCTTTCGACAGTTTCCCCCCTCTTAATTTTATATTCATATCGGAGGGACAGAAGAAATCAACACCGCCTGGTTTTTCAACCTGTTGGACTTGTCAGGGCATGGAGTTAACAAAACCTTGACCTTTGCATCAAAGCATAATTTTTTCGGCATCATTCTCTGGTGGTATGTCCGCTCGCACAACAAGACACGCCCCCTGTGGGGAAATGGCGGGCGCCCAGCGGTGCTGAAACTGCCCCCGAAATTACAAGCTGTCGAGTTGACTATCGTCAAGTCCGGTTGTATAACGGGGTTTGATAAGAACTTGGAGAATGAGAGAGGGTTTTAAACATTGATTGAATTGAGGGAGAGATTAGCTCTTGGTTGGTTGTTAAATACCTGCCCCAACTGCAGTAAATCATTTTAGGCCCCCAAGAGGTTCTGATTCTTCCATTTCTTAAAGATTTAATTCCAGGGTTGTTTTGTGCCTTGATATTGAGTCCCCAGGTTCGGCAATCTACGGAGTTTTGTTGTTATTAAACGGCCGGTAAATTGGAGGGGAAATTGAAAGTACTGGTTCGGTGTTAGTTCAGATGCGGAGGTGACTTATTTCCATGGATGTAGCTCCGAACGCCACACAACAGGTGGCAAAGGGGGCTCCCAGTTTGTCTTCAATCGACCCGCAGGGATGGTTTGACAGTGATAAAGGATATTGATTAGGTGGAGTTATTCAATAGGCTGAAAATATCTGCTGGTCCTGGTGGTACACAAGTTGCTTATGGCGGGCTACCGGCGTGTGTTTTCTTGCTGTAATTCGCCTGCGCTAATGGAATCCCTTTTTGAGGAAAGTTCAGAGAAACTTCAGGCCGTCCGTCACTCTGTCTGCCCCCCTCAAAGAATCACGCCCACGTGCATGGTGATGTGATACTTAAATATTGATTTTTATCTCTCTACCGTCACTGCTTTATTATATTACCCGCTATACCTATCTGACGGGCACTCTAATTCAAATGAGTCATGTTCTCGTGTTGACTTTCTCTTTCTGTAAACGTTTATACAGCACCTTCTGGCAAAATAAAAACAACATGGACACATTTCTTATCACAGTACTTCGCATTGGCCTGTAAATGTTACGGGGTTATTCTTAGCAGTATATGGGAAATACCCTTGTGTGATTTTGTACAAAGTGAATGTGAAGTGACGAAATACAATCAAATGTAAAATTCATTGGCTACAAGAAAAATAAAATCAACTTGAACTACCTGTCGAATTTGGATTATAAAAAAGACTGGTGCCTCCGAACAATGCGTACGTTTTCTATGTGATTTTTCACTACTGCGTCCAGAGAAGATCCAAGTAGGCTTAATAGTGAGATTGTCAAATATCTTTTGGTGAATTTGGTAGCAACTAGTAGCGAAATATGTTACACACTATAATATTGACAAAGGACTGGGGCAAATATGCTTGTTTTAACATGTCATCTGTAACTTAAAAATTAATTGTACATTGAGGTTTTCTGGAAAAGCATATCTAACCCCTCACGGTACTTTCTTGTTATAACAAGTTCGCTGGGACTGGCCAAGTGTTGTCTATAAACAAGAAAGTTATCATATGAGAGGACAGCAAAACAAAGAAGCGCAAAGCAGAAATGAGATTCTGGACTTCAGAATGTTTTCTTTATAAGCACATATCTTTATAAACTGTGCCCTTCATAAAGAGGGTTGACACAATTTCCATCCTCTATGACACAATCAACCTGTGATGGCGAGCAGAGTATGTTAGAAAAGTTGAGACCACAGCGGTTCTTTTCAGCGCCAACACTCATCCTAAAAGAGATTTACACATAACTGTATAAAATACCCGCAAGTTTGCTATCCTTGCTCTATGGATAGTTACTTCCAACATGTAAAACACCTAAGAAATTAATTGGCCATTTTTTAAAGTGACAACAGTGTCGAACGGTACACGTTTCGTCAGGCATTGTGTGCACGTTCATATTATATAATTATTGGGCATATATTTCGATTGTGGCAATTGAAATAGACAACACATGTTGGTGTGGGGGGGGGGGGGGTCTTGAAGTGCTATTTTCTCAAATTTGACAGATTACTGTTAATCAGACGGGAACTTTGCTCGGCAGGGTTTGCGCTGGTTTAAACTGTCCTCAACCGAATGGACCAATCAACTTTACAGCCATGAGGGAAATTTTGTCAAATTGTCCAAAGAGGCTATACATGTGATCTTGAATGAGGCACGGTTCTTGCTCTATATGTTTAAACTCGGCAATTAGGCACCATTAAGGATTAGTCATTAGATATAATAGGCCCTATTTAAGATTTCATAATGTGACTCATAGTGTTTTTGCCCGTTATGATGGAAAGGCTGTATCCTGAGCACCCTTTGTGCGCTGCCTGAGCTGCACACTTTTAATGACAGTTGTTAAAGGGGTGGCGAACCGTTGATCCAAGTTGACCCAATGCACCATTCCAACACTAACTGTAAATAATTCTGCAGTGAAGATATTAACAAGGTTTTGAGTTGCCCTTCTACTTCAGCCGACAAATTTGCAAATCAGCTTATGTTCGAAATCCGACACTCACAGGCTAAGTACGTATTAACTGCCATCGTTGGACGTGAAAAGCCCAGACCAATTAGTGATTATCATCCCTTTTGAGAATAGGCAGACGCCTCTTCAGAAGCTGGCACTAAGTTGATGAGAATACATATCAAGTAATAAACCCACAATTGATAAAGAAGACGGAACAACAGTTGCTAACCCGATTTCCCAACATTCATTTTGCAGTTGTCTTGTGACGATATCTCCCTTAATGCATTGCGACAAATTCTGGACAACCTTTGGGGGTCGCTAATTGTCAAAACGGATTTTTATCCCGGGAAGATTATGGTCAATTAATTCTGCGAACTTGTTCTGAGAAAACTGTTCAATACTAGGAGCGTCTCGTTAAACCACTGGGGATAAAGAACGCCCGAGCAGCTACCAATAATGGAGAGGACAATAGCATTAACTCTTGGGCCGCCCTCTTGTGATATTGTTCAATCGATAATCTGGAATTACCAGCATCATTATCTTTAGATGTCTCTGTGAACGCATTGAGGTAGGCCTACTCGGTTAACACGTGATTGACCTGCTGTTTCGTGGAGCATACATTCCTTTGCCCTTCCATGTGGCTTTATGGGGCGACACCACGTTCTGTAATGATTTTTTTAAATGGATTTCGAAATAAATAAAGCATTAATGTTAACAAACTTATGCTCGTAAACCCTCCCACTACAAAAGACGTATTGTCACATCAATATTACCTCATACAAAGATGCCTTTTGCTGGCATGGTTTGGTAATAACCCTGAAACGAATTGTGTAGTTTCTATCTGTTGAAAACGTACTTGTTATAAAGATGGAATGGTGATATAAGTATTTATGCGAAATTATTTCGTCTGAAATGCCACCGTTATATTGAAACCAATCAAAGATCGCCTTGAGCTGACTTTTGGAGATTCAAATTCCCGGCGGTGTCCGTTTGTGAGAAATGCGACCAGAGATGCGGCTGGTACCCGCTGCCACCTCGCCTAAACATGTATGGATTCGATGTTGTTGATGCATATATCGGGACAGTTTCTTTCTATTTTCTCAACACTATATTCAACTGAATTTTCACAGGCAACTTTATCGTATATTTATTGATAATGTTTCCTACACCCTAAATGCCAGAGATTTAAAAGTTAATCTTTAGGATTGTAGTTAGGGACCAATCGTTTCCAGATTTAAAAAATCAAACCTATTAGATTTGAATTTAAACATTATAGATTTGAATTCAAATTGAATAAGTTTTAGTTTAAATCTAATAGATTTGATTTTTAAATCTGAAAAAACGATTGATCCCTAACTACAATCCTAAAGATTAACTTTCAAATCTCTGAAATCAGCATTACGTTGAAAAAACCAGTGTATCCCCTATTGTCAAAATACTAATAAAATAAATATCCTAGTTAAACTTTAAGTATTAATTGTTATGATGAGCTTTGTGAATGAAGATTAAATGCAAAGCTGTAGCAATTCCATTTCTACACGAGCATTGATGACTACCAAATTTCAGTTTTGTAAATGGACTATATTGTTGAGCCAGTCACGTTCTACAATTCACTGATAACACAGAGCAAGGGAAAAAACCGGGGTTAAGCTATCAAAAACGGAAACACACAATAGCTCTTATACTTTCTTTTGCACGTGCACTTTGATGACCCCCACTTGTCGCCAAAGGTGAACATTACGTGTTACTCAGTTACCTATATATAAATTGTCAAATTTTTTCCAGGTTTTCATGTCAGAAATTATCAATAACCCAGTAATTTCTGTCGGGGTTGACGGTCGTGTAGTACAGTATACTCAAGCAGAGATTCGGCCGAGAGCTGGCTGTATATTCGCACCCTCAGGCCGTTGCCAAGCCCTGACAATACACCCGATCAAAAAATGCCCTTAATTTTTTTTGCTGTGTGTGTGTGTGTGTTGACCAAAAGGTTCGTAGTACTCATGTAATCTGACGAACACTCGACATGAAAAGCCCGGAAAGATCTCCGCTCGATAAAAAACGGGGCGAACAAGGACGAGGGTCTAAACTGAAGAGATCTGGCTACGCCGTGCCGTGATTAATGAGAAACCACAGGGGTGCTGGGTCAGGGAGTGAAAAGAGAAGAGGGGAGGTGGGGGGGGGGGGGGGGGGGTTTCGGAGGGAAAAGAAGAAATGAAAAGTGAAACCGTAAAAGGAGATACAATCTGACAGAAAGAATGTGTTGAGATTGGATGTAATCGGCTTAGAGGCGAAGTGTCATCTTTTCTTAAAGGTCACGAGAGGGCTATAGGATTGATTTTTGTCTGAAAAGGTGGGAGATAATTACTGAGCCGTGTGATTTATTTCTGTGGGTGCTGATTGTCGTTGTTTGTCAAGTAATAGAACGCTTCTTGTATTCGGCTTAGCTTTTCAGTATAATCTTCTGGGAAATCTGTCCTCGATCTTTTCTTTTTGTCCATCTTTATACTCTGCTACAATTTGGACAAACTCTTAGCAGTATGAAAGGCCGTCTCCAAATATAATGAGAGCTTGGCTCGACTGGGAGCTGACCACGATACCCGCTCGTGAAACTCTCCCAATTCGCACGAAATCATCACATACAACGATATTCACTTTCGGTGCCATTGGTACGAGGAAACAGTTTTATGTGCACCGTAATCATGTTATGTTAAAGAAACAAAAAATGCACACACTTCAGTTCAGTTTCAGTTCAGTTTATTTCCACTCAATCAGTTTGCTTAAACAAAAATACACATACGCTACTTTAGATACAATGTATGATTAAGTGGTGGGAGTCTCCTAAAAGCAAGCTTGTTGGGTGGAGACCCCCGACATTTTTATAACTGGGTTGAGGAAGTACTGAGTTGGAAACCTACTAGTAATGTAACATCAATGATTACGTAAACACACAATAAGGACACAAGACAAACACAAACAGGACAACAGATAGCTGGAAAGGCTCACCGCGCGGCGGCATTCAAATAAATAATTAAGTAGGAGACAATATAAATAATTTTGGTAACAAATTGAATCTACATCTAACAATACCAGGAAAAGTGAGGACTTAAGGACTCAGTATTTACCAATAAGATAAATTTTAAGTTTTTTCTTGAACAACTGAAGACTCTTACATATTTTTATTTCATTGCCGAGGGAGTTCCAGTACTTTGGACCTTGAAAATAAACACAACTCATGGATTTAGATGAGTAGACACGAGGTATATGAAAATCTTTTGCATGTCTAGTTTGATAAGCATGGAATTGAGAATTTAGTGTGAACATACTCTTAAAAGAATTAGGTAAAACATTGGAGTTGTATTGATGCATAAATATTCCAAGTTGTAAAAGATAAATATCGGAAACTTTAAGAGTATTGTGTTTTTTAAATAATGGGTCAGAATGAGCACAAAAGTCGGTACGATTAATTATTCTAAGAGCCCTTTTCTGCAGCAACATAATTCTTTTCAGTAGACAGGCACTTGATTTGCCCCATGCAAGAATTCCATAACAAATGTAAGGCAGGATTAACGCAGAATAAATATCAAAGAGTATTGTGGATGGGAAAAAGTATTTAAGTTTATTGATAATTCCTATGTTCCTTGCAATCAGTTTACATAAGTAATTAATATGCTGATTCCAAGAAAGTTTATCATCAACAAACACTCCAAGAAATTTGACACAATCAGTACGAAGAAGAGGTAAATTATCAAACATTTGCAAAGTAACACAGGGAATAGATTTCGTGTGGAGAGCGACAGATCGTGCACTTAGCGGATGCAGACGATCGACACGTGGCCGTAGCGTGTGACGACGAGGAGCAACACCACAAACATGCGGCGCGACGTGGGTCCGTGGCATAGTTTGCGCTTCTTTTTTACGGCCATACTCATAATAAAAATATAGTTTCATTTCGCTGGATGCGGAGTCCGTGTACAGAGCAACAAAAACTTGATGTCCTTGCCGAATTAGACCCGCGTCACACGGGGAGATAACGCGATGTCACGCCGTGACGAGCCGCGATGGACGGCGCGGCCGATGCCCCAGCGAGCCCTTGCTTAATCGTTTCTTCTGTTAATAAATGCATTTTCAAGGATGGATTATGCGCTTATGTGGTTATGCCTTGCACCTGTTTCAAATTGGTGGGTTCAAAGGGGGAAAACTCAAATGTTGTCAGGTAATTTTGTACGTTGTCATGTTATTGTGTTCGAACAATCACCTCATTAAAAGCAAAGTATACCTTTGGTTTTTGGAACCGTTCGATTGTTTTAATCCTATATAAATGTAGATAATTATAGCCTATTATACATTAAAACTAACCTGAGAAAATTTCACTTCAAAAGGTGGTCGCGTTTTTTAGATATCACCGAAAAACCGGAGCGAATAATAAATATCCACGCAGGAAGAATAATCCCTAATAATAGGAATACACAATCTGAGAAACGTTTCTGACAGAAACGTTTGTCAGATTCAAATTTTGGGGCATAAAAACTGATATTACTCGAACTGAAATGTTTCTCAAATGTTTTATAGGCCTACTATCGAAAGCTACTGAACTTCTTACCACATAAGTTTTAATTGCCATTAAATTTCAAAGTCGTTACCAAACGTATACAGACCCTTTAAGAACAACAAACGTGTGAATTCGTACTTCAGTCCAATAATTTTACAACCATATCTTGTCCCATACTATACCAAAGAGAACACACACTGTCCAGAATCGTGTTAATTAAAAACGAACTCTATTCATCTGAAGTCTGGTCTCGGCCTCAATACGATGTCAGAAATAAGGAAAGATATGTCGTCTGCTCCATTGTACCGTCTATTGTTCTTTCCACATTTAGCTGCATGATGGCCCCATATGGTGGTTATTTGTTAAACTGTAACTTTATATGTCTTTGTGCAGAGAAAGAGAGACCGAAAAACTACATTGGGGGCATTTATTTGCACCCAAATCACATTGTCTTGGATTTAGTAAATCGAATCTGACAAATGGCCAACTCGGTGCTAACAATCAATACAAATCGTGACTCTAAATGGAAAATGATGTTTGGGGCCTCAGCATTATTATGAGGTTTGTTTCACATTTCTCCCCGTGTCACCACCGCGGAAAAAAGGAGTCCTCAATTGTATATTGGCTCTTTTATCGCAAGGTGTGCCAAACTTGGCAATTTCGAGGCTTCGTCCTGGTGTTTGGGGGACCCATGGGTATACAGACAGACATGTCCGGGCTAGTTTGGCTTTCAGCGCGGCACTGCAACAACTAGTCCCCCGGGGATTACTGCTTCACACGGCCGGCCTTTTGTCCCTTACACCGCGCATTTCGTATTATCACCCTCTTGGCGATAGACCTTATGCTTCATAATAATTTTTCCAAACAGCCTCAGCAATTTTGGTGTTTTTTTCTCCCTCTTTCTATAACCAGACTTCTTTGGGGGTTCTTACAAATCGAGGGCCAGGGTTCATTTCTTGAATCCAACCTTCCTTTTGTGGAGTCTTGCCGCCGCCGCAGATCAATACAGTCTCTTAATGACCAGTGTATGTTTGCACTACGCATTGATTGCAAGCTAACAAAAAGCCCAAACGTACGACAGCAGAAGCTCACTGCTCCGGGGCTTTAGGACTTAAAGCCTCAGCCTTTTAAAAACCTAGCAGTGGTGGTACATTTTTAAAGATATAACGAAAGTGAGCCCCAAAAAGGGAAAGGGCGTGCAGACCGTGCTGGTCTTGGATCGATCGTCAGTAAGACGATGCGATCGTGCCCTACAATCGAACCCTTTTTTTTTTTTTTTTTTTTTTTTACTCCGTTGGGGGTTTAACTGAATTGTTTAGTTTTGCCGTAGGGGGATTAAGAATGTGGAAATAAAAAGGAAAGACTGCAGAGAAAATGCAGTTCTGATGGGCCTGAAACTGGATAGGCTGAAAATTTAAATACAAAATTTAGTTTGGTTGCAGAACTCGGTGTTGTAATGGAGGTACACGGCTTTGATTCATTCGGAGCTGTGAAGTTGAACGACCTGTCTCGACACGAAGACCTTTAGCGCACCTCAATTACGTGCCAATTATTTAGTCATGATGTCTGCCTTCTTCCACAGTAGGTTGAGTTGAGAAGAGTTTTGTCTGGACGGAGAGTTCAGTCTAGGATCGAACCATCTCTCTACCAAAAGTGTGTTTTGATGAAAGATAATTCAAGAAATTAAATCGTTTTTATATTGTAAAAATGTAAATAGTAGGCTACGAGAATACTGTGTGGTTATTAACAGCGGGAATCGCTTTAGGATGAAACGCAGCCAATATACTTAACTTGTTATCCTTGGGGGAACAGCACTTAACACTTACATGTACACGTAGAAGACTAACTAATGGTCTATATTTATAGCAGTCACCATTGGAAACGCCAACCTTGTTGTGTTGTATACTATAGGCTTATATCTGTTCGTATAGTTCCGTAAAACACTGCCATTTTGTACGGTACTTCACATGGAATTAAAAGTTGCTTCGCCCAATTCCCCCCCCCCCCCCCCCCCCCCCACAAAAAAGAACCTTTTGCCTGAACGATATTTGACAGATGATGCTTTTTCAAATGACAAAACAAAAAATACTTTCGCGTTATGCGACCACATTGCACGAAGTACATGCAGTCGATCGAATTCCGGTTAAAAACGAAACATCCACCACGAGGCGGGCATAAAGTAAAGCGCTAATGGGCCACATTCGTTTGGATGACACTGTAGGGCTAGGGTACATGTTGTGAACTTTCAGCAACAAAATACTGGCGGCCAACAGGGCATCACATCAACAAAACATAGACTTACGGAGGCTACTTCGGGGGAAAACTAAACAACTAAACGTAAATATAGAAGGTGTAGAAGTGCCACTATTTATACAATGGGGAGTATTTTGATATTAATTTTATGCCATTTCTCCCCGTTTGAAGAAGTAGCTGGTGGTGTACTTAGTGTGCAGACGTATAACTGAGCGTGTGGGTACATTCAATAAGGATCGTTTGAAAGCCTACAAAGTATGTAACCACCGAACAACCAGGATATTACATGGGTCAAAACAAAGCCAAGCTAATCCATTCTGTCGATAGGTAGAATCGCCTACCGGGGCTCGTTCTCTCTCTCGTAAAATAGCCTCAGGGTAACTCTTGTACTTGTAGATGTTTAATCGGATCAGAGCAACACCTCGCGTTGATAGAGCAACATCGATTGGTCGTTGGTGGGCTGGTCTACGCGTGGTTCCCCAGCCGGACCAGAGCGACCACTTAAACCATAGAGAAAGGATGCTCAGACTACCTGCGCAGGTGGAAATCTATATTTTGTGGTTTTATACACCTACCTGTAATATTATCGACTGGAAGTCGAAGTCGGTAACTTTTAAGGGCGGCGATTTTATGTCAAAGGAACAGCAGAACTCTGCAACAGAGCGCATTCTGTCAAACTAATTCGTAGTGTCTGAGAGTCAGAACTTAAAAGTTATACACCGCAAAAACTGGGGTGTTAATGGATGTATCCCAAAGAAAAAATCAAAATTAACACCATACGGTGTTAAATAGCACCTATTCAATTGTGTTGGCAGAAATAAGTGTTATTTTCACCATGTGTTGTAAACTTTGATTCTTTTGGGGTATAAGTTACAAAAACACCCATGGTGTTAATTTTAACACTCCAGTTGTTTCAGTGATCGTGTTACTTCATCTGTTGTAATTTTATATGTATTTTGTGTTGTTGAATGTATTTATTTGACTTGCTTGCGGCTGGGGAAAGATAGTGCGATCTTCCCAGCACATCTCCTTCAAATGGAGAACCAGATGGCCTTATCATAAACGATGTTATTGTGGAGAGTGGTAAATGATGGTTGATGCTTTATACTATAGTAACCTAGTTTTGTTCTTATTGCATTTCAGAAACGACCAAACCTACACCATCGTCAGAGGGACCTTTGCCGAGTTTGTTCAACCCACCTGCCCCGGTGGACGCCATGTTTGACGGGTTCCAAGACTGCATGGAGGAGACGATCCGCTATCTCGTGCAAGTTGAGGGGTTTCCGCCCAATCACGACATCATCATCCGCCTGAGGGCGCACCTCATCCAGTCGCAGAGCAAACTAGCCCTGAACAATCAACTGCGGGCCCGTCGTGGCGGCCGGCTGGCCCTGGATCAGTATTACAGCCTGCAACAGCGCCACCGCCAGGTCAACGCTGGCTTCACCTCGCATCATGGAGCGTCCAATTCGACGCAGACGTCACCGCAGCTTGCGCACACCAATGCATGCGCCGCCTACCCACCAGGCTCAGCCCTATTGGCTAGGAACGGGGCTACCCAGGATGCATTGCATACAAAAACTAATCAAACTCAGGGAAGCACATCTTCCCAACTGCCGCTCGGCGTGATGGCGCCCCTTACGGTGGACACCAACCAGTATTATGCCATGCCCTCTCCCTTGTCCCACTGTCTCACGGAGAGCACTCTTACCGGTCATAACTCAACCGAGTCCCTCTTAACCATAGCGAGAACTGTACCCACGAACTCGGGGGCGCTGTTTAGCTCTCCTGGAAGTGGACTCACCACGGTCACGTGCAGTGCCAGCAGTACCGCCGGTGTTGGGAGAACAGCCAGCCATGGTTTGGTTATGACGACGAACTCATCACAGGGCCCCAGTACTCAGAGTATAGCGCCCACAATGGCCAGCAATGTCTCAGGATCGCATCTTGGTTTTAATTTGAACTATGTGGCGCCATATCTGGTTGCATTTGTCAGGCCAGCTGCCCAGTAACTAACTGTATGGCAATTTTACCTTAAGTGGAAACCTTGGAGTCTGTCATTATTGCTCAGTCATGGGATATCTGCCAACTTAACCATCAGCCAGAAATGGCGCAAAATTCAATGCGAAACAAAAAAAACTCAATGTGGGACAAACATTAACAGTACAATATAGCTGCACATGGTCGCATACACTAAGTACCAATATTTACTTTTTTTTATTGAGGCAAAAATGCTTCAACCAATTTTTGTTTTATGTGTTAATTATATTTTGTACTCTTGTATGCAATTTGGACGCTGTATGTCCGTCCAACTGCTGAAATAAACGGGGAGTTTCACTTTCAGGCTATGTTAAGTTTTCAAAGACAACTATTAGGCCTATATGGTGTTTGGAATTCAGATCCCACCATTGAAGAAAGTATGTCATCGAACCCAACCACAATTATTTTTAACATGGATGGAGGAAGTTTGAAGTGTTAGCAGGCGATATTGCTAAGCCATGTCCAACCTGGGTCGACAGAGGGCGGACTTCGAGTACTCTGAAATGTTCTATAGCAACCTCCACTAACTGACACTATGTGGGTTAAGACTATTAAGTAGATACAATTGCTTTGGCATAACAAAAAACAAGTCTAGCAGAGTCTGATCAGCATCTCATTATGAATGTTTGTTCACAGAGCAAATTGACAGTGCAAGTTTCGTTCGTAATTGAACATTATTTCGAGGAACTTGCAATCCCACATGCGTTGCTGTATTGACTTTGTCAACCAAATTATACGAGGACTTTAATAGATGCAATCTTGTGCCGCTTTCCAATCCAATCTGTTGTTGAAAGTACAGAATATGCAAAGGGTGTACGCACTCCTCCCAACCTGGGCATGCGTGGTTGTTGGCATGGCCTTACTCTTTATTTGTGAACAAGCTAGTTCTAAAGCGTGTGTACCAAAACGTTCACTGAATGAGCGACATGATTGCATTTTTAACGTATGTTCAAAAGGCCTGTTCATAAATGCTTCAGTTTTTACTTCTTCATTTTTCTTTTGAAACACGATATTCTTCTTTAATATCCTATAGACCCCTTGCACGTGACGTCACAAGACCAAACAGCGCCCTCATTGAGGTCAGTGAAGACTTGTGTCCGGCGCGTATACACACGCACGCATTTCCCTTGTTTGACCTCGGCGATGGCGGCAAATGCAAGGAGGGGTCTATATGCAAATTAATGATTCTCCTGAGATGTTTATTTGGTTGTTATGACAATAGATTTTGTTTGCTTAAATCACCGGTAATGACGCCATATACAACGATTTGGTTGTTTTACTTTCTTTTTTGTTTTCTTTTTTTTGGGGGGAGGAAGTTTAGCAACCTTTGTGGGATTGGCTCAGCATTTTATTGTATGTTGAGAAAATGCAAATTGTATTCAAAAGTTATTGCAGACACCCGTTTATCAAGGTACGGCCTTAGTCTTTTTTTCTCTGTGTAACTCAACCGAGGCTGAAGGGAAAAATAGTCTGTGACCCTTTTACTATAACCAGAATCAGTATTCACAATCGCTTTTCGCGAACTGGGAACAAGACGAATGTGACACACGTATATAGATGAACTGCTGGTTGCCCTTCACCGATGCAGTTTCAAAAAGCAGTGTCCTACGGGGTGCAAATCAGTGCCGCGGTTGAAGTTCGAACCCACTACCTTCAAATTAGGTGCAGGTGCCGCCATCACTTTGCCACAGAATTCCTGTGAGGAGAGGGTGGTTTGAGTCCATTCTAAGACACCTTGGATAACTTATTTATCATTTAATGTTAATTGGTGAACAACAAGTAAAAATGAATATCAATTGATTGGATTAAAAAAATGGGATTTCATCACATAGGCCTACGTCACTTCTAATGCCATTGTTGAACATGGGGTGGGGGTGGGTCGAGCGACAAAACTCATGTTGGCAGTGATACACCCTCTATACAATTTACATAGATTTACGTAAGCTATGAGAGTTTCAGGTTACGGTCAATTTAAAAAAGAAATAGTGCAGCAACTCTTATTGTATTCATTCTTAATCTAAACCTAGCATTGTTTTACACCTTGAGAGTAATCTTCCGCCGTCAGCTTGAAATTAATGTAGGCCTTAAGAGAACTGGTTATTTTCCTTTCCTTGATTGTATTCATTTAATGGAACTAGATACATTCACCACAGTTCCCATAATAATTGTCTGTCTTTATATTTTGTACATTTTCTGCACATTAGACATGTACATTAAAACAAAGCAATTGTCATTTTTATTGTAAAACGTTACACGTATTTTGAACGATGTTTTTGTTGTGTTGTTTGCAGCGTCGAAACTATAGCCTAGAGGGTAAAATGTAAGGGTGACACAAGGGGGTGCATGATTTTAGTTCTAAGGGCACTACTGGGCAATGGAAACTTCCGTTTGCTTTACTCTAATGAACAATCCCCTTTTCAGCGCTATTGTTGTTCCAATTATTATTTTGTATGCGATGATCTGATGTAAAGGCAAAAACAAATGCATTGTCTGCTTATACAATTTTTAAATCGCAAAATTCAAGATTTCAATGGGGGGGTGGAACAGGCGGTGATAGACAACAATATGGGGGGGGGGGGGGGGGGGGGTACGTGGTTTCTCATAGCAGCCCAAATTAGGTAAAGAGATACAGATCGGTTTGGTAGCTTGAATTTATTATAGGATCCCTGGGTTGAAAGGTTATGACTCAACATTTGTATACCATGCCCGATATATGGTAGGTTGTGCCCCCCCCCCCCCCCCCCCACGAAAATGTTCCCATACTTTCAACGCAGTCTTTTCCTCTTGCACAGATGTACAGAATTCCCGAGATTCCAAGAAAACAAAGAAGACACAATAGGCGGGGGGGGGGGGGGGGTACATCATATGCCACATATCGAGCACCATCTGGAGTAACAATTGTTTTCAAAAGTTATTTAGTAAGAACTATTGGTGTCTTATATAATTATTTCAAATGGAGTAAATTTCTTAGTGATTGGACTCACTTTACACCGAGTGATATGAGACGCATCGGGAATGAAGAGGAGTAGAAAATGGAGAATACTGAAAGTGATGAGGACGATGACTGACTCTGTTATTAACCAGTAAATGTGCAGCCATCTTGTTTGTATTTATTTAAAACTGGAGTTAAGGCCAAATCCGAATTAGCGGCTACACGGCAACGACTGTTGGGTAAGTGTGTTGCTAAGGATGTCCTATACTTCAAAGCCGGATGATGTAGTGATCAAGCCGTAGCTGTAGCCGCTAAGTCGGACACGGTCTAATACTGAAATAATACCTCGTTTTGGCTCTGGCTTCGGTTTCGGGCTCCGTTTGATGTTGAAACCACCAAAACTCACTTCTCCTAAATTGATGACGGAGGCCAAGCCGAAGGAGGAGCCTGATGCGAGGTTTGGAAAAGACCACAGATTGTGAAAGGAGAATAGTCTGGGGCCCTTTTTTTTATGTAACTGTCAGTATCCTTAGGAAATACAAGGAACCCAACAAAGATGGCCACTCATGGTTAAAACAGGAAGGGACTTTGTGCTACTTTCTACAATGAGCATAGCGTAATACCAAAAGAGGGCGCTATACACAGAACACATCGTTGGTGATTAAAGACCTTTATTTGCCAACCGAGGTTGAAAAACTATGGAAAGCCATAACTGCAAATCAAAAATGGATAGCCATAGTTTATAGCAATGTTACACAAATATTCAAAAATAGTGGTGAATTTGTTGGAATTAATTCAACCAATCATGGAAGGTATTTCAGTTCATGAATCTTTACAGAAATGTTGAATTTTGTCACAACATTTGTTAACACGATTGAATGTTTTGCTAACATTCGGTCGTCCATGCCAACCGGCGCACTTTGTTTATCAACAATGGAAAGGTCTTGAGGCACTTACTGCTTCATCTCAATTAAACGCACACCAAACCGAGGCCTGAAGGTGAACCAATGTGGTTGCTGTTTGATTAGCTGGAAATGAATGGTTTCTCATTTACTTAACAAAAACATGAAAACGATAGTGAAAGCATCGATAAGTGAATAACCTTCATTTGATATCGATGAAAAGCCGACAGAAGAGGGCACTGTAGAGGAATTACAGTTTGGAATTGAGGGATTGCAGATGACAGCCGGTGGTGGCAGGAGATTCTGTCCCCCCATAAAGGCGAACTGTGTACAAACTGCCGCTGATGGCACCCTCTTTTGAATCATCCTCCTTCAGCCCATGTTAATTTCCCACTTATTATGGGGGACAAAATCTCCGTACAACATGACAGCCAGCACGCCGTCTACTCATTGCATCCTTCATGAGGAGGAACAGTTCCTCCTTACACAAGCTACGTACACGGGAACTGATTATTTGGAAATGACACAAACAATTTTCTTTACGGTTTAGGGTTAGGGTTAGTGTTAGGTCTTTTTCTTCCAAAACCTCAATGTTAGGATTATCTACATCTGTATTCTTGGGATGATTAAATTTTAGCTACTAAAAACGCCCTGCCAAACTTCCTCCCCAAAAGTGTGGGAAAATGTCCACCTTATCAGTATACAGTTTAAAATTGCACACAATAAAGGAGATATGTACTGCATAAAAAACACATTAATTTCCTAGTATTTCCAAGAAATGCAGAGATATTTTGCAAAAACTTATTTTGCGTTTTTACCCCCGTTTATCCTATTTAAATATGTTTTACTCCTTTTTGAGTTTTGAAAACCCATCCACTGAGCCTGTAACGGTGCGTAGAGCATTTACCGTGTTGATGGTAATTTTTCAATTGTGCAACCCCCTTATTACGGTTCAATCAACCTAAAAAGGGGGTTTCAAAGAAGAAAAATAAATAAAGTGAATCCAAATGCCTCCATTAAGTATTTATTTCTTTTAATTTTAGTTTTAGGAAAAATATATTTAAATTTACAAGACAACTGACAGTTCAATACAAAAGAGCAACTCCCAAAAAGAAACCTCAAAACCCATAAAAGGAACCAAAATGCCTCCATAAAGTTTTTTAAACAACCCTCCTTTTTTTTAAATCAAGTACATTTTAATTCTTTTGTTTGACAGGCAAGTGAAATTTGCCTGTTGGGAAAACACCGGACTATGAGGGCAGTTGTCCCTGGTTCGAGCCCAGACGAGGTTCAATCATCTTTTTATTTTGATTTCAATTTTATGAATTTAATATTAATTTATAAGATCATTGAAAATTCATATCAAACATCAAGGACGCTTAGCCTAGTGGAATGATACGGGGTTGAGGAACCGAAGGTCAGGGTTCGAATCCTGAAATAGTTTTTCTTAAAAAAAAAATATAAGTTTTGAAATGTGTTCACACCCTCTAAAAACACTTATTTTTATAACCATCGTCATTGGCCCGCCTGCATAGTTCTGTGCATTGAACCTACGCGACCCGGGTTCAAATCCTGGTATGAGATTTTGTTCTTCTTTTATTTTTGAATCACATAGGCCTAACCCTTTTTTTTACCATTACAGACTTTTCCCATTAAAGCAAAGCATTTAAATACATTTTCTGATCAATTTTGAATATTTTGCACTGCCTGAATCTGAACCTGACCGTCTTATGTTCTAATCCTCGCAAATTTCTCCTTTTCTCAAATAAATGTTATTATCAATAAATAAAATAGCATCGAATAGAGGGCGCTACATATTATGTGCAACCAAAAGTATTGTTCCTTGAACCATTATACATTTGAATTAACACAAAATAAATAACCAGGTAAAGGCACCAGCCTTGAAAAATAAAAATTGGAAAGTCTATTTTCAGTATTGGCGGTAAGTTTAATTCATCAATTTTATCATATTACAGTCGGTGTTTGAGATTTTATGATGTTTAATTCACGAATAATGATGCTGTAGGCTTAGAGATGATACAAATAACCTTAAACATTGATAGCTTTCCTGCAAAAACCCTAAGTAGGCCAAATGTATTTGTCCCCGCACCCCATGGGTTACACACAAGGAGCTATATTATTAACAAGGGAATGAACGTGGAAGTCCATTTATGCAGCTACCCCCTTAAACCCACACGTACAATAAAGTGGCAATTTCTCACCTTTTTATGAATTGCACATACAACCTTAAATTTCTTGAAAACAAACTTTCCCAAAATCAACCCATAACCTCCTTCTTGCATAACATTTTTTAGAATCGTGCAATCGGTTAATTTTTAAGAAATATGTTTAAAATTATTTTTAACGTAAAACAAAACATATATTTCACTGAATTAAGATGTTCATAACTAGAAGAGTTTCTGCAAACAGTGTCAGCAATGGGAAGATTATTTTACAACAAAGTTGGGGGCTATTATAGGCCAAATTATTAACAGATCAAAAATTAAAAACAACTACTACTAGAAAAGTCCCAATTTGCTCATAGAACTTGCCCGTTACACTTATCTTATAATTTCAGTTTTTACAAATGATAACAATAACAATAAAGTAAGAATACTATTTGAAACCCTTTATTTAGTGCTAACTGCTTTCAAAAAGTACCAAAATGCCGTACAATATTATAGGGAACAACACCTTCACTGGGGCGTGGCCAAATTGGAAACAACACCTGCAGTGGGGCGGGGCCAAATAGGAAACAACACTTGCAGTGGGGCGGGGCCAAGTAGGAAACAACACCTGCAGTGGGGCGGGGCCAAATACAATTCTGAATCCTTCTCGACTCCTTAAGAGTACGCAGCCCTGGCAGCCAAATTGGTCCATAAATCAATATTAAACACTATCGCAATCCACAGTCACAGGTACCCCTGTATGAAAGTTGTGTGTTTTCCTTAAATATATCACAAAAAGGAGGAAACAAACTGAAAATCTTCATTCCTTATACACAACTGAACAACCTTCCAGTTAACTTTCATATCAGCTTATTACTGAACCCACCTTCCAGTTAACTTCTACCTCAGCTTAACTTTGGTAGAATAGTACGCCTTTCACAAGTAAGATTTGAATCTTTTGTGGAAGGTAAGAGGAGACAGGTTGACAGTTGACAACCATGTAACCTCTTCTTGAAGGAAGTGACTTATCTCACCACCAGCTTCTCTCAGAATCATCAGCTTCTCTCAGAATCATCAGCTTCTCTCAGAATCATCAGCTTCTCTCAGAATCATCAGCTTCTCTCAGAACCATCAGCTTCTCTCAGAATCATCAGCTTCTCTCAGAACCATCAGCTTCTCTCAGAATCATCAGCTTCTCTCAGAATCATCAGCTTCTCTCAGAATCATCAGCTTCTCTCAGAATCATCAGCTTCTCTCAGAATCATCAGCTTCTCTCAGAATCATCAGCTTCTCTCAGAATCATCAGCTTCTCTCAGAACCATCACTTATGTAGTCAAGAAGAGATTATTGCTTGGTTGTCACTCACACGCTGTAGTTTCTCATAAAACCCCTACTCCCTAGGCCTCTTTGCCTACAGGTGGCTTCACTCCGCCAATATCCTCCTGTCCTATGTCACTCGAACAACAAATTGTTTGGACTTGGATAAGATTGGAATGCCTGACCCAGTGATATTCAATTGTGATTTGGGCTTACAACCCTCAGTCCTTCTGTATCCGTCATTTTGGCAAAGAGGATATAGAAGGATTTGGGAGGGTAAGGGTTATTGTAAATAAGATACTCTTATAATTGCAACTATTTCCCCTCACTGCTAAGCTTTTAAAACTCTATATCACTAAGCCCAGTTGTGTGTAAATTTCTAAACTTAATGAATATTTTTTGTTTTGTTCATCCATAGATCTGAGTATATGTCAGCCTAGCTGTCCATCAACAAATACAGTGTGAGTGAGAGCTGAAACTTTGACAATGACTACTTCAAAGCTAAGAAAGGTATGAGGGTATACTGGAACTACTCCAATACAATAAAGTGAACTAGACTTAAATTTTTGTTACACAACAAAAACAAGGTGTTCGGCATGACGTTCAAATATGGGATGTTACTCATTGTCAGCTTGAATACATCAATTTGGTTTTAAGCTTGACCAGGCAATTGTAATACTGTGTATACAAATCTGGTAAAACTGCAACTTTAAGTCGAAGTCATGTTACAATTGATGACGTCTTTTATCAGGAAAACAAGCGTTAAATGTAATATATCGCGGCTTGAGCTCAATCTTGCAATTTACTATAGGAGCACAAAAATAATGCTCCAGTACATAATATAATTAAATTGGGCCCCACGAGTGCAAAACACAACATTGCAAATTTATTGTAAATTTGCAACGTGGTTGTAGATCGTTGTTACGTTATACGCATGTTTTCTGCTAGTATTAATAAGCACACGACAATTCCTTTTGTCACCTTAGTGATGAAATGCCTTATATTCAGCGTACCCTGTCACCGATTAACGTTTTACAGCAAATCAAAGCAAATTGACCACGTCATTGACCACCATCATTGATGAAAAACAATGGAAAAGTGCACGCGTGTACGCGCTACGCACGACTCAAAGTGTGTCTTTGTTGGCCAACAAAAATGCTCACATTGGTGTTTGCGTAGACTAAAACGAGCCGATCTGTCACAGAGCAAGCCAATAATGCCACAGAGCGTGGTAAAAGCATGACCATAATTTGATATAGCACCACCAGCTTTAGCAAAAGTTTTTAAAAGCACACGATCGAAAGCACAGCATTTGCTTGTTAACGAGGTTTGCATGGACGGCTGTTTTAGAGACTAACAAAGCGTATTGTCAAAAGCAGGTTGCGCGAACCTTGAACAGAGACTAGACCACAAGCATGTTTGATGGACTTTGAACCTTGCGGATGATTTGCTCAACGTATACACACACACTACGTGATAACAAAACAGTAAACTGGTTTAGTTCGCGTAGTGTGTGTGTAGCCCGTGGTTTGACAGCGGGTCAATAAATACCCGTAATAATTGGTCAATATTTCAAATATTTGTATAAAAAAAAGGAATGACGTCATCATGTTTTCTCTTTAGATTTACATAGTCAATATCACTGTCTTTCAACATGCCAAGTTTCAACTCAGTCGATCTTGTGGTTTTGTAAATACACGGCTTCAAAAAGTAAACCTTTAAGGCAATACCATGTGACACACGATGACGTCATCAATCTAAAACTTCACACATATGTTGTCTGCATGAAGGTCATTATGTATACCAATTTCGAAACGATTATCTTAAACTTCGCCACAGACATCTAGGAAAAGTGCATTTTTAATTGTTTTCAACCTGCCGCTAGAGGGCGCTCTTGACTTTTATGACGTCATTTGTCTTTTTTTGTTAAACCAGACTCTTGCTCGACTATAACACCGTTAAAAAAAACTTCAAAAAGTGTGCCACTTTTAAATTACAAGGCACTTCCTGTTTCTTCATGTTACGACCGGAAGTAGAGGTCATGTGAGGTCACGCACACGACAACAAATAAAGACCTATATGACCTAAGTATGATCCCGCATAAAACAACCGCCGGTCTCTTAAGTGTGATTTGTTACAGATTTTCAAAGATTAATTTATTTTTTTCTAAAAATATTGTAATTTGACACCTGATGACGTCATCATGACGTAAATGAAACGGTTTCGTCTCCTAATGGATATCTAACTATGGTAGAAATTTCAAGTTTATACGAGCTTGGGAAGTGTGCTTTTGTTAGCGGACAATCGCGGGGGATAAGAAGAAGAATAAGAAGTATTAAAAAGTAAGAAAAAAAACCGGAACAAAAACAAGAGGTGTTACGGGCTGTGTGCCCGAACACCTAATTAAGAAATAGGAATACATGTCAGTGTTTCTCCTTCCCCCTTCCAATGTGAGGTGCAAACCTCGCAACTTTAGTAGCCAACCTCAAAACTTGAGTGGCCAACCTCACTACTTTAGTGGCCAACCTCAAAACTTGAGTGGCCAACCTCACTACTTGAGTGGCCAACCTCACTACTTGAGTGGCCAACCTGAAAACTTTAGTGGCCAACCTCGCTACTTTAGTGGCCAACCTCACTACTTTAGTGGCCAACCTTGCTACTTCACTGACCACCTTGCTCAGTTTATTTTGCCAATATGCAGCCTACCATGCCAGAAACTACGAACTACGAGGTAAACCCCTTCTGTTAAAAACAAGTGTACTGGGTTCAATTGTCTTAAACAAGGGTTGAGACAGGGACTGGAATGCAAACTCTGCAGATCAGAAACACTAGAGCTTGAGTCCAGTGCACTTGACCACTTGGCCACGACAAACCACTATAATAAGTAATTAATTCAAATGTCAAGTCTGCATTTAAACTATGGTTCATTTTGGTAGTCGTTTACCAGATTAAGGTAATCCAGATAACAGCCACTGATGGTCAGGGTGACACTTCATCTTGAAATTAGGTTGAGCTCAACTACTACTACTTTTAGATTGGAAGTTGAATTAACATCAACCATTCTTAAAGAATTGCCGCCTGCTCTAAAGAGAACATTCTGCATTTATTGAATCAATGCCCCAGTCTCTGAGTAGTGGGATAACCAAACTCTAGTGGAGGGGCTTTACAACAGTATTCTACAATCAGATGCAAATTTACACCTTGAACCTTTTCTCCCTTTATGCAGATACCAGCAGAAGACACCATTTTGGAGATTAACAACGCTTGCTGGCTTTTTGCCAATATGCAGCCTGCCATCATTCACTCCAGTGAGACCTGGTGGAGAATCTTGGAGTGAGACCTGGTGGATATTCCTCAAGTGAGACCGGGTAGAGCATCCCGGATAAAGACCTGGTAGAGCACCTTGAAGAAAGACCTTGTTGAGAGACCTTGAGTGAGACCTAGTAGAATCCTTGAGTGAGATCTGTTGGAAAAATCAGACACAAAAAGGACATTGTAACAATTCATGATGGACAGCATGTCAATAACAGTTTGTGGTACTTTGCATGCTACATGTACAAAGGAGGAGATAGATTTTCGACAATGACTCTGTATTTAACTTTAGAGCTGGTACACTTAAAACATCAAACTACAATCGATGAATGCATTTCCTGAACAATGTTGCAAGGGACGTATTCTCTACAAAGTCTCTGTAAAGACTCTTCCAAATCTCCAAGAAGGAAGTATAAGCTTCACTGGATATACTGGACAGATTCATCAAGATCCAAATGAACCTCATTGATGTCACAGTGAGTATTGGTTGCAAAGCTAGGAACCGGACACAATGCCACTAGTAGATGTTGTTCCAACCAAGAACTCTGGAAAGACAACAATGCCACTGGTAGACCCCTTGCAACAACGTTCGAGCAGGAAATCTGGAAAGACAATTGGATTTCAATCAAGCGATTTTGCAAAGACTCTTGGGAATCTACAAAACAATTCTGCAAAGACACTGTGCTGACTTTGACACTATAAAGCGACCACATTTATGTTGGGATATTTCTGCATTTGACTCTCAGTGTTTTGATGAAGTCAACTTTTAACTTTGGAAACTCTAGCACCCTCTTAGGAGTCAATGGTTTGCAAAGACTATTTGCAAATGTCACTCTTCAGCACATTATGCTGTATGGTTTTAAGATCTGGTGTGACAAATTGAACATGTCATGTAGCGTGTCATGGCCGAGTGGTTAAGAGCATCGGATTCAAGTTCTGGTGGTTTAGCCATCGGGGTGTAGGTTCGAGTCCCGGTCATGACGCTTGTGTCCTTGTGCAAGACACTTTGCTATAATTGCTTCTCTTCACCCAGGGGTATAAATGGGTACCTGCAAGGGTAGAGGTTGAAATTGTGTTTGAAAAAGCCTTCGGAGCGCCATCATGGCAGCCCGGGCTGTATACTCCCCAGGGAGCTAGAAAGATTAAAGGAATGTTATTGGCCCAATGACCAGGGCACTAATGTAAAGCGCATTGAGACGTTATTGTGAAATGCGCTATAATAATAATAATAATAATAATAAAGACTTGTTATGCGCACATATCCACCCTGCTGGGTGTTCAAGGCGCAGTAAACCAAAAAAAACAAACAAAAGAAAAACAGAAACAACTAAATTATTCCTTGAAAACCTGTGACATTAGATAAGTTTTGAGAAGTGATTTAAATTTTGTGGTACAAAGATAAGATCTAAGATTATGTGGTAGAGAGTTCCAGATGCGTGGCGCAGCTACAGAAAAAGACCTGTCACCCCAGGAGTGTTGAGACTTGGGTTCCTTGAGGAGAAGCATGGTACTGGATCGAAGATTCCTTGACGGAGTGTAAACTTGAAGCAGTTCAGAGATATAGTGGGGAGCCTTGCCGTTAAGTGCTTTGTGGACAATGAGCATCAGCTTGAAGATGATACGTTGAGAGACAGGGAGCCAGTGAAGTTGTTTCAGAATGGGGGTGATAGAACAAGACTTTTTAGACAGTGTCACGATGCGGGCTGCGGTGTTTTGGAGGCGTTGAAGGCGGGAAATCTGGTTGTTAGGAAGACTGTAGAGAAGAGCATTGCCGTTGTCAAGACGAGAAGTTACGAATGCATGAATGACTTTTTCAGTGGCACTCTTGTTCAAGTACTTGCGTATCTTACCAATATTCCTGATGTGAAATGATGACACACGTATGATGTTGTTGATGTGTGGTTGAAGTGTCATTGATGAATCAAAAATAACCCCCAAGTTCCGAGCTTGCAACGAGGGAGCTATCCGAGCATTACCAATGGAAATGTATGGCACTGAAACCTTTGTTAATTGTTGACGAGACCCAAAAAGAATGAACTCTGTTTTATCATCATTCAACTTCAGGAAGTTCTGTTGGGTCCAACGTCGAATCTCTTGGATGCAATTCTCAAGTCTTTCAATAGAGGTATTGGCATTTTCTTGAGTAGATTTAAACGTGATGTATAGCTGAGTGTCGTCTGCGTACACATGGTAATTCAGGTTAAATTTCAGGATGATGTCACGAATCGGTAAAGTGTACAGTGTAAACCACTGTGGGCCCAGTACCGACCCCTGTGGCACAGAGTAATTTAGGACAACAGGGTCTGATACCACATTGCCGATACACACATGCTGAGTTCTATTGAATAGATAGGATTTGCACCATGCCAGGGCTGTGTCCTGGATGCCAAGATGATTCTGGAGCCGAGAGAGAAGGATGTTGTGATCAACAGTGTCAAAGGCAGCACTCAAGTCTAACAGTACTAGTGCTGTAAGGTTGCCATTGTCCATTGCTGTAAGAATATCGTTGCTCACACGGACTAGTGCAGCTTCTGTCCCATGGAAAGGCTTGTATGCCGACTGGAACATGTCGGACAGGTTGAAAGCATGAATGTGATCGCTAATGCGTGATGAAACTACTCGTTCGATGACTTTTCCAAGATATTTTAAGTTCGCAACCGGTCTGTAGTTTTTGAATACCTCCTTGTCCAGGTTTGGTTTCTTGATGAGCGGCCTGATGTAGGAAACTTTTAGGCTATCGGGGAAACAACCAGAGCTAAGAGATTCATTAACAAGATTAGTGATGTACGGAGCAAATACATCAATGTTTTGTTTTATCATGGATGTCGACACTGGATCCAGCTCACAGGATTTTGAAGGAGATTTCATGATACTTCTTTTAATCTCAGTAACAGTGGCAGGCTCAAACACAGACAGTCTACACTCTGGTTGAAGATCTGGCATTGTCTGCAGCACGTCATAAGGGACTGATGAAAATGATGAGCGGATGTCTGAAATCTTGGTGACAAGAACTAGTTATTATTATTATTCCCTAATGTATGTTTAGACCATTAGGCAGATTTAAAATATTGCTAGAAATTTAAGGCAGTGTAAACTTTTGGTAATTGTCAAAGACCAGTATCTGCACTTGGTGTATCCCAACATATTCAATAAAACAAAAGCCAACCTGTGATTTGTTTTTGCTAAAGTGGTCATCGAAGTTGCAAGAAAATAATAAAAGAAAAAAACTACCCTTGATGCACAGAAATGTTTGTTTTCAGAAACCTGAGAAAGGCTTCATGCCTAAAGTACTTCTCTGATTCAAATTTTTGGATTAAAAAATACCTCTTTTACTAAAACTACACTACTTCAAAGCGGGTCGTTTCTAACAAGGTTTTATAATTGGTGATTAATTTTGGAGTAATTACCAAAGGTGTACACTCCCTTTAATGACATCATGGTACAGCTTTGGTGGTCAAAGAAAAAAGTATTAACAAATATCCGTTTTAAAGCTTATTTAATCCAAGTTCCCTCTGATCCCAATCATCCAGATGAATATTTCCATCTAAATAACCTGTTTGAAACCAATCTCACATAGAAAATGACTGTGGACTTCAAATGTCACACCAATAAGCACCAACAACTTCTATAAAACCTAATACTTTGAATACTCTTGAGTTTTCTCAAAAACTATTCTGATGAACTTTCAAAGCTT